>OU015493.1:183645154-183980154 GCA_907164885.2 Dolomedes plantarius
GTTTCCCTTAAAGTGAATTGCCTGTAACTTGATGAAACTAAATTTTAGGCTTTTTAGAGCTAAACAAATGTTGAATTTTATATAAGTTAGGTAATAATTAGTTGTTATATATTTCAAATTTTACATCTTCTGAGTGCTTTGACAAAAGGTCTCAAGTGTTTACTGATGTCAATACGAGAAAATTGAATTAATTGTCAAATAATAGACACCCCGCAGTACCGAGTTGTAAAATGAAAGCCTATTTTAGAGGTTAATGTAGTTTTTATACTCAAAAATTTCCTCTTGCAATATATATATATATATATATATATATATATATATCTATATATATATATATATATATATATATATATATATATATATACATATATATATATATATATATATATATATATATATATATATATATATATATATATATATATATATATATACATATATATATATATATATATATATATATATATATATATATATATATATATATAAATATATATATACATATATATATATATATATATATATATATATATATATATATATATATAAATATATATATATATATATATATATATATATATATATATATGTGTGTGTGTGTGTGTGTGTAAGTAAGTAAAATGTTACATAAAATTTTAAGAGCTGTGAATTCCTATGAAAAATCCAAATTCTTTAAAGCAAATTTCATCTTTATGAGTTAGCATTAAAAAAATTGAAATACATGTGCCGCATTACATTTTTATGCGAAAGGGAAATCTTTAAACAACACATTTTTCGTAACTATTTTCCGTCCAATTTAATTTAGTTCTCAAGATATATGAAATATAATACATGAACTTTTACTGGACCAAGATATCTTACCCGCAAGCCCTTACAAAAACTTAGCGTCCTATTAGGAACTGAATAAATGCGGAAAAATAACACGAATTTCTACCCCTTGAGTCAATAAATCACGTTGCGTCATAGTTTTATTTTCTTTATTTAACACAAAAATTCTGGAAACTCATAAACTTTCATAAATGTAAGTGAATTACACGCAGGCCGTCAGATAAGTGTATTAAAGATATTTATGATGGGAATTTTTATTTTTGAAGCGCTATGTTCACTTATACACAATGGAAGTAATTTGTCAGAAAATTGTCTAGAGAATTACTTTGCTCTGAATGTTCGGGTTATTTAATAGAAACCTTGAAATTAATAAAGTATTTGGGTTTCATCGGATGTGGGATTTTGTGCTTACGTTAACATTTATTCATGTGTTCAAAACGAAATGCACACACAGAGAAAAAAAAGTTGGTCGGTGAACTCACTTTGCTGGGTTGAAATCCACTGCACAGTGGAACTCGCTTTTGGTGAGTCGAACAACCCACATTGGAAAGTGGGTCCTACAACCCACTTTCGAAAACTTTGTGAGTTTAAAAACTCTTTGAATGAGTTAATTAAAGCGAGTTGTGTATTGAGCCTATATATATATATATATATATATATATATATATATATATATATATATATATATATATATATATATATATATAATTTTTAATATATATATATATATATATATATATATATACACACATTTAATTATTTTTTTAACATTATAAGACACAGATCATTTAAAGCTTTGGTAATAATTCCTAGTTACTGCATTATGTATCTCAGTTTGAAGCAAGTGATTTATAATTTTATTCCAGACACCTTTATTTGATACTTGCCATCCTGAGAACTATAAATTATATAAAGATGACATTGTTTGCGTTGAATTAAAATGAATCAAATTAGCACTTCTTTAATCTATTGAACATTAAAAATATTATCATTAAAAGTTATAAAGCATACTTCACAACTAGTAATAAATACTTACACTTTAAAAAAGATTCTTTTTATCTTTAACTTTTGCAGTACATTAGCCTTCATGTTTAAAAGAATTTTCCAAAATGCCTAGTCTGAAAGTGTTTGCATCGAATTTTTTAAATGAAATTTTGTTACCCAAATTAGATAATCATTTAAATTTTATACAGCTAAAATGACAACTCAGAACAATAACATTAGTTTGTAAAATAAACAAACTTCAAATTATGTTTTTAATATTAGATAAGAAAAATTGCCACTTTACTTTATACATGCCATGAAATTTTTCAAAAACAATCTCCCCCCCCCTCCCTATTCTGCATGAATATTAATTCAATTTGAATTTTCCAGCTACCTTATTATCATTACAGAATTCCTTCTGTTTTAAGGTGTTTATATAAAGCTAAAATGTATCAAATCTTTAGGACATAAATTAGTTTATAAACTGACAATTATTAGTATAAAAGGAAAAGAATTCGTAGAATTTTGAATTAGTTATCTAGATAGATCATCATCTGTTACAAGATATTTCTTTTATTTCCTACTCTCTTATTTACTTATTCACAAACACACACTTTCACACATAAATGCAATGTATAGATGAATTTTAAAAACCTGATTTCACCCTCTAGTTTATCCATTTTTCTAAATTCGATCATGTCAAATGAGTTTATAATTAAATGTTATCGACAGATGGTATCATCTGTAGATTTGGATTTTAGAATGAACTTGGACTTTCAAAAACAACTTATATGTACACACAAATAGATATACATACGTATACTACTCGTAGCATTGCATGAAACAAACTGCATGCTTTTACTTTTTTTCAGTGGTTCTAAGCTTTTTTAAAATATTGATGAGTTATTAATAAAAGTTGTAGGAAGCGCATAACAGGAACACACAGCTCATTAAAATCTGTAAAATAAGTTGTTAACCTTATTTTTTATAGTGGATATTTAGAAGCTGTGTGTTCCTGTTATATCAGTAGATGTCAAAAATTACTTTTAGAAATCGTATTCTTGTTTTTTTTTTAAATCATAAAAATCTATTTATTCATTAAAATTGCATTCAATTAAGAGTTTTCTATGATGAGATTTTTATGTAATGTAAAAATAATTTTAATACATAATGTTTAGATATTACATACATGTACGCACACACACACACACACACACACACAAGCACATGGAAGATTTGCGACAAGAAAAACCTAATATCATGATATGCTCAACCATATACAGCTATAATTCATATATGAGTTATATGTTAAACATGCAATAGCTTACGCGATTGTCGCAACTTTAGCCTTACACAACAATTTCAAATTTAAACAAATAGCAAATCTTCCGTTACAAGTCCTCACATTTCTATTGTGTTGAAGTATGCTCTATAATTCGGATTTACATGAAGGATTTTGCATATATTTTAATGTTCAAAAGATTAAAAATGTACTTACATGCACTATAACACGTGGACACTCCGTTTCGTCGACAAGCGCCATTTTTCCTACTTCCCCAGCCAAAAAGCTACTAATTGCTTCAAAGTACAGCTTTCGACCCGCTTCCGACCCTCTTCCGAAGAAAATCTCCCGCAGCGCGAGCCAGGAAAACGGGAAAATCTCATCAACCCGCAAACAAAATATTCAGCTCGCTTTGAGGTGAGGCGGTGAACACATTAGATAGGTCAGTCGACCCATTTTATTTTCAACCCACATGAAGTGTGTCTGTAAACCTGGAACTTTCGAAAACTGACCGGCTTTTTTTTTCTCTGTGCATGAAGGAGAACGTGATGGTTAAAGTACAAAATTGTGTATAAAATTTATAATATTTCAACGTATTATGTTTCTTATAAAATATCTAATAGAACCCATCAAAAGAAGGTCAATATTGAACTTCCTTCTGCTGTTCAATTCATGGTTGTATACTTGGGTTTCATGGATAGCGTTAATATATGAACTTTACAGTATCAAACATAAAGTTTATATGTTTTGCATCGGCATACAAATATATATATCAAATATTTCAAATATCAAATAGAAAATATCCTACTAAAATCTCAGAGAAGCAGTGGATAAACTAGAAATGAATTTCATAATTTCTTAACAAACCCAATTATTTCTTCAAATAAGCAAAGATTATCCGTGCTTAATAGTTCAGGACAACTAACTTATTGATATGCCGTATTAACCCGCATTAATTCAAAATCTGTCTTCTCCCGTTCAGACTACGGGTCTTAAATCACTGTCTCACGGTCATCCTTAGAGACACATATTCATTACAATGTGCGCATTTATCTGTGCCTCGCTGAACTAGTTCAAGATATTTTATGTTAAATGGGATTTTGAAATTCAAACTACCTAAAAGACAGGAGGATAGGAGGATCTTCTAGAGTGTATAAGCGCATGGAACAGAATGAACACCAACAGCAGTGTCCAAAGGTAGAATGAAAAAATTCCTAATTTGTTATATAATCCATAGTTAGTCCTATGCGGGAAAATTTTGTTTTGTGTTTCTACAAGGTTTTACGACGTTTTTCCCGGTAACAAGATGAAAATTAATGATTCTCTAAACTATTTTTATAGGTGTTAGTCGTTTAAGTATTACTTTGCGTGTCTTAGAATGTGAATAAATATAAAAAAGATAGAAGTTATACAAAGTAAAAGTTTTTTTTTTTCTAGTGAAAAATTCTAGCAAAACCAAGAACACGTTACGTTAAAAAAATATGTGGAGTATATTTTGAAAATCGAGGATTATTACAACTATTTATGTAGCTTTTGGCAAATACCAATTTTTTAAGACTGCTGTGACTTGCATGCTTACTCCAAAGTGAGATTTGTTAAAAATAAAATACGATTGGATTATAGTTCTATAAGTACGATATTTATATGTATACAAATGTTACATGTCAATTAATTCTGAAAGTGCTTTCGAATATTCATTCTGCTTGTGTGTCATCCACATACGTTTCCGAATTTTTGTTAAGTCGCCCTCATGCTTGAAAGTTCGAAGACCCCTACTTTACGTGATGTTTTCAAGAAATAATTAAAGAAAAACTTTCTTAAAAGTCTGGTTTTTATACTTTTTACTTATATTTTAGAACTCCGATATAAGACAAAACTTTTATATTAAAATGTAGCTAATATAAATGCAACATGTATTTATATATATATATATAAAATGTGTAAATACGAAAAGACTCGTTAACTTTCGCATTTATTAATGTGGCTTACGGTCATGAAAGGTTGAAGACCCGTTGTCTAGACACACAATACTCCAATTTTCTCCGGCGTCAGGCGAACTTCTGAGTTTCGCCTCCCCAATTTCCACTGTCTGTTTTTTCTTTGTTCGAGTGCTCTGTAGAAAGCTAAATGAGGCTTTTACCAAGAAATATGAGAAAGATGGACTACTTGAGTGCAAGAATAATCAAATTTCAAATACCAATGTAACACCTAACAGCCAAATAGAGAATTTGCATTTAAAAATATAATAATCAACTTACATTGTAAGAGTTCCTAGATTTTTATAATCTGTCGAGTCGTTACCGTCTTTATTTCCAAATGCGGGACGTTGGTTTTCGAATTACGTAATCTAACGAACCCCTTACTGCTTTTCGATTTAATTACTGAAACGACTATTAATTGAAACATTACCATTACGAAATTCATTAATCTTTATGAATATTGATAAAATCTCATATTAATCAGGAAGAGATATTGCATATCAAAATTTAGATTTATATCATTCTTCACTCCTGTCAGCGTAATTTAAAGGTTGTTTAATGTAATGATGATTTCCGGAATAAATTCAACGGCTGACCTTCCCCATGGGTCTTTATTAGGTATATAGTAATCTACGAATAACTGCCACGGGTTTTTTACGATCTCGTAAACTAACGAAAAGGGAGTAGCTTCAGTAGAATAAGAGTTCATTCATTCAATCCTTGTACCACATCGACGTCACGCAAGTAGACCAAAGGTAAAAGCAAAAAGCTCAACGTAAAAAGCTCAGACCAAAGGAAGAAAAATAGTCTTATATCTTGTGATCCATTCAGAAACATGAAAGATTGAGATTCGAAAAATAGTAACATAATGTGAAAGATATAGAAAAAAACGCCATAAGGAGAAGAGAAAATCATGCGTAAGCATTTGTGACATCATAGATATTCTCAATACGCTTTAAACTTATAAAATGTTTGAGATCCGAGAATGCACATTCTTGTATTGTAAAAGGATTTTATAATGCATATCAAATGTTGTTGTCGTTGTTCCTTATGCCGTCTGGCCGGAACGTATTCAAGATCAGGTCCATATAGGTTTGCGGGCTGAAAGGTGTAACTCTGGTATAAAATGACACTAAAAGGGTCGGAAACCCACTTACCCAGGTGCCACCTCAATTTTGACCGAGCAACCCCCAGAGGTGACATCTGGGGGATCGTACCTTCCCCACCCACTGACCTCTAAAAAGGACTACCGATTTAACTTACCCATATACGGCCTAGGCACGAAGATATTTAACACACTGTCTGTAGGCTACCTCTGGCCATATAACAAATACAATTCACTTAATTCCTTTCGTCTTAATATTGCACAAAGAAACACATATAAATGGACAAAAACGTAAAACAAGTTCAAAATTTCCTTTCAAACTCCACCCACATCTGTTAATACATGATAGTTGAAACTGGATATAGTTACTGCTCAAAGTCATGTCATTAATATAACACAAATGTAAATAAAATACCATATATATATATGTGATAATAACGGCCCACCATTATATATCTAAAGCTTATTTAAAATTATCCTGTTAATAAAGCACGACCCCTTTTCTAAAATTGCATCCTAAAAGTAAAATAAGATAAATTATATTAGCCCTGCAGATCATTATACAGGCATGTGAAGTAGCTGAACTCAATAACATCCCCAGATATGAGTGTTAGAAGTTATGAGATTCCGAATGTCAGCATATTGTCAAAATTCTTGAAGAGCCCTCGAACCACTCTGAATTTATGGGTTCTGTAGCGTCAAAACCACACTATATAAGAACTTTATGGCCACTTATCCTGCACCCAGGTCAATAGTTTGCGGTTCTAACAAGCGCGGGATCTAGCAGTACACTCCCCGATAAACTTAAGTGGACACGTGAACTCCACGAATCTAAAGTCGCCCAATTAAAATATTAAGTAGTTTAGGCCCTCTGGCGTCAATATCGCAAAACACCCATTTAATATTGCGTGAACAGAAGATTTCTGTCTCTCGGTGTCTAACTCTCGTTGCTGTCAGCGTGACGAAGGCAATTGTACAAGATTGTGTATAGATTTTAGAAAATTGAATGCAATTACCAAAGCAGATGCTGAGCCTTTACCCCGAATAGATTGCCTATTAGACAAATTAAGTCAAGCTGAAATATTTTCAACACTAGATTTAACTTCAGGCTACTGGCATATTCCATTTTACCCTCAAGATATTGAAAAATTTGCCTTTGCAACAAGTTTTGGATTATTTGAATGGCTTCATCTACCTTTTGGCTTAAAAAATGCCCCAGGAATCTTTAACAGAACCATTCGTAGAATTTTGACTAAATATAAGATTAACTTTGCTGATAACTATTTCGATGATATTACTATTTTTTCTTCATCTGAAGAAAAGCATTGGCAACACTTACAACAAATTTTTGAAATCTGTAAGAAAGAAAACATTAAACTTAAATTATCTAAATGTGTGTTCGCCAAAGACAAAATTATTTTTCTTGGTTATGAAGTTCAACAAGGAAAAATTACTCCAGATAATACCAACATTGATAGTATTCAGAAGTTACAACCTCCTAAGAACATAAAGGAGTTGCAACGTTTCTTAGGATCTATCAATGTATATAATAAATTTATTCCTAAGTATGCTCAAATTCGGTATCCATTAAATAGACTTTTGAAAAAAAAATGTTAAGTGGAATTGGACAGAAGAATGCCTGAGTGCATTCGAAAAATTAAAAAGGTGTTAATTTCTAAACCTGTTCTTCAATTATATGATACTAAATTACCATGTCATGCCTCATGCCATGTCATGTTGATGCCTCAAAAAATGCAGTTGGATCTGTGTTGAAACAGCCTGATGTCTCTAATATATTACATCCTGTTGCATATCATTCAAGGACTTTACGTAATTATGAACAAAATTATGCTATCACAGAATTGGAATGTTTGTCGATTGTGGATGCGTTGGACAAATTCTACTATTATCTCCATGGCCAAAAATTTGTCATTCATACTGACCATGCGGCTCTTGTTTGGCTCAAAAATGTAAAAAATCTAAGAGGTCGGTTATTCCGCTGGTCCTTAAAACTCAGTATGTTTGATTATGAAATCAAATACCAAAAAGGCTCCACAAATGTCGAAGCTGATATACTCTCAAGACATCCTGTTTCCCAACATCTTCAACATACTGTACATTTATTTGATCTGGATGAAATTAAAACACAACAGAAAAATGACAACCTTCATGATCCAAAGTATCAAGAGATAAATGATGTAATCATATTAAAAAGAAAAAAATCTACATAAAATTGTTGTTCCTATGTCACTACGTCTAAAATTGTTGCAAAAGTGTCACGATCAATTTGGTCATCCTGGTGTACAAAAAAATGAAAAATTTGATTACCCCTCAGTATTATTGGCCTCATATAACTGAGGATATTGCAAAGTTTGTCAAACACTGTGCAACATGCCAATTTAACAAGAAAAAAAAATTTTAAAAATTTGGACTTATGCAAATTGTACCTCCAACAGATTAACCTTTTGAATGTATTTCTGTTCATACTGTGGGTGGTTTTAACTACTATAATTCTACAAAGAAATATGTCCACATTGCAATAGACCATGCAACAAAATATATGTGGGCATTTCCCTCTAAAAGTGTCACCACAGAAACTTATGCCAACTGCCTTAAGAAAATATTCCAAGTTCAGGTACCAGAGAAAATTCTAACGGATAGGAATGCAGCCTTTACTAAATCACGATTCAGAAGATTCCTTCAAATATATAATGTGAACAGCTTTTGACTTCAGCACATCATCCTCAGGGAGCGAGTGAATCAATCAATAGTAAGTAGGCTAAAATGTAAAGTCAATTCTTCGTCCACTAAAGTTCCTTGGACACGTTTGTTGGAACAAGTCATTACCGAATATAACAATAGTCCCCATTCAGTTACAAAATTTACCCCTGCATACTTAATGTTTGGCAAGCAGCCTTATGACTCCCCTATAAATCAAACTAATTACCCTCCAGTGGATGAAGCTCGAAAACTAGCAAAACAAAGGACGATAGATTATCATAACAAAAAGAAAATTAGGTATGATGCTCGCTTTGCACCCTCAAAATTTAAACCTGGTGATGCTGTAATCTTCAAAGAATTTTCATATCCAAATACCCGTAAACTTTCAGCCCCTTATTCTGGCCATTACAAAATTTTAAAACAGTGTTATGAAGTGACTTATGAAATAGATAAGCCAAATCAATATGATAACAGGTCTACTGAAATTGTACATGCATCCAAGTTGAGATATTACAATCCACCTGCCGAATTTAAATTATACCATGAATGAGTCAACCCTAATACTTTAATCTTTCGTAATTCTCTCCTTCTCTAAGCACTTTCCTGTCGTCCCATTAATTTAAAAATGAAGAAGTCCCGGTTAAGTATAAGATAAACTCGCCAATATAGGAAAAAAAAAATGTCTTCTATATTTTAGGTTGTAATAATACATATTTGAATAAAGCTACTTGAGTCTTAACTAACTTCGGGACTTCCACTCAAGGTCCTCCCTTCTCTCAGTTCTCTGTTGTCCCATGTTTTCCACCCATTGGAATTCATGAGCGAACAGATTGCTTTTCCTCTTGGTCTGGTTTGGCTTTTATGCCATTTCCTTTTCACGAATTCATTGATGAAAAATAAAATTCATTTGAGCCTTGCCAACCTTGAGATTGAGTTTCATGCACTATACGTACCCATTTATTTTTTTCTATAATCTATCCTTTGCTAGGTTATAATTTTGGCACACATACTTTTTATAAGACCGATATTAAATTTGTGTATTAGTATATTGTATTTCATATTAACATATTATATTTTGTATTACCATTTTGAGAGTTCTTTGAATTTGAATATTAAAGTATTATTATTACCACTTCAAACTATTGAATTAGTTGTATATCAAGTATTCTATTTTTGTATTCTAGTTCTTCATATTACTTTACATTTTGAAATATCTTAAGGTTTTCCATGTTCATGAAGTTTGAAGCGTCATGTGTAATATATTCCAAGGACTTTTAAGAGAAATATTGATATGTTGTGTATTTTTTTTGTTAAATTTTGTGTATTGATTAACAGAATTAGTAGCTATGTTCTCAAATTTATATAATGTGTTTTTCAAGTAATGTTGTTTATTGTATATGTAAAGTAAGGCTCCACGGACAGTATGCGGACACCTTCTTTTCTAAATTTAGTAAAATTTTCTCACCTGAAGGGAAGCCTTGCTCGAGGAGCTAGGGCCCGGCCCTTCTCGCAAGTCTTTTTCGCCCTTCTCGCAAGCCCTTCTCGCAAGGGGGGGGGGGATATTGTCATAAGAACGGACCACTATTATATATCTAAAGCGTATTTTAAATTATCCTGTTAATAAAGCACGACCCCTTTTCTAAAATTGCAACCTAAATGTAAAATAAAATAAATTATATTAGCCCTGCAGATCATTATACAGGCATGTGATGTAGCTGAACTCAATAACATCCCCAGATATGAGTGTTAGAAGTTATGAGATTCCGAATGTCAGTATATTGTCAAAATTCTTGAAGAGCCCTCGAACCACTCTGAATTTATGGGTTCTGTAGCGTCAAAACCACACTTTATAAGAACTTTATGGTCACTTATCCTGCACCCAGGTCAATAGTTCGCGGTTCTAACAAGCGCGGGATCTAGCAGTACAGTCCCTAATAAACTTAAGTGGACACGTGAACTCCACGAATCTAAAGTCGCCCAATTAAAATATTAAGTAGTTTAGGCCCTCTGGCGTCAATATCGCAAAACACCCATTTAATATTGCGTGAACAGAAGATTTCTGTCTCTTGGTGTCTAATTCTCGTTGCTGTCGGACCTGCGATCCGCTTTTTTCTTGTAATGTAATCCGAGCCCCGTCAGGCCAAGTCACGTGGCCACTGCAGCTAATGCCTTCTAATAAATAAAGCAAGTCTTCGAAGTTGTGTATTTCATCAATGACTCCATGTGTGCGTGTCTCGCCTAAAGTTCGTAAGTGCTTCCGTGGATCTACACTGCGCCCATCTGAATCACACCTTCGTGCTGGCTACACCTACGATTAGTGCTATGACTCGCCTCCACGGCGTGAGGTACGGGGCATCACACACACACACACACACACACACACAGATATATATATATATATATATATATCACATCATAACCAGAAAAAAATGTAAACTTAAATTTTAAATACCGTTAAATCTTGACTATAATACGCACCCATAACTTTTCAATATTTTATATAAAAATTTCATAAATACATATTAACTTAAATAAAATTTGTAATAAAATTTAACGAAAACGTCAACTTCGGTAGAAAAAAAACTTAAATTTTTAATTCAAAAAAAATGCTGTCATATTATCATCCATAATCACTTTCAACAGAATACAGTTCATCTATTGTTTGTCTAAAACTACGTTTTATTTTTACACGAGTATAATATTCTTTTTTGCGGACTAAAATGGGAAAATATATTGAGTATAATACTCAAGATTTTACGGTATTTGAAATTTTTAGGGGGATAATGCTTTGTAATGTTATCGAACATCCCCTAGAGCTGTAATAACGATTCTAGCAATAGGGTTATTATTCATGTGTTTGCACCTTTTTGCAATCTCACGGGATCAAATAAGAAAATTAGCGTTACAACTGCTATTTTCCTGAATCCCGTGAACATTTCTTTAGCAACTGAGAACAATAGTCCGAAATCCAGAGTGTGTTAATATTGTCGAATCATATAAATATATCGAAAAATATTTAAACACAAGTGCATGGTAACACTCTGTGGACAAGTATAACTTTTGAAAGTTGAGTGAAGAATATCCTCACTAAAATGCATTTGCTCCAGAAAAGTATGTTCTTTCTTCTCCCAAGAGGAGATATTAATTGATTTGTATTGTCATTACGATTTCTCAGAAAAGGAATTAAATTGTTACAATAAAAGCGTCCGATGGCGTACTTTCTTAAGAGTTTATTAAAACTTTGTGACAAAGGGCTTTATTTTATTTCCCGTCACATACAGAGAGGTTTATAAAGTTTCGCTGAGCAATTGTTTTAAAAGATTAATTAAATATCATGAATGAAAAAGAATAAGAGCAATGCTGTCGGCTATATTTTTTACTAAATACTAATTCGCTTTTACAACTTAAGCTCCTGTAAAACTACTAATGCTGTTAATGGTGAGTAAATATTGTAAGTTAAATGATCAGTCTTTATAGTTCCTGTAATCGTTATTTCCTGATTTTAGTATTTTTAATGGGATTCCTAACATATTTGTTTACTAACTGTCAATTTCAACATTCCTAAGCGTCTGTTTTTGCTTTGGGAGCTTAAATATTTATGATTATGCTTTGAATTCCAGCAGGGATGAATTCGTGCGGATTCTAATAACTTATATAACTTAATATATAGTTACTTATATACAATAAACAGCTTAATGCAGAATAAGTTATGATGGATATGGGAAAGTTGACAGATAACTTTAAAAAATTGGAAACACCATTTATCGCTTCAGCGAATTCTGTAAGGTAAACAATCTTACTCAATATTTCAAGTGAGCTGAAAACAATGGTTTTCCTGATGCCTAACAGATATAAAGTTTTGATACTAGTTTCGAACAGACAGCAGTAGTTCTCTATCTTGCAAATTAAGTTCTTTTGATTGAGAACTTATTTTTTAATATATTTGTATAATTTAAACTCTGTAATATATTTCTAGATATTGAAATTCCAAAACCTGTTCATACTAGCTTGTAATGAAAGTACAATATCACTAAAAACTCGAAAGAAAGGAGAAAGTTCATGGTGGTAACGTGTTTATTTTAAAGGAAAATACAAAGTAGAAAAGAATATAGAAAATATATATCAAAATGCCAACTGTTGGAAGAATATTTTTACCTTATGAATTCATTGAGCATTTTGGAAATGATATAAATTAAAAGGGAAAAGAAAACTGAGCAATATGGTTCAGGCCACGGAAAACAGTTTAAACAATTATGAGCAGATCTTTAGATGGGAGATAAAAACTTACTATAATTCGGAAGATCAATTTTTGACCTTAGCAGTGAATCTCATTAACTATTTATTGTCAGCCTTGCAGCTGAATTTAGACCTCCTGGCTGTCAGTGATATCCATGAATACGAACTAAATGTACACGACTTTCGGACGAATGCTCTGAAGCAACGAAGCCAACAAATTGTCTTTGTCTAGACTCTAAAGAGAATGTGTCTGAATCAAAGCCGGGAAAAGACGAGATATAATTTACAACAGTATCCATGTGTAGTGTTTAGCGACAAGTATAGATACAGCGTAACCACTATTCTAGAAGAAATGATGAACTCGGAAATATTTCCATTAACAAAGGAAAGCGGGATTTGAATGATTAATATGACCGTGGGTGTTCGTGGAATCATCCTGCTTGATGAACATAAGCACCTTCACGCGTTTGCAGGAGTCTTAGTTATCGCCAAGAAATATCGAGGTTTTTATAACCTTTGAAAAGGTTTATGATGGTGCGTTTGCCTCTGACATTATTTCAATTGATGATAATGTTTGTCTACCAAAACTCCGTTTGATGACGAATTCTTCGGAGACAAAATCAGCAGAAGGATATCGGTAACCACTTCTCCGATTTGAAAGTGGTCTGAAATACTTACCCATGTAATACGAAAAGCTATTTCAAAGCGCGAGTTTTAGCTATAAGCTTTTAAAACTGCTTTATGTGAGGTTTGTAACTCACTCCATAAGCTTAAACCTGTGCTTTTATTCATAGTTTAAAATTGCCATTGGACACATGTGTAAAAGTTAGGGCTAGCGCACAACCATTCAGTTTCCTAAATATTTAACCAATTTTTAAATGATTAATTTTCTAAAGCAACTTTTCATTTATATATATATATATATATATATATATATATATATATATATATATATATATTAATTTCCTGTTTAATTTCTATTACTTACTTATATAAAAATTACTTTCTAGAGTTGCAATGTTTCCAAGTTTAATTAAATTTCCATGAACAGCTTTCAAATATTTGTTTGCAAGATTATGAAATATTGTTGTTACGAAACATTCGTTTGAGAGTGTTGAATTTATAAGCTATAAGTTCAAAGTAAAAGCAATGTTATAAGGTTAATACACCCAATAAAAGAAGAAATAATCCAAAATTCCTAAAGTGTCATGTACAGCCTGAATTGAAGTATATATCTATAAATAGTAAAAATATGGGTTGTCAAATAAGTGTTTTTTTTATGATTTTACTGGACTGGAAAAGAAAATAGGAAAGTTTTTATACAATGATTTAAAATATAACCGGTAAAATACAAGATTTCAGAATCTCAACTATATGAAATAAGTAATAACTAATGATATGTATTTATGCCTACTTTATTCAAGTTACTCACTTTTATATCTCAATTGCTTAACTCAGAAGTGGTTTTGTCATTATAATTTAGATATGACGAATTAAAAATGTCATGTAATTTGGATAATGGGTTCTCTCCAGACATTAAATTTGACATAGTAATTAAATTTCATTGCGAACTAATTAGTTTAATTATACGACGTTTAAGTTTAAGTCATAGTCATTTATAAAATAAAAAAGAGATATTATACACATTTTACTGAGTATTTCGTGATAACATATAAAAATAATAGTCTTAATTTTTTTCAGAGACTAGATATATATTTTGTTGAAGTATCTCATTATAATTTTTCATCCTTCGTTAAACATCGCTGGTGTGCTCTACTAACGTTTTTCAATAGAAATCGAAAGTATTAGTGTAGTGTAAAAATATTTGCCTTTTTGAGGTAAATTAAACAATGATATGATTAAAGAGATTATTACATATAAAATATAATGTCTAGAGAATTATTTTAAATTTTTATAAAAATGTATGTTAAGAAAGATTCTTTCATAAGTTACTATTCCGAAAGTCACTTAAAGTTACTATTCCGAAAATTTCCTCTCATTATATAGTTTGTTAACAGCTGAAAATTGACGACAACATATGTTGTAAGTGCTTGCTAATAATTTCAATAGGCATATACAAGATAGATTTAATTCAATAAAAACTACGCTTAACCAAATCAAATAAAACACTCATTCATCAGTGTTTTATTTTGATTAAACATGTATCACTCTATCCAGTACTGAAAGTAAGGTAGTAAACACAAGTGCAAAAGTAATTTGGTACTCTAAAAACAGCCTAAGAGTAATGAGTAGAATAAGAAAATCATATTATTCTAAGCAGTATAATATAAAACACAATGTGTCATTAAAAAAAAAAAAATATATATATATATATATATATATATATATATATATATATATATATATATATATATATATATATATATATATATATGTATATATATATATATATATAAATTAGTTATCAAAAATTAAGGAAAAGTCACAAAAATTGCGATTACTCAAAAAGTTACGCGTAGAATTTAATGAAACTTATACACATTATAGAACACATTGGTAGGTATAAAATAGCGTAAAAAGTAATAGACAGACAATTATGGTGTTATACAAACTAGCATATGTATGCAATGAACAAATCGAATGTGTCAGTTTGGTGTAGGAAAATTACCTTTAATATGGTGTATGATCCCCCCGAGATGCAATACAGCGCATACAGTGATGTGTGATGCTGTCAATTGTGCGGTCTATGAGTTCGGTAGGAAATGAGAGCCATTGCTCTTGCAAAGCAGTTGAAAGCGTGGCTAGGGTCATAGGACGAGGATTGAGAGTAGCTATACGACATCTCAAAGTGTCTCAAACAAGCTCGATAGGATTCAGGTCCGGTGATCGAGCTGGCCACTCCATGCGCTGAATTGTTTCCTGCTCAAGATAAGTATCCACGATACGTGCCCTGTGAGGTCGCGCGTTACCGTCCTGTAGCATGAAAGCATCACCTATTTCCCCGGCATAAGGGCGCACATAAGCATCAAGGATATCATCTCTATAGGTGTAAGTATTCACATTTCCACGGGAAAAGACAAGGATGTCTGTGCGTCCACCCAAAGAGATACCACCCGAAGCACATAAACTGCCTGGTCCGAATGCATCTCATTCACGGACGTATGATGGATGAAAACGAGTTCCAGGTTCTCTCCAAATAAAAATACGCCTACTGTCGCTTTGGAGGCTAAACCTGGACTCATCCGTAAAGAGAACAGACCTCCATTGATCACGCGTCCATTTGGCATGTAGACGTGCCCACTGCAAACGTTCCCGCCTATGGCGTGACGTGAGCGGGACGCAAATGGCTGGTCGCTTCGCAACAAGACAACTGTCTTGAAGCGTTCAACGCACTATTGACGTTCATACCAACCTTCCGGAGCTTGCAGCGAGGGAGGATCTGATTCAGTCGGAGTTGCGGTTCTATTCCTCCGTGCGTATAATGACAAATATTGGTCATCGGCACTCGTTGTAGCGTATGGCCGTCCTTGGCTGAACACCCCGGATGCCGAATCCGTGGTTAGAAATTGTTGCCAAAGTCTATGAAACACAGACGGACTCACATTTAGCCATCTGGCCACTTCTGTTTGACTTTGTCCTGCCTCTAGTCTCCTAATAGCTCGCCATCGCAGTTCTTTGGTCAAATGATGCCTGTAGGTCATTGTTACAATTTGGCTATGCCAGATGTCTAATCTCAGCCTCGCAGCGACAATTGCCGCCTTGCCCTGAGACAGGCAGTTTGATGCTCCTTGCAAATGACGTATTCCGACTGCAGCGCCACTATTTTGCATAATTTAGTATTGTTCAGCGCTTTTTACTTACCAACATATTCAAATTTTAAAAAGATTGGCCTAGTTTTGAATGTGTTATCCCTCTTTTTGTCATTATCCATTCATTTTTGATAACTAATGTATATATATGTATATGTATATGTATACACACACACACACACACACACACACACACACACATATATATATATATATATATCACATTATAGGTTTGAATCTCATCTATTTCTATAATTCGGGTCCCCACATCTGCTAAGATAGGCCCCTTTTCTCAGAATAGCCCACCCAACAGCAAGTGAACATCTGCAAGTCTCAGAAAAATACATTCAGGCAAATAACCGCAGCAGAGGGTGAAAAGTATGGGATAAACACCACTATAAATCCAAATCAGTTGATAGCAATATAGAGCCGTGTCGCCCCAGTAGGATTAACAAAACCCCGTCTCTACTCATCAAAATCCTCAGCTCACAATATCTCACAGATAATGGCTGCAGGTCCCAGATATAAACTGATCAAAAGTGCAAACAACACCAAAAAGATAAAACGCACCCCATGTGCTTCTAAGAATTATAACAGCCTTACCACCCACGACAAACATCTCTGTTTACGTGAACAGTCGCTGACTTTTGTACAGCCTCTGGCTAAACGAGCCAGACAGGCATTCTGTTGTTGTCTCTGTATGTGAACGGACATGTATGTTTCGCGTCATGCTAGAAGGACGCTCTGATCTCAGCCAGCAACTCTTGAGAAATAAATAGCTTCAATTTTAAAAGAACTGTGCTTCTCATTTGTGCATCTTGTCTGTTATTCTGGAACGTCATGTGGTGAAATGCAACACACACACACACACACACATATATATATATATATGTGTGTGTGTGTGTGTGTGTGCATAGTTTTTGAGTTTGTGTATAAATAGTAATTCCGAACGAACGTAAACAATCTAATTGTATCCCTGATATGCTGGCTTATAAGAGACTTTAAATAAATTTACAAAATAACTTTTGATGGAGGTATATGTTTTTATATATGAGTGATTAGATATAATATATAACCGATCCAAATGAGCGGTTAATTAATATATATATATATATATATATAGGGTAAGTATGCCTCATATGTGACCCCAGCTTACAGGATGTATCAAGGGCTGCCGCCTGGCGACTGGAGCGTAAAATAGTATTCTATTGCATCATTCGTAATCGTTGAGTCATTCGAGTGTTTGGAAGCACATACAAAGGGGCAGTATTATTTTTCTTGAATGTATGCTCGTCAACTTTTTTGCATCACCACTTTTATTGGCTGTTTTCACCTTCAACGTAAGACTCTTATTAAAACTGTTAGTATTGGATAGGTAGCTATAAATGTGGAGTATAAACACGCCAGTTTGTTTTTAAGCTCACGTCAATCCTAACCTAAAATATTCGCTGGCGTGTTCAACAACATGGTCGTGCCCAATATAAAACCCCAAAGCACTCCTAATATGTGATAGTGTCTCATATTAGACATTTTAGTTTTCACTCTCACAGCCGTGTTTCCTCTGAAGCTGCAGATGACGCCCAGGCGAAATCCACAACCATTTAACAGTAGTGACAATATGGAAGGTATTGATCAAACAAGTTTAAACTAGTTCTTAGTAACTCCTGAAGAAACAAATCCCTTGCCTACGTTACCTGAGAAAAACACATCAAAACCCAGTACGGCCCGTAAAGCCGATATTATCAAATCATCGCACTATAAAAATAAATTGATTGATAGCACTAATAAAAGAACTGCTGCATATTCGAAAAAAACTTTGTTTCCTACAAAAAAAGGAATAGACCTAAATGATAAGAAATCAAAGGATGAACAAGGAAAAGGAGATCAAGATAAAATGAAAAGAATAAGGAAACTATAAAGGGAAAAGGGAAAGGGGTCCCTACAGGAATTGGAAAATTAAGGATGGATGAAAATACAACACTAGTTAAAAAACAGAGAATGAATAAGCCTAATTACAGCTATGATGATCTCAGCTCAATTAAAGATGATGAAAAACTTTCTCTCCATGGCAGCAGTGATGATAGCATTGATGATAGCATTGATGAAAACGACGCCGAATGCCTTTTTGTGGCTGTTTATTTTCAGAAGACAAACGGGGAGAGCAGGGGTGTCAATGTAGAAGGTGTTTCATGTCGGCCCATGAAGATTATGGAGCTGACGAAGGTTTTATTTGTAAACAATGTGAAAAGTTTGAATCTTAAAAAAAAAGTAAACAAAACCTGTAGTGTAAACCAACTAATGTCTTTAAAATGTCACATTTCTTTTTGACCTATTATGTATATAGGTAACTGTTATCTAATTGCTGTGTACAGTTTTCTTTATACGAACTTTTCAGTAATTCTAATTCGTATTTAGCGTTGTAGAATGGGGTCTCATATTAGGACTACTTTTTTCAGACCCCAAAAATGGAACACTTGTGTTTATAATTTTATACAAGAAAATTGTAAGGTTATTTTTCTTTTTTTGTCACTGTTATATGTAGTAAATAATTTTACTGTAAATAATTTTATGGATGATGTAGCATACATCAGTGTTGCTGTTTACGAATTTAGATACGTTTATAATCTGATTATAAAATTGCCTTTGAGTAAAATGTAGATTTCGCTGGCATTTGTAATCGTTCTTGAAATATTTAAAATTTCAAAATTAATTATATATATATATATATATATATATATATATATATATATTTATATATATATACGTATTATTCAATATATATATATATATATATATATATATATATATATATATATATATATAATTATATATTGAAATTCAAATTTAAGTAATATCCCTTCAGGAATGTTTATAATTTTCAGTTAAGCTTGAATTATAATCAATTTACTTAGAAGACAGGTAAATTTTTAATCGCTGTAGGGAGCTGCTGTTTTTTTTTCCTGAAATATGCACCGTAAAATCTCAACTGTGATACGCAACCGAGTATAATTCGCATGCTTGATTTTGCGCGAAATTTTCGGAAAAAAGTAAAATTGGACTATAATACGCACCCATCACTTTTCAATATTTTGTTTAAAAATTGCACAAATACTTATTAACATAAATAAAATTTGCAATAAAAAGAAGCGAAAACGTCAAATTCGATAGGAAAAAAACTTAAATTGTCAATTCAAAACAAACAATACTGTCAAATTATCAGTCTTAATCACTTTCACAAGAATACAGCTCATCTGTTGTTGATTCGTCCATGTCATAATTATTGGTGCCGTCGTAATATATATCGCCATCATCATCCTCACTTGACCATACGAACTGCGAGTTCCGTTTGGTTAAAAGAAATACCTACTTCGTAAACAGGTGGATGAATCACGGGGTGTAGATACGCGCGACTCTTGTTTCGACAATGTCTTACAGCTGCTGTACCTTCGTTTACTCAATGTTTAAAACTACGCTTTTTTTTGTACGCGAGTATAATACGCACCCTCATTTTTGCGGAATAAAATGTGAAAAAAATGTGCATATTAGACTCAAGATTATACGGTAATTAAATATTCATGTTTACTCATATATAAATATATATCATTACATTAAAGGCAGTTTATATAAAGTATGCGTGTCTTTGTACGCATCTCTAGGTTTGGAATAGTGGTGCTAAAGCTTTTTTTCTTTATTCATATATTGCTTATATCTTTCAATAGACTGGAAACCTTATTATGTTTCCCACTTTTAGCAAGTTAATTCCTGTGCTGGTAGTTAACGGTAAGAGGTTTCATTCTCTTTTCTCTGCGTGATATGTGTGTCATGCTCTGGTAGATGTTACACATGAATCTGCGCTCCAAATGGGCTCTGATTGCGTATTCTTGTTCTTGCCATTCACCAGGGTAAAGAAAGTGCCAGTAAAATCAGCGGAGGTAATTCTTTATTTTCTATTTTAAAGATTAGTTATATGCGACCAAATAGTTCAAATGATTAATTCAACTTTCTTTAAATTAATCTGAATAAATGAAAATCTTCAAGTCAGTAGGGTTTGATTTGCTTAACTGTTCTTGGTACCTAAAACTTTTAAAAGTGTTAAGACCAGTAGATTTAAATTAGTAAAAAAGGACTTTAGTACTTTTTTTTATTTCCAAAAGATTTTATTAATGTATATGAGATTTTACTTACACTTCCGCTTACATGCACACACGCGCACAAGAAAGTATATATATATATATATATATATATATATATATATATATATATATATATATATATATATATATATATATATATATATATATATATATATATATATATGTATGTATATATATATATATATATATATATATATATGTATATATATATATATATATATATATATATATATATATATATATATATATATATATATATATATATATATATATATATTATGGCAGATGTTGATATGCACTTTTTCAGGTTTTTGGCAAATTAAAAAAGTAAATATTGTTGTGAAACATAAAATCGCCTAATTAAGTTTTCAATCCAAGTATTCTTTAGTTAATACTCATATTCAAACTCAAGCATATGCCTGGTTTTCAATGAAAATTTTCAGTTAGGGACTACAATATTCAATAAGTGACCAAGTATTACCTCTTTTATACATGACAGAATTTGCAAATACGAATAACTTAGCATTATTTCATAATCCCACTATCAGTTTTTGCCACATTAAAGAACCAATATTAAGTGTGACATATTAATTTAAAATATAACACTGAATTTTTCGGACTTACGAACATTTGTCAACGGATATATATATATATATATATATATATATATGTGTGTGTGTGTGTGTGTGTGTGTGTGTGTGTGTGTGTGTGTGTGTGTGTAAGTAAGTAAGTAAGTAAAGGATATTTTAGAGAGGGTAGAATAATTAAAATAATTCTAAGGGTGCTTTCAGAGCAGATCTGGTTTTTAACACATTAAACGTTAGTATTCACATTTAACAAGACAAGCGCTAGTAGGCGAGAAGCGAACGTCGTGGGAGCTATTAATAGAATGGAGCAGCCTTGAAGAAATTGGAGGGAAGGGATTATGTCGGAGAGTTCTTAGGCCATCAAAAGAAATTCCAGGAGGTTCGAATTGTATGTTTCAACAGAATTTAGAGCGCGTTATTTCGATGTAGCGGGAAAAGAGTAAGCAGACCGGGGAATGCAATCGATTGTGGTGGACGCGTATTGAAGCGTTCCGCATTTTGGGATAGCCGGAGGGCCAGATTTTCAAGGTTATGCTGTAGAAGTGGTTGTCGTGAAGTTTGATCAAATAAACGAAATTAAGTGACTGACGATGTATTTATTTAGCTGTGCAATTAGTTACCGCCACGCTGCATTTTACCTTCAGGATTATATGTGACTGCGACCTCTTGAATAATAACAGGCGTTAAACGACGCTTGTCATTCATATATATATATATATATATATATATATATATATATATATATATATATATATATATATATATATATATATGTGTGTGTGTGTGTGTGTGTGCATGTGTGTCTGTGTCTGTGTGTGTGTGTGTGTCAGTCAGTCAATCTGGGTGGTGTGGGAAGTAATACTAAGTAGAACACTTATTAAATTAATTATCGAGTTTCCGATAAACAAGTAAACAACAAATTTGATTTTAATAAATTAAAACATTTTAATTTAATCAGTTTGATTCCGATCCATTAGCCTAGAATTCTGCTCAAAATTCTCTCTTATCCCCTGCCATTTTTGTGATATATACCATGGAATATGACAAAAATTAAAGAACTAACCAGAGTTATCGTTTTATGATACGGAGTATCCAAGCAACCGTCAAGATCAATTTCATTTATTTGTAAGACACCCCTCACGTCACCCCTAATGCAAATAACTTGCTAATAAGCTAATTTAACCATTATCAACTTAACAATGAGGATCTGAACACTTCGTTATTCTTATATATCTAGTTGCAGAACTGTATTAAAACATAATGAAATGAATACCTGATGTAGTATAATAAGACGGGCGGAACTCTCCCTCTGAATGCTGAATGCTATAAATCGAAATTACTGTGTTGGAGGCTTCAAAGATCCCCCGTTACTCAAAAGGAAAAGCCATTGTTCTAAAATACATTGACCGGACTAAATTGATCCAGATTCTTACCTCCAAATGGCGCTGCCATTTTCAGTGGGAACAATTCCTTTATGCTTTATCTCTAAATGCGTGTGATTAATTAAATTCAAATTGTGAATCAAAGCCTTTGGTTGATTCTCTTGAGATATTTAAATTAGAAATTTATCAGGTCATACGCTTTCTTTGAAAGGAATTCATATAGGAACGTATTAAGTTGTCTAAAGGAATGACATGCTGGTTATTTAATATTTATTCATTTGCTTGGTGTAAGATTTTACACAGTACGGATTAAATGAGGAACCTTAATATTAATTTTTTTTTTCATATCCGCGTAATAAATGCTAAGAAAGGTTTTATTTGTGGCTTTGTAGAGTACTAGAATGTATTATATGTAAACTTACATAATACATATTATGTAAACGTATTTTATCGAGAATAACAATGTAGTTTCTAATATATGTAAAAGATACCTTCCGTATACATTCACTACGTTAGATTAGATATCCGTTTCCTAAAACTTGCACAGTTTTTCATTATTTTAACAACCATCTTTACTTTTTAACTCTAAATAATACTTATTTAGAGTGAAAAAGTAAATAATGCGTATAACATAAATCTAAATAATTCTTATAACATAAACTTTAACTACCACATGTATGGAACAAAAGCTTTAATGTCAGCATTAAAATGTAATATTAGAATGCGATTAGATGCATTATTAATATTAAAATTCAAATGGACGGTTAATGTAAACTTTTATAGATGAACTTGTTCATCTACTGCATTTACACTAATCGGTTACTAACTGTGTTCAAAAAATTAATAATGGAATTATCTGAGCATGACTATACTTCCAATGTTGAGTTGCCCACTGGATGAAATCTTTTCCCCATTCTATATAGAGAGAATGATAAAGCAGTCATGTGAGGCGGTGGTTCTCAAAATTTTCTCCGATTCTACACCATAGGTCATAGTAAGAATTTTATGAACCCGAAAAATAAAATTATTTAATCACATGTCTTAAAATTACCTAACAAACTATTGGGATAATATTTAATGCACAAAATGTAACATTAAAAATACTTGAAATGAGATAATATATAGAGATGATAAATGAAATGATGCCATATTATTCATACTCAAAACTATCTTTGTATTAGAATTATCATGATTAAATAAAAATGAATTATATTGTCCTGTTAATTGTAAAAGCATCTGTAGAAAAAAAATGTGCTTGGAAATTCGTTTGAAAGGGAAAAACGAAGATACATATCCTATCACCAGGACTCCAAATCAAAGTTTTCACCCTTTTTGTTAAATTGTGATCTAAAGAAACCCTCATTTTCTTTAATAAGAGGAATGGGATAGCCTGGCCTTAGATAGCTTTCTTATTAAACGTTGTCCAGCTGAAACTTTTTGTTGGACAAAATTTAGCCAACGGGGCACTTTTTGCCGTATTGACATCACGGCAAATAGAAATATGTTATTAACATTTGTGTAACTTAGATTGGAATGTCACCAGTTGACAAGTTTTTTCAAGTAGTTAAAGGTATGGAATCTCGCTCCGAGTTTGGTCCTCCAAAAAAGAGAAAAAAATATCGCTGCTTTTCTCAACTTCGTACTTTACTTCTTATCACTTTTGTATCGACCTTTTATTCCGCACAATTGTTTTCTAAATGTTGTTATCGCCCATTTATATGGCTGTTATTGCCAACTTTATTTTTGACTACTTTCATAGTTAGAACTACTATTCACTCACCTTTGTTCTTACCATTCACCTCACTGATTTTACAGGATGAGGGAATCCCTATCCTGCAATTTTGCCATCCATTACCCTAAAATTCATGTACCTTTGTTGTTATAAACTGCACCTTTCTTCGTATTTATCTTCTTTACACTTTTATAATGTAAGTACGTACTTATGAAATTTTGTGATTTTATCTTGCGTTAGGCGCAGCTTGTCGTCTCTGGACCTTGCACCAAAAAACCCCTAATCGACCAACCAACCAATTGAATTTAGTTCTGCTTTTTCCTCTTGCCAAATTACTATAAATAGCTGATGGTGTACCCTGTGACAATCTCAAACCTGAACCTGAGGGTAGATATACCACAGTTTGAGAAAAATTGGCTTAGACAACGAAACGTGGAACCCTACTTTGAGTAGTACCTCACATAAATATTTTTTTCTTGCAAGTGGATATTTTTTTGGTAGGGGTTGATATTTTCCCACAATTTCTTACATTTACTCGCCTAACCACGCAATACGGATATTCTCTTCCGAAAATCTCATGCATCAGTTACTGCATTTCACTGAAGTACGTATAATACAATTGTAGACACGAGTTAATGAAGGTTTTATGTCAAAATAGTCTTTTTCTGCATGGATGAAGTGATTGTCTCTACCATAGTATCATTAAATACAACAGCCCTCTAGAGTTATCAAAAGCTATTCTATGAGGCTGCCACAGATAGACACACAATACCATGCAAAGAAAACCAACTTTTTTATCCATGCAAAGAAAACCAACTTTTTAAATTTTGTGACATAACTCCTTCATCCACTTGAGTCTTCAGTTTTCCTGTCTTTTGCTGACATAACTCCAAAATATTTCCCTCAACTTAAACATATGTGGTTTTAGCTGTTCTGGACAGATACATTCCTAAATGCCACGGGACAAAAATGATTTCGTTTCCAAAATCGCTGAGCACTTCTCTTGATTCCATTCAAACATTCGATAAATAGCTGTATTCCTCTATTTCTTTGTATACTACTGTCGCAAGGAATGTGGGGAGTACACTTGCATATTGCTCAAACCTTTAATCATCGATGCATGCATGGTAGACGGTGCACTATAATATCGGAAAAACCCTAGAGCAGGCGTGTCCAACCCACAGCCCACGGGTCTCATGCGGCCCCACAAGATCGTAGACTATACAGGATCTATCTTCCCAAAGAAAAATAATCCCTCCCTTCACAACCACGGGCTATTAATATGATCTTTTCTTGGAAGTAGATACAACTATTTTTTAACAACTATTTACAAAGATGAACACTCGAAGAGTAAAATTAGATTTAAAATTTCTAAAGAGTAGCCTTAAGGACACACGAAGAATTGCAACCACTGTCATCGTACGAGACACTGAAGAATTGCAACCACTGCCATCATACGAGACACTGAAGAATTAGTTTCACAAAAACAAAGTCAAATATCCCTCTAGTTTTATGTGGCTCCCTTTTTTGATATAATAAAAAATAAAGAAAATTTTGCTATTTATATAAATTAAGTGGATTATATATTAAGTGTTTTTTTATGCGGCCCAAGGTTTTTCCTCCGCCCTCATAGCGGCCCGCTCAAGCCAAAAGGCTGGACACCCCTGAACTCGAGTGTTTTTAATTTTTAATCATTTTCAATTTGTACGATTTGCTATACAAATATTAAGAGTTATTAGGCTTTAATAAATCAAACCTTAAGCGCATTTTTGAATAAAAGCGTGTGTAAAAAGATAAGTATTAAAATAGAATATACGAAATCTAAATTAAAATAATATATTATTTATAGCAATTAATTGTCAATCAAATGCTAGCGATTACAAAGCAGGTTAAGTAGTTCTCTATAATTATACTTTGACTATACCTTTATATTCTTATTATAATTGCTAAAACCTATTACGTTCGAATTATAATTTTATATAATATGAATAAAATGTTATATAGATTTTTTTTAGAATTGTTATAAAAGTTTAGCTTTTAGCTCTGAAGCATATTGATTTCAAAGAATAAACTTTAATCTATAATTTAAATACTCTAATCTAATATAATATGTATTATATAAAGGTCTGGATAGTAAAAAGAAATTTCATCGTTGGTATTCGCTACAATTGATAGAAAGTAGGATAATAATGCATATCATTTTCGATTTTCACTACTAAATATGTCACTTAAGTATCTGTAAAGAGTAAAATTAGTATTATGAGTTAATTTATTTTGATGAAACTGTAAGTAAATTTAATTTCTTTACAGAATATGCAATTATCGTTAAGGACAGTTTTGTTGATTAATATTTTTTTGTAGAAAAAGACAAGCATAATTTCTAAAATAAAGTATTTTACGAAATGAAATACAGAATAATATACATATAACTAAAATTAATTAATAAAATTGGTGAAGAATGATAATTATGCAACTTTAATATTTAATGACAGTATCAATTAAAAAAATACTTGAAGTCAAAAGTTACAAATTCGTTAATCACGAGTCCTTTAATACAATTTAGTAATTTACAATAATCATTTATTACATAACTAGATACATTTAATTTTCTAAATAAAGATTTATACCTTATAGAATTAGTAATTTTTAACATATGAAATAGTTACACAATTATAAATCTGCAAGTGACAGCTTAAAAGGAAATGCAATTCTTATGAAGCATAAGAATTGCAATTACATTAGGAAAACTTAATTAGAGTTTCAGTTTTAACCGTATTTTGAATTTTTTAACTTTTCCTGATTAACTTCGGTTTACATAATTGATGTATTGTTTTTGCCCATTTTTTTAACTGAAGCATAGGGGATTTTACTTGCTTAATTATCGGTTGCTAGTTTCATATCCTTAAGGTGACTGCCAACGTTGAAAATGTTATTTTTGACTATTTTGGTAAATTTAATATTTTGCAAGAATCGAGTAATTCTGTTTTTTCTTTTCAAAACCGTTTTGATTTTCATTCTACATCAATTAGAAGCAGAGTTACAGCTATTTTAAAAAACATCGTCTGCCACAAAATTGAAGTGACAAACAACTTTAAATGCGTTTTTGTCAGAATTATGTTTTTTAGCACAAATCTCTACCGGTATCATGATATCTCACATAATAATGCATATAATTTGATAAAATTTTCAGGAAATGTTTAGATGCTATCGTTAATGAAATTACATACAATAATTGATGTATAATAAATAGTTTTTTACTTGGGGCGTTTTTATAAGGAAATGAATGAGGAATCGGGAAAATATTTCATGTTGGACCATAAAATTGTTTGTATTATTTTTGAATTTTAAAATTTCTCTTAGATTGTAGGTCATTTTGAAGATAACTGTTATATATATCATGTGTGAGAAGGAAATTAAAGTAGTAGCATTAACATTAGAATTTTGTACTTTAGAGTGATAGGTATTTTAGCTAAAATTCATTAAAAATTGCTTCAAATTGACCTATTTATAAAAAAGTATGGTATTTACAGTTCATTTTTGTTCATTTTTTAATTAAGTGCTATTTAACCTAAAAAAACAAAAATTCCTTAATTTTTATTTTTTTTTTTAAATTGGCTCCGAACGTAGGTAGTCACCTTAATAACAAAGTTTTCATTGGTATGCTATGACTTCTGAAATTTATTGATGATTACTGACATATTTGAGGTAAGCAATTTCGTAAATTACATATGATATCCAGTTATTAGCCGCTTCAATATGAGAAAATAATATAGAACAACAATATGGGTATCAAATAAATTTATAGAAATTTATATTGAAATAGTTTATTAGATTTTTTAGCTATTTAAAGTGGGAATTTAGAGCTTAAATTTCAAGTCTTTCATCTGATGCTAAGATTAGTCGGTATTACATATCCATAGATGATTAACTCTGGAACTTAACTTTCAATGCTATCAGCTATAATTGAAATTTAATAATCAATTACTGTTCAGAATATTTGGACGCTAATGCTTTTGATAGAGAGGTTCAGATTTCCCATTAAATGCTTATTATTGCTATCTCTGTTAGTCACGATCTGAACTTCCACTCCACATTTTTTATTTGGAAAAAAGCGCAAGTTTGAAGTTTTACTACAAAAAAGCCGAAATTTAGCTCAAATGTACCCTCTGACCTGAGATATCGAAGAAGCTTATTTGTTATAAAAAGAAAAAAAATTCTGTTGGATTGAAGTACTGGATAATTTAAATCTTGCGAATGTGGGAAAATGATCCGAAAATGATTCGATTCTGGGGCTACGTATACCGTGTCTGCAACATAAATTTCGTACATTATTTTTTAGGTAAATATGTTGATAACATATTAAAAAGTTTTCTGGTTTAGTAACCGATGGTAGATGCTAATAACCCAAGAAGTTGAATAAATTTATATTAAATAATTAGTCAACATATGAAGCATCTAAAACAAAGAAGAGAATTGATAAAGACAGTTTAAAGTACTCCTGCATTTATTATATTTATAACATGACAGTCTCTTTACAAGCAAGAACGAACGAACGAACACACACACACACACACACACATATATATATATATATATATATATATATGATATAATATGCAAGAATGTTACCATTAAGTTGCATTACATTCCAAGTCCAGCAAATGTAAAATATGTTAATACATTTATAGATATAAGTTTATTCTTCAACAAAAATGATAAAATAATGCATAATTCAAATGGAAGTGCCTTAACATTTTTATAAGAATCACTTGAGTTTTCACTTTCAGTATTCAGGCACTGTTATGTCGTGTATTTTAAAGGTTTTTTATATACAACAGTATCGACGAATTTAAAATTATTTTAAACGAATTTCAACAAAACATCCCAGTTAAAGCAAACTTTAACCTTCCTGTTCATTTTACATCATTTCTAAGCTTAACTTTCTAGCGAAGCATTAAAGTGATGATCGTAACTTGTAATGGAACAAAGATTTGACATGTTCCGGAGTTAATAGCACTTCGTTTGCCAGATCAAATTCGTTAACTCCTGTGTTCTGCTGTCTAATGGGCTGCAACGAGCGTCTCCTCAAATAATTACATGATTAGAAGTTATATAAATTAAAATTATTTTATAAAGGTTTATTTTGAACTTTTATGGAGTCTTGCATAACTGACTGAGAAAGTATTTTTTTTTATCCTACACATTATAAGTTACTTAAATAAAGTGTACTTTAAAATACAATGTAAAGGAATTAATGTGTTAAAAAAATGAATTCGAAAATTTTAGAGCGAGGTAAAAGTTAAGGATATGGGGAAAATTATGTCGAATATTAATTGAACTTATATGCACAAGGCATCACTAAACTGTCGAGAAATATTTAAATTAGATTGAGATAAAACATGACTTTTTACATTATTAATGCAAGAATTGAAAGAAAATTAACAACATATTAGTATGGAATTATTCATTTTATTAATTATAAGGAAAAATTTCTGAAAATGATTGGCAACTTGCTTCAGGTCAACAGATGTAATGAAATGCAGTTTTCTCACAAGAGTAATTATGAATGCTGGGAATAATTTGTTCATTGATATGAGAGGTAATCACCTGCACATTTTTAATTTTATTTTCTGACGTTTGAGTTTTTTGCAAGTGTCTTTTCCCAGGACGACGGTAGATAATTTTAAAATTTCAACTTTTATTCCACTTGCCTTAAAGAAAATTATTCTTCATATTTGTTATTTGCCTCATCAACAATCAAATTTAAGTCTCAATCGAATCTAATATTTTATTTTCGAATTTTATTCGATTTCATTTCTGTCTAGGTATGCAATTAGAAAATTATATTTGGAGATTTGCGGTATTTAGTTGCAATACTTCGAAATAAATGCGAAGTAACAGAGACAAACATAACATAGACAAACATAATGCAATCAAGGGGTAGAATGGCAGGTCAGGTTTTAGAGCTGAACATTTTAAATTCCGTTTCGAAAAGTTAAAGCATTTTCGTTGATTTATTAAATCATCAATGAAGTTTGAGTTATTTACTCATATGATACTCTTTCATATATTCTTATAATGCTGAATAGTATAATGCTTACAGTAAATAATGTAATGGAATCATTTCTTTGAAATAGTTATTATAATTTCCTTGTAGTTTATGATTCTTGCAAAAGTAATATTTTTCTTGACTGTTAATACCGGAATTACGAATATACACAAATATACTTGCACCCGTAATGTAAAATAAATCAATAACTCATACTGCTCAGAAAATCTAGTTATTCTACATTAAACTCCAGTATAAATTGTTTCTTCTAGTAAAATTTACATTTGGCTTGTTACTGTCCTTAAATTCCTGTTCAAGGTGTCTGGATTAGTCCGTAAAGTTCAAGCTTAGACACACAATGCTGGATAAGTTTATCACTCTCAGTTTTCTATTTGTAATCAATTTATGCGATTTGGATGACCTTATATTGGCTGATTCATGAAGTGCGAATATATCAAAGTAAAACTGTTTTAAATATTCACAGTGAGTGATGAAATTGAATGTGAGGACTTATCAATGAATTTGTTCCCAACGTTATTAAATTATTATGTGCATATATATACGTGCCTTCAACTCTAGAATGTTCTATAAAGCATGCTGGAGACATTCTGGGATCTCCAGTTGCCAATACGCAATGAGAGATTCCGGAATATCTCTTTTAAACAGAACATGCCCTTTTCTTTTTGGTTCTTATCTTTTTGTTTCACTGTCTTTTTATTTTTTTTGGTCCTCTTTATACTTCAGTAACTTTCAGTTCAATCACTTTATATAACATAAATTTTGTCAATATTATATTTTAATGCCAGGATATGATGAAGATGTAGAAAGATTAATTTCGATGATTGGGGCCCAAGGGACAAAGGAGAGAAATCGTCTCAACATAGAAAGTATTAAATCAGTATCATCGGTAACACATAATCATAAAAATATAACATTGAAGAAATTATTTAATGAAATGAAAATTGATAACAAATTGATATCAGAAAATAGTTGATAAAAAAAATGAATATGCTATTGCGATATCTGGACAGAGAAAACATAATTGTGATTTTTTAAGAATTATCTTATTATTACTATTCGCATTATCAAATTAAAGTTATTGCGTTTATAGTTATAAATGTTCTATTTTATTTGAGAAAAATTAAATTGAAACTAATCGTTCTTTTTGAAAAATTTCTATTTCTATTTATATAATAAACATATTATTGTTGACGGGCGAGAATAAACATTATATTTATATATTTCCATACAACATTCCCCCTTTGATCTCACTGTTTTTTACTTCTTTTTTATTTTATTTTTTTTTTGGGGGGGGGGGGGTTAGTTATCATTAAATACTTTCAACTTCCGGAAATCCTACTTGAAACCAACTTCCATTTTCTCCATTACTTGAGGAACATCTTTCTGTTACACTAACATTATTAATAAACTAAATATAGTCATGACTAAAATATACAACTAATAAAATATTATAACTGCTTCTATACTGGCATTTTTTTCATATTTTAGGTAGGGCGAGTGTCCCAAATATCGCCCCTGTGCCTAATATCGCCTTTTCATGTTTCCAAAGTACGATTCACGCTATGTATGAGAAAATGCAGTAACGTCTTAGCTCTAGGTTTGTACTAACAGCGGCGCTAGCGACAACGCTGTTATCACTGACAACAGAAACTATATGGCGTCGGAAGTTGTTTTGGCTATTGTCTTCGCAAATTTTGGCCCCAAAGAATCCAGTGAATGACCAGGTAGGTGCATCCAATTTCTAATTTCGCTTATACCATTTGAAAGTGCATTAAACAGAGAATCCAGAGGTGCTATTATTCTTGAAAAAAACTGCATTTTAAACTTTGTTCTTAGCATGTTTTTGTTGACTGTGTTGTGTTCCTAATATAACCTACCAAGTTGATCCTAATATCGCCTACCGGGCGATATTTAGAACAGCTACTAAATATCGCCTTAAGTAAAAACTAAGTATTACATTCTTGTTTCCTTTTTAATTTTAGTTATTTTATTACACTCCCCGTTCTTTTTTGTTGGAGGCCTATTGTCTAAGATGCCAAAGGAAAATAAAAATAGACAGACATGGGGTACGTTTTGTCTGCAGGCCGCATGTCAGGCAGTTCTGAAAAAAGAAATGGAAACATTAAAGGCTTCCAAACAATTTGGCATTCCAAGATCTGCGATTCGTGAGTACATTAAAAAAAATGTGAGTGATAAAAACGATGGAACTGCGGGGGTTAGAATAGTAGTGAGAAAGAAACTTGGTAGAAAACCTGTACTGACGGATGATTTAGAAAAGGAGCAAGTTAACTACTGCAAGGAAATGGAATCCAGTTTGTTTGGTTTGGCTCGAAACAATGTTAAGCAGATGGCCTACCGACTTACCTTGAGAAACAATCTTCATCCCTTCTCTGTAAAAACAAACTGAGCTGGTCGAAAGTAACTGAATTCGTTTGTGAAAAGGAACGATTCCCAAATGACAATCAGAACTCCGCAGTCATTGTCAAGAGCTAGATTCCTAGGGTTCACTGAAGAAAACGTGAAATCCTTCTTCACAATTCTTAAAGAACTTGAGAAAATTAAGTTTCACCCTACCAGAACTTTTAATGTTGACAAAACGGGCATTACATCTGTCCAAAGTAGAAATGTACAGCTGATTTGCTCGAAAGGGAAATCAGCTGTATAGAAAATGTCATCGGCAGAGGCGGGGAAGCTGTGGTCAGGAGTGGCTCAAGTGTACCTCCTTCTTTCAGTGGAACCACGAATATTGTGATGCAGCCAATGGAGAGCGCAGGAAATATATATGTTCCTTCTGTTTGAATTATTAAATGGCCAAAATAGCTTTAAATTATTGGTATTACTTCTGTTTAACTTTTTCCACAATATATTTTCTTTTTTCTGTTTTGTTTTTTTTATTATTTGAGTTTTTCTTTGTCTCTTTTTTCCTCCCCCCCCCTCATCCAACTCCAGCATTCAATCTTGCTCAGAAGGACTTTGCTAGCAACGCCTTTTAACAGGTACTCCCAATTCCGCCTGTTAGGCGGTAACAGGAACAGAGGTAGGCGATGTTAGGAACCGCTCTAGGATTCACTGGAAATTTAAATTTTTCCACATAACTTTATCTACATAACTTAAACTGGCACTGGTTTTGGAGCTGGATGATCTCAGGATACCAAAGGAAATAATTCTTAGGGATGTTATTTGGGTTTCCAGCCTAATCAGAAACTAAAAAAGGAATGCAATGTCGAAAAAAGTTAGGGTAGGCGATATTTGGGACACGCATCTTATATATGTCTAATTATTATAAAACAATATTTATTAATGTGTAAGCAAATAGAAATTTTATTTAGCTAATAGCGCAATTATCTTTTTTTTATATGTAATAAAATAGCTTTTGGAGCTTCTTTTTATTATTCATTATATAATTCATTATTTTATAATATTATACAATTTTTCTTTTATTATATTTTTATGTTGATTTTTTTTCCCACATAGCCATCAAAGTTAAAAACCTCTCTTTTTTTCTTGCCATATCCAACCTCCATACCCGGCAAGGCAGAATATCTTTCAGATACCATGCAGATCAACAGATAATTCCTGTTTCACCAGATTTTAAGAAAACTCTCAGTCTTGTATTCAAAATATATTTTCTGACAGTTTTTCGTCGTATAAAATGGAGTACCTTTAACAATATTCCAATGTCATCATATATTTTGAATTTACTGATGTTGTTCGTTGCGTTTAGTCTTATATAAAACAGTTGCATAGTTTTAATTAAATTTTTAAATAATTTATCTAGCCTATTTTTATTGGAAAAAATTAATTGAAAACAAATTAAAGGTCTTACATCTTGATTTATAGCACCATTTCGTTATTTAAAGCACCCCTACGGTGATGTCAAAATAACAAAAGTTCAGATAAATTGGGATATGAAATTTTAGGAGTCAATTTCTTTAGGTGTTGCTCATACTTTTTGATCCAAATAATATAATTTACCTTTGTTGTTATTTTTATTTACTTTTAAAGTAGGATTACGTTCATCCATTACGTTCCTTCGTTTGCTTTGTGGTCCTCCGGAAAGCAAAATTTCAGATGCCGTGCGTCGCGAGTTATAATTTTGGCAGAGTGCCAAACCCAGTCTGTATCGCTTGGGCAAGAAGTTGTGACGTCACGTATGTATTGTGCGGTTCTCACGACCTGCGAAGAGCCCTTCCACAGCTACAGGATTAAAAACACTGCCATGCGTTCCCACTGCATTCTAAAATTTTGCCGGGGTTAAAAGTCTATCACATACGGTTTCACAGCCAAAGTGAAGATTCCTAGTTTCTGCGGGTAAATCCCTCGTTTTCATCTTTACCGTCAGAGTGGGGAACAACCGCTTTTTCCTTCGTAAAAATATCTATTGAGGGTCGTCAGTCAGAACATGCTGACGTTATAGAAGTGATATGTTCCCATAAAAATGCCATCAAGGCGATGTCCAAGGCTGTCATCTAGCACGGAATTCCTCGTTTTCCCCTCTGAAATTCCAGCAATTTCTGAGAAGGCGCCACGCCGTCCGCGAAGACTTGAAGCGAGATATAGTCAAAGACTTTGTGTTTTCTTAAAAGGAGATTCCTCATGTAACATCCAGCTAGGCAGACGTGTTTTTTCTAGCTCCTGTTTTGAGACCATGGGTCTGGGAGCGTACGCTGGGAAATCTGCACTTAAGTTAACTGAATATGTTGTACCTGTTTAATGTTAATTTTTTCAGTAAATAAATTTCCTTGTTAAGTTTCTGTTTTAAGAATTGGCCTTTTCATTGCAATTAGGACTCTGTCTTTCTTGGTCATGAATAGTAGTAATTTTTTAAAAACCTCAGAGATTAGCCGTAACCACCGGTGATGCCACACAGTAAACAGTTAGACAAAAAAGTACCAAAATGCGTGAATATATATATATATATATATATATATATATATTCACGCATTTTGGTACTTTTTTGTCTAACTGTTTACTGTTATCCATCAGCTGTTTTATATATATATATATATACTATATATATATATATATATATATATATATATATATATATATATATATATATATATATATATATATATATATAAGAAGGGGGCCTCTGTCCTTCAGAGAACTAGTCCCGGACTTCCTTTTAATGGTGTCAAGTGTCTAATAAAGAACATCTTCAGGGATTCTTTTCGCGAAGAACTCAGAAATCGCAACCTTAATTAACCATGGCTTAATCAGATTCTTAATGTACCTCAGTGGCCTAGGATGAAATCTGTCGCCATGTTTCGTCTGATATCTGACCACGACTGCCTGCGTAAACATCTATGTCCCATCAACGTCGTTCCTGACCCTCTTTGTACCTTGTGTGATCTTCACGAGGAAATGGACTGCCTCACCTGTCCAGATGTCCTGTTCTTCCTCAGACATCAATCTGGGAACGCTACTGGATTGCTCGCTTTCATTTATAGATTTATTGTTGTCATTTTGATGTTCAATTGTCTTTTAATGTGCCATTGGAAATAAAAAAAATTATATATATATATACCGGGTGGCCATAATTAAACTGACAGTGCTCACAGTGTTCTGTAGCGCGATTTATTTGCGAGAATGACGCCAAATTTTATAGGAAGATTAAACAAGACGGGGGACGAAGGATTCCGCGAAAAAATAAATTAGTTCCAAAAGTCACCGCTAGGGGAATATTTGGCGCTGTGTAATAGAAAATATATGCATTACGATAAATTCCGCTGTGAACCCACACCAAACAGTTACCTTTGGTGAATGTAAGGGAATTTCTGTGACTGCATGTGGTGATTTGTCATCCCGAATTCGGCAGTTCTGGGTATTTTCAGTTCCATGCAGGTAAAAGTGGGCCTCGTCTCCCCATAAGATTTTCCACGGCCAAGCATCATCCACCTCCATTCTGGCAAGAAAGGTGAGAGCAAAAGTCTATCGCTTATCATGGTCGGGGTACAGTAACTCCTGTACACGGCTGATCTTGTACGGATAGAAGTTGATAATCTTTCGTAAGATTTTCCATACCGTACTGTAAGGCATATCCATATTCCGAGCTAATCCACGAGCGCTAGAGGTGGCAGTAATATTGTCTGGTCCTCTGTCGACAATCGCCGTGGCAACTGCTTCGATTGTATCCTGTGGTACAGGTTTTCGTCCTCTGCCTGACTGAATCTTCAGAGAACCTGTTTTCTCAAACGTCGCAACCATTTCTTTTAGCCCATTAACTGACACAGGACTGTTACCTTTACGCATTTCTTTGTGCGTTCTAAAAGCACGAAGAGCGGCTGATGCGTTGCACTGGTTGAGGTAAAAGAATTTGACCAGTAACGCACGCTCAACTAAAGAAGGAGACATTGCACATAAACTTTCAATCCGATTGATTCGAAACGTAACACATTGCCTTTTAAAACCCAAGCAGCTGGCACTGTGCCAATGGATGTAACGTGAAATTTGAATAAAGAACTTCTTCTGCTCAGCGTACGTGATATTGCAGATCACGAGACTTTATCGGTGTTTATGTAGATTTTACGCTTTTTTAAAAGTGTTGCCATATTGCATTTGAACTAAATAAGAAAATGTGCATAATAAAAGGTAATTTTATTCCGTATTAATTTGCATTTGTTAACACTCTATTTTCTATTACACAGCTCCAAATATTCCCCTAGCTGTGACTTTTGGAACTAATTTATTTTTTCGCGAAATCCTTCGTCCCCCGTCTTGTTTAATCTTCCTACAAAATGTGGCGTCATTCTCGCAAATAGATCGCGCTACAGAACACTGTGAGCACTGTCAGTTTAATTATGGCCACCCGGTATACATATATATATATATATATAAACGTACATATATATAGATACATATATACATAACACATTCATACAAATATACATACAAAAGAGGTAAGCAACGATAAGTAATCCTACGTTAGTAACCCGCGGTAGTTCCGTTAGAGACTACCTGATTTTTATTTATTTATTTATTTATTTTTTTGTTTGTGTATTCTTTTTTTGTGTCTGTGTGAATTGTGAGACAATAGTCTCAATGGTGTGCGAAGGCATTTCTCAAAAACTTTTTTATATAACAGGCGATATAAATTTCTTCAGTAAATATTTTTTTCTTATATTTATTCCAAAAACACCAATAAATTAACCCATATTTTAAATAAAAACCTCAAGTGAAGCATATTTTAACAGATTTATGATATTTGACTCATTTTTTTTAGGTATTGTTGAATTCTTTAAGACACTGCATATACTATGCCTTAAAATGTGAAACAGACAAAAATTCAACCTCTAATAATAGTTCAATTCAAATCCAGTGACTAGACAAATAATATTCGCATGAAAATTTCACGACGTAAAATTAATTCGAATGAATATCAGGATTAATTAAACAGTTTGAAATGACTCATTATAAAGATGTCTTCATCCAAGTACGCACAATTATCTTTTTTATGTGCGACCGAATTATTATTGATAAAATTCGCGAGGAATTATTATATTATTCGGAGCATCATTTCGTCCGAAATATGAAATTCAGAGAGAGAACAACAAATCTCAACTTCTGTTCAGTCAGTAGTGTGTCAGAGGGAAACACTCGTACATTTCCCAAATGCCTACGAATCTAGTAACTCTAATTAGTTTACACAAAATAACTGCCTTAAATTTAATGTTAATTATCCTCGGGGCAAAGTGAAATTCATGAAGTTAATGCCGCTTACTAGCGCTTTATTTCGGCAAATATATTTGTAAAGTAAATCAAATTAAAACGACCACACTCAACCTTAATGTCTACTACAGTCGGAAAATTTCGGTGATTTATAATTTAGAATAAATATGTTAATTCCGACAGGAAAATGCGTTTCTGACTCCATCTGTGCTCCAAGATAGGGTAATAACGATTACAAACGTCATTAAATTCTAGACTTTTCATTATGGAAATTATGTATACTGTTTATGCGAGCACTATGTAGAATATATATATATATATATATATATATATATATATATATATATATATATATATATATATATATATATATATATATAATATGGGTGTTTATACATGTTTCTTTACTAAAGTAATGGAATTTATTTCCTTTAAATAGCTGTTATATGTGCCTTATATTGTATGATTCTTGTTAAACAAATATTTTTCTTTCCTTTTAATAACGGAATTGCGAATATACACAAATATATGTTGCACCTGTAATGTGAAATAAGTTAAAAACTCATAAAGCTAAGAAAATAAATCTAGTTATTTTAGATTAAACAACAGTTTAAATTGTTTTTTCTTGTAAAATTTACATTTGTAATGGAATTTATTCCTTTGAAATAGCTATTATATGTGCCTTATATTGTATGATTCTTGTTAACAAATATTTTTCTTGCCTTTTAATAACAGAATTGCGAATATACACTAATATATGTTGCACCAGTAATGTGAAATATGTCCAAAACTCCTACAGATAAGAAAATCTAGTTTTTCTAGATTAAACAGCAGTTTAAATAGTTGTTTTTCTAAAAAAATTTACATTTGTAATGGAATTTATTTGTTTGAAATAACTATTATATGTGACTTATATTGTATGATACTTGTTAAACAAATATTTAGTTGCGTTTAAATAACGGAATTGCGAATATACGAAAATATATGTTGTACCAATGATTAGAAATACGTCTAAAACTCATACAGATAAGAATATCTAGTTATATTAGATAAAACACCAGTTTAAATTGTTTGTTATAGTAGAATTTACATTTGGTTAGTTACTGTCTTCAAATTCTTGATCAACGTGTCTCGAATAGTATAGAAAATTTAAGCACAGACATACACACACACACACATATTCTGGACACGTTTATTACGCTCAGTGTTCTTCTCGTAATTAATTTATGTGATTTAGATGGCATTTTATTGGCTGATTCAAGAGCTGTGAATGTATCAAAAGGAAACTGCAATAAATATTCATAATGTGTGATGGAATTAAATGTGAAGACTTATCATTGAATTTGCTTTCATTGTTATTAAATTATATTATATATATATATATGTGTGTGTGTGGGGGGGGGATCGAATGAAAGAGCCCTCAAGAAATTCACAATACGATGTGTAATTTTAGATTATCTATATTTAAACTTGATTAGACATAAAAGCAGGAAGCTATATACAAAAGGAGTTGAGATGAGTATCAAGGTAGTGTTTACAATAGTCACTGGAAAATACAACTAGAGTTCTATTTGTAAATGTATTCATCTGTCAAAACTTGTGCACACTATTCTGTGTGTAAATGTGAGTGCGTGGGCACACGAACACTGAGTTTTATACTTTGCTGTGAGTTATTGTAGTTCTCTTTAGCTTATAAATAGAAACCAGATTATTTCAACTGTTCATTATCATTTGTTACTTCCCGCCATATGGTCAAATGAAACATACACTTTTAATTAACCAAGTAAGGTTGGTAATGTATAAGGATAAACTAAATGCTTTGTTGCTAGTTTCTGTCATAGCCTATTTTACACAATAGGCGAATTTCTGCTATACATAAAAAGAAAAACGTCATTGATGTTTCTATCGATTCTGAGTCTAATATACATAAGGGATTTTAACAAATATTTCGTTTATTATACTCTTCACAGTAGTTGCAGTAATTTAGTTCGTTAAAACTATAGCTTCCCTTTCGATTAAATTTATACACCCTTGAATGTTTGTTTCAGTCCTTCCATTTAATGCTGTTATTAGTACAATTTTATTCTAAAGTTTAGTGAAAAATCTTAAATAATTACCCAAAGTTCTGTTTTCCGCTTTTTTATATTGGTTTTTTAAAAGTAAACCACAAAATAAATGTGTTGTATTGATTATACAATTTTCTGTTCAGAAAAGTTTGGTTTTTTTTCTTTCACTTTTTGCACAGCGTAAAACTTTCTGACTTATAATTAATGATGATTAAATGAAGATAAGTTTTGGTTCTGAAAGATGAAAAAAGAGCACTTGCAAACTTACAAGATAGTTTTAAAACACTTTGCGTGCCGCATACGAATTTTTGTGTTTTTCTATGTTATATTGATTCCTCTCTTTTTTTTTAAAGTATAGTTAATTTAAAGTTTTTGATCAGTTTTCCTTATATATACCATAATGTTTGCAAAAATATAGAAATAACTACCGTGTAAAAGGTGATTTTATAATTTATTTAGGCAATAAATCATATAATCTTTTAATGCACAATAATGAAAGTATTCTGAGAGAATATATATATATATATATATATATATATATATATATATATATATAATATTTCATTGATTTATTCATTAATTTATTTCATTGCGTCCATATTAAGAGAATATTTGTAGTTATTAATTAGATTTATATCCTTAAAATTTTGATGATATTTTAGATATGATTTAATTACATCAGCTATAATATTGTTATATGGCTCAAAATATTGCTGAATTGTGATATGAAAAATTTTACGTATTTTAACAAAACAATATGCAGATATGCGTTGCGCTTCAAGCCAAACTAAGTTTAGAGATTGTTTCAACTGCATGAACAAGACGAGAACATTTTAACAAGATCATAAGTTATAGTATATATACCAACATATGCGACATAAAATTCCACAAAGAGACAGACATATTAGAGATTTATTTCAGTAGACGTTTCTAAAAGGATTTTCTATATAAAGGATTTACTATATAAGCGAGAATATCCTCTAAGTGCCCATAACAAATCAGTAACCTGCCCACCTTTTAAAATATTCATCTTACATACATACACTGAAGAAGGCTAAATTCATCTAGTAGATGAAATAAAAATTAATTAATTCTGCGAATTTTATATTTATTATGATAGATGAAACGGCAAATGTGTTATTCAAAAGGTAACTGTCTACCGTCTAAATTGCATTTATGGCAACATGTTTTTGCGATATTTACCTGTATGATGGGACGACAACTTCAGTGTGCTATATTCTAAAATTCTTACCTTTGATGCTACTAATATAAATCGAAAGGATAGTTCAGTTGGAAGAAATATTGTGTCAAGGACACGAAACAAAGATTCGATTCCCAGTCCCAAAAGATGGTCGTTACAGTGGGACTCGATGACTTGAAGGTGAAATAATGGACTGTTAAGTACCAAAAGAATAACGATTCAAGAAAGGAAAAAATGAGCATTGTCAAATTATAAAGGAAGAAAAATAATATATCAAGTTAACTTGTTTCGTCGTTGGTCCTAAAAGTAAACGGAAGAATACGAGTTACTGAACTCCGAGAAATAATAATTTTTCAAGACCCTAGAACAGTCCAGACGATGAAAATTTGACCCAAGTACTATTCCGAGTTCAGACACTAAAATATACTAAAATATAAAACAACTGATTTCTTAGCAAATTGAAAAATTTTACCGGTATTTTTGTATTTTTTAAAATTATAAATGCACCTTTGCACTTATTTATTTACACTTACTTACTTACTTACTTACACACACATACACGTACACACACAATATATATATATATATATATATATATATATATATATATATATAAACTGTAATTATAACTGCTTGTCAACATTTATCATCGTTTTCAAATGATAAACACATTTGTTCTTTAAAATTTTCTAGATAGCTATTGTTGTTAATGTTTTTCCTTTGTTAGAAATTGTGAGACACTAGCAAATATCAATTACGGCCAAGATTGTATACCTAGACTAGTATTTTAACTCACTATAACCGTCACATATTGTAGCCTATGTAACACCAGATACCCTGATATGCATACAGTGCTTCACATATGTTGCTCGCAACACACTTGATAACATGCTTACGTGTTTTCTTAAGTCACATTGCTGTCGTCTTATAATTCTTTCTAAGAACTCGCCTTCATGCTATCCAAAGTTTTCTCCAGTAACAAAATTAGATATGCTACCTACAGCCATGATTTAATATTCTCCGAAGCAACTGCTTGTTTAACAGCTAGACGTGACTCCGTGAAAACTTTGTTTTACATCTGTCCGTCTTTGCAGCACTACATCTACACTCGTCTATTTTTTTCCACTAATGTGCTCGCGAGAAGATATATACAGTGATACCTCCGAAAAGAGGACAGTCACGGGACCAATAGTTTTGTCCGTTATTAGGAAGTGTACGCTATTGGGGAGGACAACCTTTTTATAAAAAAGTTTTGGCTCTTCTGTTTGACATTTGATTGAAAATTACGGGTGATATTTTAATTAATAAGGAAAAATTAATTAGGTAAGAAAAGAATAACTATTTACTACTTTACCTTTTAATTGTGGCTGATCCTTTTATTTTGCATTAAATAATCACAAAATATAATGTATTGGAGCTAAATTATTTTAATTACTACTGAAAAAAATTGTTTAAAAAGTTTGATTTCTCTTTTTTACACAGCAAACCTGTTTTTCAAGGTGAATCTTCATAAGATTTAGCTTTGCTCGTCCCTCCGGATCTTCATTGTTCAGAAAGAACTGTTTTAATTGTTCGCTGTATTTCGGTGCTTTCGAATAATCTTTGATTTTCCAGTCTTCCATTGGCGATTCCTCATCATCATCCTCAGAAAGGGCCAGTGCTTCAGTGGTGTCCTGATGAATGAAAATGGAAACATGCAGGTTTTCTTCCTCAATGGATAAATCGTCGTCGATCTTGAGATACTCTTCCAGGCTGACATTTGAATCCCAATTGGATACTAGATCCGCAAGTTCTTTTCGCTTTTCTCAGTAGTACTGTCAGTTGCCGTTTCACTTGGACTAAAAAATCCCGCCTTCTAAAGACATTTTAGAACGCCCCAAGGTTCCAACTTTTTAAGGGCTGACGTAGTCCAGGAATTTGCATCCAAAACAGATACCGTTTTTGCCAACTCTTCGCTGGATTTGCAGGAGATAATCCGTGAAAGCATATGTCTCAGAAGCAGCTTTCTGTATCGTACTTTAAATCTGCGGATAATTCCCCGATCAAGTGGCTGTAGCATCGAAGTGGTTTTAGGAGGCAAGAAAATTAAATTAGCACTTTTGAGCTTTAAATCCTCAGGATGAGAAGTAGCATTGTCCATGAACAGAATGATTTTTCTCTATTGTTTTTTCATTTTTTTATCTAACTACACCAGCCAATCGCTCATTATCTCAAAGGTCATACACGTTTTCTTATTTGACTTCCACGAAACACTAAGTTTTCGTACATCAATGTTCTTGAAACATCCATGCTTCTAAGGAAACATCTAGGCTTTGTAAAGATTCATAAGCATATATTTTTAGCTTGCTTGTTAAAATAATTTTGAAATGTTTGCGAAAACAATTGAAAGTTTTTCAAAAATGCCTGTCCGCTATCCAGAGGGAATAACATGGATTGTCCTGTATAAAAGGACTGGGACTCGTAAAAATGTCCGTTAATTAGAGGTGTCCGCTATTCGGGAGTGTCCGTTAAGGGAGGTACCACTGTATATATACATACACACACACATACACACACGCACACAAATATATATATAGCCTGATTAAGTCAAAACAGTGATTTAAATATGCCAAGTTATTGGCTTTTATATCAATCGCAGGACTATAATTTTTACTTGCGTCTCTTGTACAAAGAAATGTACTTTTGTATACAAAATTGATAGACTTACGTCTTTTCTACAAGCCAAAATTTTTTTTTCAAATGAATATTAACAAATATCTAAAAAACCTCTCTTTTTGACTTAAGCCAGTAATACCGGACACTACATATATAAATATATATATATATATATATATATATATATATATATATATATATATATATATATATATATATATATATATATATATATATATATATATATATATATACAGTGGACGCTCGTTAATTCGAACTCGGTTAATTCGAACTTTCGGTTAATTCGAACTAATCTAAAGGCCCCAAAAAACTGGTATTGGGATTAATGTTAAAAATATCTCACTAATTCGAACTAAATTTTTATCACGTCGGTTAATTCGAACTAAAAATTGGAAAATAAATATTCTTTTTCCTCGTTTAACGGAGAAAATACAAGCTGTATTTATTATTTTGTGTTTCAAAATCATCTGTATTTCTATTCTGTGTAAAGAGACACATGCCTGCATTTCTAGACTATTGCATTTCCGCTAAACGTTAGGGACATCGGTGCTTAACGGACAAAACGATTTTCCGTTATTTGTATCGTTATTTGTATCCGTTATTTGTTCTTATAATTTCAGAAAAACCAGTCTTTACTACAGATTCTAGGGAGCTGCGTCAGTTATGCCTGCACTGCAGACAAGTTAATGTGATCTAGTTTATCTTCCTGGTTTGGTTTGGTCTGGAGTGCTACGGTCAACTTTTTCCTACACTAGGGCTAATTAGACCGGGACCTACAGTTTAAAGCTGATTGCGAAAGGCTACAAGCATCCATGCCAATAGTGGGACACGAACCCATAGGATCTGAAACGAATGACAGCACCCTAACCATTCGGCCATCACTGGCAAGCTTTTGTTCCTCAGTGTGTGGTGTGAAAGTGTAAAAATTCAGGATGTCTACACGTAGAAAGTAAAAAAACCCTAACTTTGGAGACAAAGATAGAAATTTTAAAGAAAGTAGAGAATGGCGAATGTAAAACATAGTTAGCAGCTGACTACGGAATTAAAAAACATACCTTGTCAACTTATTTGAAAAACAAGGAGTCAATTTAAGATTCATGGGAAAAATCAAAATTTGTAGAGAAGCTGGCTGAACAAAGTAGGCATCATAAACAAAACCAAGCATCCCTTTTACAGTTTTTCCCAAAAGTGTAATTCATATTTTTTAATTAAAGTTTACTTTCTACAGCATTTCTTCTGTTTCATTTTATGATTAAGATAAGTCTGTATTGCTTTTTGATATGTTTAATTTTAGATAACATAGTATAATATATTTTCTGGGGTTATACGTACCAGGAGATTTTTCTTTTTCAGTGATACACTTTTAAAGTTATATATTTTCTCTTAACATCGGATAATTCGAACTTCGGATAATTCGAACTTTTTTCTGAGAACCTTTGAGTTCGAATTAACGAGCGTCCACTGTATATATCTATATATATAAAACAGTTCCGTAACTGACTCATTCATTCATTCATTCACTGACTGACTGACATACAACGCACAGACCAAACCGCTGGACCTAAAGGGCTGAAATTTTGCATGGCGATTCTTCTAATAGTGTAGGGGTGCACTAAGAAAGATTTTTCAAAAATTCTTCTTAGATTTTTTTAAATTAAATTTTTAAGCTGTTTTTTAAACGTTTTTTACGTTTGCATTTAAAATAATACATTGAGGGTTATAAAATTTATATCACGAGAAAGATCATAAAAATTCCTTAAAAAAATAATACGTAGACCTAGTTCTACGGCAAAAAACATTTTAAATTTCTTTAAAACTCATACTTGAGTGGTGTAAACATTACTCAAGGTAAAAAATATTTGTCTTTACTAACCCCTATTTTTTGTACTTTAATTTTAATTATATTTTTCCTTCTATCCTTAATCTTTCTCTGGTCGCAGAAATTCGAAGATTTTATCACTTCACACTAATTTTTGAAAATTTCTTCTTAGATAGCTTTAAATTAAATTTTTAAGCTGTTTTAATAACTTTTTTACGATTGCATTTAAAATAATACATTGAGGGTTATAAAATTTATATCACGAGAAAGATCATAAAAATTCCTTTCAAATGACATCTTTTTAGAATCTTTACCTCTATTTTTTGATTTTTGGTGAATTTTTAAAGATTCATTTTTATAATTTAATTTATTAAATGCCGATCACGTGATTTCTTTTTCTGGTACTTTAAAATTATCGTCACGTGCGTAACAACTAAATAGACAAAAAAAAATTTTCTTGCTAATGCGGCAGACGATTGGACATTATTTTGTCTTTAAAAATATCCCTTACGATTTATTATATAAATATATATTTTTTTCTACATCAATTGTATACATTGATCGTCATATTTACTATAAATATATATATACATACATACATATATATATATATATATATATATATATTGGCATCAATTGCATACACTGACCGTTGTATTTAATTTGAATGTACTCCGTAGCGAAGCGCGGGGTTTCAGCTAGTATATATATATATATATATATATATATATATATATATATATATATATATATATATATATATATATATATATATATATATATATATATATAGATATATATATATATATGTATATATATACATATAATTAAATTAAACTGTAAATGATTATATTAAAGCTGCAATCATTTGATATTAGTGCAGTTTCACTTTCAAACGCAGACTCATACAAAGTGTTCCCATGTACTCTTTAGTGCGTGAATGCATATTCATGTTTAATAATTATGCAAACTGAGTTATTTCCTTTAAAGGTGCATAGGTGTTTGTGCCGGCCATCACCTGCATGAAATTGCGCTTTTCTATTAATATTTAACGAACTTTGCATTATCCTCTGTTAATAGGTTTACATTATTAAAATTGATTTATGTTCCTATCTTGACACCCGACACAAATTATTGCCATAAATTTAAGTATCGGGAAGCGTATTTTCTAGGTTCCCTTCGGGAATATTATTCACTGATGCAGGCTAATCAATCACAGTAAAGAGTCAGAAGCACCCAAATTTAAACCATTATTCGATAGACTTCGTTATGACTCCCTCACTAAAAATAGGGCTAAGAAATATTTTTCATTCGACACAACACATCGTGTTCTGCCGGCGAAAATTGTTAAAACCAACAATATTTTTCATACGATATTTGCGATATATCAAACTGTTTGACGCTATTTCATAAAAGCACCCCATAAAAATAGCTTATATATTGTTCTCCTCAAAATAAACATATATATTATATGTCGATGGAATTATCGTAAATTTTGGATAATTTTTGAATCGTTGTTCATCATACTTATACAAGAATGTCTTAACACATTATTTTTTTCATATGCATATGGCACATTTCAGTTATAATTTCTATTATTAAATATGTGATGCTGTACATCACAAATTTTAGATTTTAGCAGTAAAACTGTGACATTAAGTCTGTTGTGTACTACCCCTATTAGTTTTGCTCAACCTCAATATTAACCTATGGAGAAAATGTGTCTACTATTTACAACTACATAAATACTGATAATCAAATAAAAATGGTATTTTAAGATAGCTTGATCTTTTCTGCACTTTGCAACACAATTCATTTTATAAATTTAGTATACCAAAGAAATTTATGAACGCTTAAAACACACTATACCAGATTTTGTCAATGAAAAATTTCAATTTAAAAATATTAATTGCATTTAAAATAACGAAAAATGCCTCAAGGTGTTAAATTTATGGAGTACGTGTTTAAAAAAAATCAATTCGGCAGTCCTTGGACAAGTTTTCTTCACAGGTTAACATTGAGGTGAGCTAATCCAATAGGGTTAGTGCACATCAGCCTTAAGCTGTACTTTTGCTGTACTAGGAAGAGTTTCAGTCTTTGGTTACAAAATGGCCTCCTAAGAAATCTGAAATGAACAGACATTGTGCCTTGGTTAAAGGCAAGTGTCTGAATAACTTTAAAAACATCCTGAAAAAAGAGAAGTCCAATTATCTGTGGACAGATTTCCGACTTCTCCTCCCGTAAAGAAACAAAGTCCAGTTACTGGAGAAGAGAAGACTTACCTTGAATACTAGTGGCATTCCAACAAATCTGAAATGAACAGACTTTGTGCCTTGGTTAAAGACAAGTGTCTGATTAACTTTAAAAACATCCTGAAATAAGAGAAGTCCAATTAACTTTGGACAGATTTCTGACGTCTCCTCCAGCAAAGACTCAAAGTCCCGTTACTGGAGAAAAGGAGACTTACCTTGAATAAACTTTGTAAATTTGGAAGAAGAACAGTAAACATTTTGTGTAAATATTTTCAGTTTGATAGTATAAAGTGTATAATGTATATTCAGTATAAAAATGTAAAAATGGTGATTTTTTCATTCTGCTTTCCATTCTCCTTCATCCTATTGGATAGCAATTCATTTCAGTCTTTGGTGAGTTTTTTCTCTTTTACAGTCAGGTTTTCATTATTTTATAAAACTTATCTTTGAATAGAGGAAATATTCGATAACGAATTAAAAGAATTTCTATAGAAACCTAGGGGAAATCACGTTTCGACCAACGAAGATTTCGACTAACGAATGTGATTCCGGAAAGTATTCTCTTCGTTAGCCGATATATCACTGTATCGATAAAAAAAATTTGTACACTTTTTGAAAATTACTGGTTCGTGTATTACGTTTTATTAATCACTTTTGAACAACTCAAAAATGTGTATATTATTCACTCAAATTAGTGTGTTTTACACGTAGGTACGTTTTCTTTTGCTTCCATTCTCCATAATATCAGAAAATGGCATCATATACGAAGAAGGTTGTAAAATTCTCTTTATCGAATATGTTACAGTGTTTAATTGATCAGTTAAACGATGCAAATTAAGTTGATTCTGTGATTTCAGTATACATAATTGTGATGTAACTGGAAAACTTTCTCTTCCTTTCTATAGTCTGAAGTTAATTTGTTGCAGAACCCTGACTGAACAATAAAATATTTGCAAAATTTGGCGAAAAAATTTTATGTTTCAAAGAATGAAGATGACAAAAAATTCAGTGCCAGCGAACGGTATTTGTTTGCAAATAGCAACATGTAAGATGTGAAACTCTGTCGAAAAAAATTAGCAGTTCCTTCTTGGACAACAGTGATCTTTGAAACCAAGGCATTTTCACCATGTATTGCTTTGAAAAACCCAGAGATCGAAATCGTGAAGAACCAGATAACCTCAGTAGATATCGGTATGTAAAAGTTACTGGATGGATTCTCAGTAATATCTCTTCCAATCTGCGTGGAGGTATCACTCATTGATGGCATCTATGGATCTATGATATTTTACTTATAACTTACCAAGTGTCTAAAAATCTCAAAGGAACGACCTAACAAATGAATTTTCTCATATTGATTGAACCAATAACCTTAACCAAACGTTAGCTGGCAGCTATCTAATGCGTCCTTCACATGGAAGGCTAAGTTTTGTGTAATTCCAGTGATTATCTTCAAGATAATCCTCTCTTTTGTGTGTCCAGCTATGCCTATTGTCGTTACACGTGGATAACAGTATGAAAGATCTCGCCCGTACCATCACGCACGTACCGAGAATATTTCCTGCTATTAACCATAAGTTCTTCATCAATTCTGCAGTATTACATCTGTCGTGGTTACCCGGTACTATTGCCATGGCACATGTCAATAGTGCCTTTAAGTCTTTATCATTTTTACTTGGTTTCCTAATTCTTCGATGTTTCATATGTGCCCCGATGCACATGCCCCGTCCAACCGCATTATTTTTTAGCGCACAGTTGGCAGAAATTTTGTGGCATATCTACGTTTTCTATAGCGTATGGTATCGATTTCGTCACTTATAAAGAAAAGGTTACGTAAACACAGAATGTAGAAATCTGTTTATTATGTATATATATCGCATTTTTATTTCGTGGTTAACCGTTTTTCTCTTAAATAAGACACGCACACTCACATACATATGCAAATGAATATGTTTTAATGCCTTATGGATATTCGAATATTCACAGGATAATTTCAGAGTAACTCTAGTTTTATCATTGGTAAACACCAAGATCACATCTGGTGTTTAAACATAAGAATAGCCCATAAAAGCGAACGAAATAATGGAATATAGAGTACGGTTCTGAGAACAAATTCCCCACCGATTTAATATATGAATATATTAAAATTTTCTATTTCTTTCAATATTCATTGGAAAATGAAATTAATTAGCATAATTCATTCAGAATATATATATTGAGTTAATTCAAGATTTATTAACTTTTGAAATACATTTTGTATTCCTTTTTAGATAAACATTCGCTGAATTCGAAGATGCAGCCATGATAATAATTGTTCTTTCATGCATGCTCAAAATCTTTTTTAGTTCTGTGTTGAAAATAAATAATGGGACAAGCTACCTCCAAATGTTAAAAAATAAAAAAAATAAAAAAAACTTGTTTGAGATTTCGAAAATATACAGTCTTTCTTTGAAAATAAAAAACAAAATAAAGAAAAAAAAACTTGATTCCCAATTTTTGTCCGTTCCAACTTTTGAAAATTCCTAGAGAAAAATATTTGATTCAAAGACAGATTTCAAAGTTGAAAAAGTACCTAAACTGGAATAGCTAGTGGCATTATATCTCTAGAATGTTGTAAAAGTTTTTGATACAGAATGCATTCAAACGTGAATAATATAAATCATGTCTAAGTTTATTAAATTAAAAGAAGAGTTGTTTTAAATTTTGTTTGTGATTCAGACGTATATTTGATCGAGTTGTAGGTAAGATATCTTTTACCATCAATTTCTTTTCACTAATATTTATAATATATACATTCTTCACGTATAATCCCGATATTTGAAGCATGAAAATTCAACGGTGTTTCAAATTCAATTTACTCAAACTCAATTCAAAATCTATATATATAAAACAGTTCCGTAACTGACTGACTGACTGACTGACTGACTAACTGACTGACAGACTGACAGGCAACGTACAGACCAAACCGTTGGATCTAAAGGGCTGGAATTTTGCATGGCGATTCTTCTTATACTGTAGGGGTGCACTAAGAAAGATTTTTGAAAAATCCTTCTTAGATTTTTTTTAAAATTAAATGTTTAATCTGTTTCTGTAACTTGTTCTAAGTTTGCATTTAAAATAACAATCTGAGGTTTATAAAATTTATATCACGAGAAAGATCATACAAATGCTTTTAAAATGAAACCTTTTTTGAATCCTTACCTCTATTTTCTGATTTTTAGTGAATTTTTAAAGATTATTTTTTACAATTTAATTTATTAAATGCTAATCATGTGATTTGTTTTCTTTTTGAGATACTTTAAATTAATTTATCGTCACTTGCATAAAAACGAAATAAATTTAAACATTTTTTCTTTAAAATGAAATCTTTTTCGAATCTTTACCTCCATTTTCTGATTTTCGGTGTGAATTTTTAGAATTTAATTTATTAAATGCTGATCACGTGGTTTCTTTTCTTTTAATTTTGCGTCACGTACATAACAACGAAAGACAAAATAAATTTTTTCTTGCTAATGCGGCAGACGATTGGACATTATCCAAAAAAATATTAAAACACAGTAAAAGAAATGTTCCTCAAACTGTACTATATTAACTGTAGTATATTCTTTAGTATGTTCTATTAGATTTAATTTGAATATTTTCTTCTACTTTATTTTGTCTATAAAAATATACGTTACGATTTTATTTATAAATATATATCTTTTTGTTCTTTTTTGGCATTAATTGCATAAATTGACCGTTGTATTTAACTTGAATGATCTCCATATTGAAGTACGGGATTTCAGCTAATTTTGTCATAAAATATGTCAACTCCATTTTACTAAACTTGGTAGATAATTTTCAAATGTCTTCAAATACGTACTCAAATACGTTGTTATTGATGTTTTGTCTTTTGTAATTTGTCTTTTTTTGTAATTTGTCTTCAAATACGTAATTATACATTATCTTAAAACTTCATATTAGTGAAATTAATTGATTCCTTGCTTTAAATATAATTTTTACATTCACTATTGATTTATAAAACATTTTGAATTTAAAAAAAAATAATAATGTAACATATTTTCTGGGAATCCATCAGTGGAATAACAGTAAAAAAAATCTCCATGTTTCAGGCATAATTAAAAAATGAATAAACGGAATTGTAGTTGAAAATATCAATAAGAACAAAAAGATATATATTTATAAATAAAATCGTAACGTATATTTTTATAGACAAAATAAAGTAGAAGAAAATATTCAAATTAAATCTAATAGAACATACTAAAGAATATACTACACTTAATATAGCACAGTTTGAGGAACATTTCTTTTACTGTGTTTTAATATTTTTTTGGATAATGTCCAATCGTCTGCCGCATTAGAAAGAAAAAAAAATGTTTAAAAAAATAATTAAACCTACTTCTTAAAATGTGAGGACTGAAAAAAAAATTCCATGAACAATCATTCAAAAGGAATTTTTTCAAGTAAAGTCCGCTTCATTATATTAATAGGGAGAAATTGCAAAAAATAGCTACAAATCGATCCAGAAATTTAAAAAGAATAGATATTTCTCAAAATATAGAAAAATACACTCATGGACAAAAAAATTAGCTCACCAAGAAGGAGTCGTCAAAATGAAACAAAATTTTACATACGTAATGACTACTTTGATATAAGTAAATGATATGAAAATCAAAGAAAAAGGATAATTTATTTCAGAGAAAAAGGAAAAAGAACGGAGAAGTTAATACTCCGTTGGACCCCCTCTAGCGCGAATGCACGATGCGATACAATCGGGCATTGAGTCATACAAGTTCTGCATGATGTCTTGAGACATTACGTTCCATATTTGCTGTAAACTTGCCTCTAGTTCGTTCAAACTCGTGGGATGCCCAACTCGTCGTTCCAAATGATCCCAGATATGCTCGATTGGAGACAAATCTGGGGATCGGGCAGGTCAAGGAAGGGTAGTAACAGTGCGGAGACAGTCTGGTGACACCCTTGCCGTATGAGGCCGAGCATTGTCTTGTTGAAAAATGGCTCCTGGGAGCCGTTGTATGAGTGGCAACACATGTGGTTGCAGGATTTCATGAACATACCGCTGGGCTGTCATGGTGCCACGGAACAATAATAGGGGTGACCGTGGATTGTAGGCAATGGCACCCCATACCATCACACCAGCTGTGGGAGCGATGTGTCGCTGTACAGCAAAGGCAGGATTGAAGCGTTCACCACGGGCTCTCCACACACGAACACGATTGTCATCACTGCCGAGATTGAATCTGGATTCGTCGCTAAAGACGACCTGGTTCCATTCCGCTGCAGTCCAGTTTCCTCTTGCGCGGCAAAACTCCAAACGGAGGCGTCGATGGGTGGGCGTCAAGGGCAGCACACGTAATGGGCGCCGCGATACCAACTGTCCTCCCGCCAGGCGCCTTCGTATGGTTCGAGAAGACACAGAGGCCCCTAGTGAAGGTGCTACCTGTTCCTGGATGGCGGTCGATGAAGCAGTTGGCTGTACGCGTGCATTTCTTAAGATGTGGCGGTCTTCTCGATGACTGGTCTGTCGAGGGCGTCCCGAGCCTGGTCTTCGTGTGCATGACATCTCCCGGGTCCACTAGTCCCAAAACCTCCTCACAACACAATCAGAGCGGCCTAATTGACGAGCTACTCGCCTAGCTGACTACTCAGCTTCCATCATCCCGACGATTCTCCCCCTCTCAAACTGCGACAACTGCGTATATTGTCTTCGAACACGGCTTAATGGCATGTCTATCTCAGCTCTTACTTTGTAAATGATTCAGCATCCTCAAACAAGCTTTGGTTACCTGTTTTATACTCCACAGAGTACGATGTTCAACGCCCTCTACCGGCTATACGTAATGTTCAATCTTGCTGCATTTCTAATCATTTGCATATCTCCCCGACATGTACCTTCATCGCAAGTTTCGTTACGATCCCGCAATTATTTCTTGGTGCGCTAATTTTTTTGTCCATGAGTGTAATATGAATGAAATTTCAAAACAGCAACAAAAATGTATTCAGATATAAAATAAGTAACAGGAAATCTGCGGTTTTTGAAAAACAAATTTAAATATCATGAGTGACAACGGAAGAATATTTAAGTGAAATGATTATTGATATTCTTAATCTATAATACTTTACTAGGAAAACATTAGAGTCGGAAAAGACGGTTTTTAAATTCTTACAATTGTAGGCGTATACATTGTCTTATTAAGGCTGTTGTGTGTGCTTACTCTATTGGATTCGCTTACTCCAATGTTACCCTATAGAGAAAATTTGTCTATACAGCTACATTAATGCTGAAAATCTAATAAAAATGGAATTTTTAGGTAGCTTTCTTGCACCTTGCAACCGGATTCCTTTTATGAATTTCGTCCATTAAAGGAATTTAAGATCGTTTAAAACACACCATACCAGATTTTTCCCTAAATAATTTAAATTTAAAAATACTTTTTGTATTTAATGGGGGCACATGACCTCGAAGTTCGACGAATACACTATAAATATGGTCTAACCACAAAAACTCAAATAATATTAGAAAAAGAAATTTTCTTTCTTTATACATATAAAGTGCATATCACTAAATATGTCATAAACAAAAATGGAAATTATAATCCTATAAATAATTTTCAAATTAGCAGTTTAGAGTTTTATAAGATTAACTGCTAATTTTGATGTTGTGTGCTACATTACTTTTAAACTATCAATAGGAAACTGATAAAACTACACTCATGTGTATATTTTATGGTACTCTACATTTTAAAACCAGAAAAAAGTGCAATTATGGTATACATTTTTTATGTGGGAAAATTATGCAAATAATTGTGATCATTTTTGAAGTTTTCCAATTTTATGCTCAATTTTTAATTTAAATAATATTTATTACAATTTATTTGGTTTCACATTACAAGAAAATATATTGCAAGTGTATTATGACCATTGATTGTTTCCTGTAAGCATAAATATCAATTTTATGATACGCGCAGCACTTTAGGATTTTTAATCATCAGTTAATCATATGAAAGTCTAAAATACTAATTTGAAAATTATTTATAGATTTATAATTTTCATTTTTATATATGATATATTTAAAAATATGTACTTAAAATGTATAAAGAAAGAAAATTTCTTTTTCTATTATTGAAATTTTGTGGTTAGAATTAGCCCCTATTTATAGTATTTTCGTCGATCTTTAAGGTTCCTTGCCCCCTTATAAAAAAGAAAAGATAGAAAATGCCCCAAGGTGTAAAATTACTTTTTTCTATTACGGTGTACAATTAAAAAAAATCTTTAAATACAAGTCGGCAATCCCTGAACAAATTTTCTCCATAGGTAAACAATGAAATTGAGAGAATCCAATAGGGTTCGTACACATCAGGCCTTAATGATTTTAATTTCAGTCCTTTGTTTTGTACGTTTTGTAATTTATAAATATTGTACAATCTTTAAGATGCGTTAAATTTTTATCATAAATTATTTTGTTCGCCTATACAGTGAAATATAAGATAAACGTCCATTTTTTTTCTTTTGTTTTGTCTTGGTGGAAAGGTTGATTTCATTAAAAAGTATGTCTAAAAAAGCTGCGTTTGGAATGATTAAAATCATTCGTACTGCAAAGTATATGCAATCATATTTGGAAATCTGCAAATCTCGTAGAATTTGGTTGCAGACTATATATTGTTAGTTGAACTTTTGATCTTATTTATATAGAATATACTTAGCATAAATACATTTCTTGTTATTTAAAAGTATATGTCTACATTGTATTTTCAAGTAAAATTTTGAATATATATATCATAGAAATTTGATTAATGATTCTTAATGTCTTATCTAGGAAATATACGTCTATAGAAATCCATTGCTACAAACTTTTTAATAAAAAAAATTAACTTCCATTATAAGAGTTTTCCTATAATAATACTCGTATAAATGCTTACTTACACACATACTCACACACACACACACACACACATATATATATATATATATATATATATATATATATATATATATATATATATATATATATATATATATATATATATATATATATATATATAAGAGCTTAAATGTATATATATATGTATATATATATATATATATATGTATATATATATATGTATATATATATATATATATATATATATGTATATATATATGTATATATATATATATGTATATATATATATATGAGCTTAAATGTATATATATTTACATGCATATTCCCTACTAAACATACGCATATAAATCAATTGTTCTTTAAAAATATTTTAAAGCGAAAGAAGAAGAAATTTTCTTTGCATTTTGGTATTTCGTCTATATTTTTCTTTCATCTGCAAGAAAGCTCACTATAAATATTGCTGTTATTCAATGATTTATGTTTTTCAGATACCTTCTTACTCTTTTGAACTTTGAAAAACCTTGAGCCAAAACACAGCTTTTCAAAAATACACTTGAAATTCCGCACGAAATATATCAGTAACTTAAATACCACTTGGATATTTTGATCCGAAAGAAATGCGATGCTGAAGTATAAAACAGGTTTCTTTTTTGCTGAAGATACGCACAAAGCAGTAGATATGAAATGTTAGAAATTTCTGGCATAGAAAAATATAAGTGACTTTTCAATAACGTAACTTTGATATTCCTATGTTTTGAAGCAATAAGTTATCATTTTTTCTCCAGTTATTTCTTTAGAAACAACAACAAATTCGTAGACACACGACTTTAGACTTTTCCAAATTTTAATTGCAAATATTAATATTATGAACATAATTTTTTAATTGTAAATATTATTTTTCGGGTCAAATTATTGAGAGTTTGGAGACATATTTTGTCCACATTTAAATAAAGATTGATAAAAATCTAAAATAGATAGTCTGTTCAGAAAATCTATTTCCAGCAGTACTCAAACAACTGTTTTTTGTTCTTCATCTTTGGTATATATTTAAAGAACTGAATGTGATTCTCTCAAGAAAAAGTATTAGAAAATTTAAAGATATCCTTAAATATTTATTCATTCTATAGAAAGCATTCTGTCTAAAATCATGCAAACAGTACAATGAATTTCACGAAGGATTCTAAAATTAAATTATATAGTATACTTCTTGGGATTTCCTGGACCTATGTATGACATTATTCAATAAAAAATATAACGTTTTATGTTCGGCATGAATGAGTTTGTTTTCATTATAAAACATTAGTCGATATTGATAAATTACTGTTCCTTCTCTGTTTTCACTCTTCATCTATTTTCAAAGTGTCTGCAGCGTCTTCTTCATATGCTGTATACTATCTTTTGCTTGTTTTTTATTTTTGCTGTACAGTTCTGTAGTTCAAGAAGTCTTCGTATACATAACACAATCGGCAAGAAAGGGAATCTTGAGACAGATGCATTTAGAATCAGAACTTGGATGTACTGTCGGTTGGCGTAGGGAAAAACAAATTATATCCCAATTTATATTATTTCAGCGCAGTTACAGTTCCTTTGGAGACATGAAGAGTTCATAGGGAAGGATTTAAAGTGTGAGTTTCCTAAACAATGTGAGAGATTATGGAGAAAGGAATCGATAAACGGAGAGTAAAAAAAAACTCATCAAAGACTGATTATCTAGCGTTTGAGTCCTGATCGAATGACATCTCAAAAAGCACTTTTCAATAACAGCTCCATCTAAAACAGCCAGTTTAACAAGCCGTATCCCTAGATCCTGTCGATCAGTTGACGTTGATCCTGCCATACAAATTACAAGTAGATCCAAATTTAAATGGAGTACCTTTAAAAATTCAGAACAGTTTTACCTAAATATAGGGAATAAAGCAATCTCCCCCACATGTTCTGTTTCTCTGCATTTTTGAAAATAAATATGAAGTGAGACCGTGAAGCATCACAGCTTACAGATTATTTCAGCCAGAGTGGACAAAAAGTTTGTTTAAAACCTAGATGGAATTATTAAAAAAATGCATGCATATGGATTAATACATCAGTTGTAACGAATAATTTGCAATGAGTATAGAACCATAGGACCATAGGACAAATTGGTTAACTGCGTTTCCTAGGCCAACGCCTTCAAATACAGATATTTCATAAATTTATCATCGAAGAGCTGGATTTCCTCAGAAAATAGATTAAGAGTTCGTTGAGTATCGTCAAATGTTCTGCAAATGCAACACAAAAAGTGATGCAGTGAGTCTACTGGTCAGAACATTGGAGGGTGATAAGAGCAGTTCTGATTGGATGTCTCCTTGATCTTCGAGTTGAAACGTTGGTGAGGGTGGAGTCAATGGCTGTTTGTAAGCTGGATTTCAATTGGCAACTTGAGAGAGAATAGAGAAAAGTGATTGGATAGAGAGATAAGGTTCAGAATCCGTGAGTTCAATAACTACGAAAATGAGCAAAGCCAAAGCATTTGCTCAGTGCAACGAGTAATACACGAATGAAACAGAAAAACTTTTGAAAAGAAATTTAAATTCTGGTTAGAAAAGAAGCATCTCGCGATTAACATCTATCGCTTTCATTCCAACAGATACAGCAATCTTCAGATCTTTTTTTCGAGAAGTTAAGATTATAAAATATGTATAAAAGTTTTAAAATCCTTACTCTAAAACAAAATATGCATTAATGTTATATTTTTATTTAAGTAACAATTTTGTGAAATTTTTCTGAACTTCGTTATGATTTTCAAACCTAAATAACCTACCTTAAGACGGTATTAAATTTTGGTAATTATTTCAATCACTGAGATAACTGCGAACATTTTATAGATTAGATATTTCCGTTTATTTTATTTTATTTTTTGTACTTCACATTTATATTAACCATTCAACCAAAGCTTATTCGATAATATCAAGCTTCATTATCTGCGAGTGTTGTTAAAGTATGTGCCAGGAGATTTAGAATTTTGTTAAAACTGTATTTCAGTTCCTTAAAGATTAAAAATATGTAACTTAGTCGTTGGTAGAATAGTGGAATGATCTTATGCTTGTAACTGCTTGGAAATTATTTGTGCTTTACGGTCCTAATATTCTGCTCCTTTCTCTATGCGTAATTTTCTCAGCATAAATAGGAATGGCTTGTGACCCCCTTTCCAGAGCTGCGCTCCAGTTCCTGGACCTTAAGATGGAGATCAAGGGTGGGAGTGTGAAAGAATAGAACTGACCCGTGAAAAATCCATTCTTTAAAATTTGTGTGTGAGGTTGATTTTCAGACGTCATTTCAAGTGTTGATTCATCTAGTTGTCCATTTGACCTCGGAGATAATCCGGGTGGAAAGATAATTTCTTAATTATGGGATCTTGCCGCCGTTCCTTCTTGAAAATTTACGTAGATATTGTATAATAAAATCTACAAAGAGTTTTTATGAGTCTCTTGGGTTTTACTTGCATGAGTGCGTTAAACTGTCAATCAAAAGGACACCAAATTAAGTGGCATAGTCATTGCTGATGGACCGTATTTATATCTCAGAGAGATTTTTTTGACTGTCGAAGGTGTAACTGAGAAAGCATTAAACGAGTTGATGAGGGAGATTCTCATAAAAAAACTATATTACTCATGATATTATCGTTTATTTATCAAAGTAATGGAATTAGGGATTTAATGATGACAGCGACTAAGAAGTACAGAATAAATCTATGCAAACATTGTAATCCGAATGACACAAAATCCTTTGAGGCTGTGCTTTTCAGGTAAGGAACAACATGGGCACTGTACAACTACCAGCATTTGTTTGAGGAGGACACTGCATGACGTTACGGAAAAAACCAAGGTACCTACATGATAAGACAAAAACAACACAAACATCTACATGATAATTTGAAGAAAGTTTTAAATGGTGATATCTAATATCAATTATTTGTTTTATTGTTTTATATTTAACTTCGATGACAAACCACTTACGCTGAAATACAACTGCAACGGGTCCATTTTTATTTCCGAAAATATATGGCATTATACTGTATCTATTAAACTAGGTATAGTAATCAAGGAAGTGAAAGTATGTTTCTTTTAATTTTCATCTGAAATTTAACTCACCGAGGTAAGTGAAAAGGTTTCAAAGAGACAGTGTTCCAAAAATCGGAAATTACTTGTATGCATTAATCTGATACGGCACAGTCCCAGCATTGTACCCAAATGTTCTGTTATCTAACGTACCTTGGCCGAGTTTAACAATATTTTTTATATGAGGAGCGTTGAAATTCAATTGCAAATGTTCTACTCGTTTTCTAACTTAAACATGTTTAAATAACTCAATTTCTGAAATGCCCAATAAAAGACAATTAAGAAACTATAATAACTTTGAAAATGTAATATCGAAGATCTTAATACTGCCCAGCTACATCCCTTAATACTGCAGAGAGGATGCTGAACAGCTGTGAAGAGAGGATGCTGAACAGCTCCGTTATGCACCACCACACTGGTCCTGCACCGGGTATTATGGTATGGGGCGGTATTGGATATCACTCTCGCACACCTCTAGTACGCATTGCCGGTACTTTAAACAGCCAGCGCTACATCTCCGAGGTGTTGGAGCCAGTTTTCCTTCCTTACCTTCAGGGCTTGCCCACAGCCATATTTCAACAGGATAATGCGCGACCATACGTGGCACGCATTGTCCAACGGTTCTTCGTCAATCACAAGATTGAATTGCTTCCCTGGCCGCCTCGCTCTCCGGATCTTTCGCAGATAGAAAACATGTGGTCCATGGTTGCTCTACGATTGACCCAGATTCCATCCCCAGCTGCCACAGCAGATCAACTTTGGCAACGTGTGGAAGCTGCTTGGTCTGCTGTACCCCAAGAACTCATCCAAAGTCTCTTTGAATCAATGCCGAGGCGTGTGGCAGCGGTGATCTCCAACAATGGCGGCTACTCTGGCTACTGATTTTGGCAGGAACCACACTTCACAGAAGTCTATAAATTTAATCATTTGATACTTGGTCAACATGTTATCTACAAAATAAATTTGTGATATCTCTTGTCTTTCTTGGTGTTGCAATTTGCGTGGCCAGCAGTGTAGAATGAATTACATATAAGACCTAATATATACAACATTCTATGTAAATACCAAAGCCATTTTCTTTGTTTAGCAAAATTACAATTCGTTGTTAATTTTTTCTGCAAAAAGGGTTTTATTTCATGTAAAATATTATCAGTAAATGTAATTATACAACAAAAATGCTTATTGTGTTCTTATTTCTGCCAAAAACCTCATCAAAAAAGACATCGGGTCGGATCCGACCCGACTATACCATCTATTTCGTCTCAAACCACCGTACCCTTAAAGGGTTAATAGGTTTCGGTGATGACATCTATGCTTTACCAGTAAATTAAGTTTTTAGACGATGACGCCGACCGAAATTTAATTTTGGCCCAGGATTCGGATGCTAAGTTTCCAAATTCGCGAAGATGTAGGTACTATACCACTCTTATGTCTTTATTCAATGGCAAGTTTTACTACAAAATTATAATTCATATGATATTAATATCAAGCGGGCTCCGTAATAATTATAATCCACATTTATTTATTGGTGTCATTATGCGTTAAATACATTTTGTATGTGTATATAATCCGATAAAAGGAACATTACAAAGATAAATGCAATTAATTAGATATCATATGAAAAGTATAAAATATTTGAGCACTTATTTCAATACAGCTAATACTTTCTCAGGCTTGCTCGCATCTACAACTTTACCAAAAAGCAATTCCATGTTTCTTTTAAAAAAAAAGTAAAACGTTTCTGCAATTCTACTAAGTTTTTGTAAAGTTACTTTAAGGTCTTATCTTCTTGAATATGCAACAAAGTGTTCTAAACATAGAAAGTTTAGCAATGTAGACTGATATCGAATTCCATAACTCCGAATAGACTTCATGATAAAGAAATATATAGAAAACTGTGGTCAATATTTTAGAAGTTTTAACAGAAACGGGAATTTTTCAGGGCCATTCAAATATTTTGACGCTCTAAGGAATTTACATCCAAGTAAAATCATATCTTTGTTAATCTGTTGTTAATATATATATCAGTGAAACTTCTGTGGCCGACCACCCCTCATAACGGCCTCTTATTCTCGGAACTGGCGGCCATATATTAGTTTCACTGTGCGCGTGTGTATATAATATATATATATATATATATATATATATATATATATATATATATATATATATATATATATATATATATATATATATATATATATATATATATATATATATATATATATATACGGATGGTTATCAACATAATGGAAAAACTAAGAAACACCATGAAAACCTTTATTAATACGGAGCAGGATCACCTTCGTCATGTAATACCACCTTATTCACCTTGGAATTGGATTATACAAGTTATGAATAGTGGCTAAGAATATATTATACCATTCTTGAGGGAACAATCATGAAAGTTCCTGTAGAGATGTTGTGGTGGATATCGATACTGGCTCTATCCGCTTCTACATATCATAGTGGTTGGATAATATATAGTCGGGGGGATTGTACAAAGCAAGATAAGATATTTGACTTCTTTTTCATGCTCTTCAAACCAGTACTTGGTAGATCTGGCTGTATGTATAGTAGGGTGGGTCGAAAAGAATAAATATTTTTTTTCCGAAACGCTTTAGTGCGTAAAAGTTGCCTATTGTAATAAGAAGAAAAACGGCATAAAAAACTCAAAATTGGTTAACATCTTCCATTCGTGCATCATACTTGAAGTTTATTAAAAATTGCAAAAATCACGATTTTTTGCAATTTTTTTATGTTAGTTAAAACATTTAAAATAAACACGCTTTAATTTTTATGCTTGTTTTGTGGTTTAAATGACCTAAATAAATTAAATTCTGATCATAAATCTATTTTTTTCCTTTCGCGCAACGTCTTTGAAAAAACAGAAATTTAGCAATTCTTCGCAATTTTTACTGTGCAACTCTTCGCTCGATTTGCTAGAACAAAACGACCCAGAACTCACCACGCAGAGATGATTGCACGTCGAGTTCCACCCACACCCTACCCAACCAACCATCCAATTATTGGGTGTGTTGTTTGCATTATATTTACATCTATTTACAGAGATTTTCCATAGAGTAGGATTATTTGGCTTACTATGTTTTTTACTTTTTCTTTTTTATATCTATACACATTTAAAATCTGATTTTTTGAATAAATGATGCGTAACAGATCTAGACTTCAGTGTTGTTCGTATATAGCCATCTCTAGATTCATGTCCACATACTTTATTCGAGACCTTTGTCACAATTTTGATGCACCTCTCCACAGCCTGGGTGTGACTGGGAAACTTTAGTATTTCTCTGATTGGCATAGTATCAGAATTGATGAATGATTTAATATCTTTATCAATTACTTCAATTGCATCTTCACTTAGGTTCCGCACCATTGCGGGAGGATACATCACACAAGAATTCCAATTAATAATTTCAATGTAATCAGAATCTTGAAAGTTTATCTTTGGAGGTACGAAATTTCTATCAGTCTTCTTATTGGGATTATTTGTCTTGCTTTTAAGATCCTTATGAAATCAATTGATGTTTGGATTGCTTGAAAGACATGTTTTGGTCCGTCAGTAAAATATTTGTTCTTTTTATGGTAAACCACATAACCATATATGATTTCAAGATGAAGCCGACTATTCCTTTTAAGTTTCCGGATGGATCTGATGAACTTATATACAAAATAAGGACTCGGTTGGTCGCAGTTAGCCATCTGGTATGGGACAAAGGACAGGGTCCCTATTTGCCAGTCATCTGGACATTATACCAAGGTGAATGCATTTGAAATGACAAACAAATACTGTTGGTGTTTCTCAAGAAATTCCTGTCTATATCAGGAATCGAACAATCTATGGGTTCATAATGAACCACAGGGAGTTTTTCACAGCAAGTGAGCTGCTGCCCGATCGGCCCACTAAAAGAATTAGGTCTTGCAGTTTGACCGTCAATATGTTGGAAAATATGGCGAAAATGAAGCTCATTAAAATACAGGAGGCATATGCTCCACTGTAGCAGGCGTCCTACATGATTTTCTAGTCGGTGGATTACACCTTTCTTCCTTCCAGTGTTGGTTACATTGCAATTACACCCTACTACTTGTAGTTTTTTTAGTGATATTGATAGTTAAGACAAACGAGAAATAATGCTTTGATTTATATAATTTGATAGAGTCTAGGAAGGAGATACATGTTCAATATAACTTGAACCAGGTTCCTTGATAGGAGAATAGTGTTCTTCTTTCCCATTCCTGCGAAATTGCTTGGCATTCTATTTTTCAACGAACAAAGTATCATCTTTTTGTCTGTAAAAGAAAAGAACCCAACTTTCCTCGGTGTGAATTGACTTCAATTGAGTTTAAACTAGTTCAACCTATTTCAAGTGAGTTCTGGTGCGCTTTGTTCTAGCAAAACGAACGAAAAGTAACACAGTGAAAATTGCAAAATATTGATGATTTATTGTTTTATCTAAGACTTTGCACGATCGGAAAAAAAACTATTGATCAGAATTTAACTTATTTAGGTTATTTAACCCATAAAACAAGCATAAAAAATTAAAGCATGTATATTTTAAAAGTTTTAACAAACAGAAAAAAATTGCAAAAAAATCGTGATTTTTGCAATTTTTCATAAACTTCAAGTACGATGCGCAAATGGAAGATGTTAACCGATGTTAATTTTTTTTATGACTTTTTCCTCTTATTACAATAGGCAACTTTTCCGCACTAAAGCGTTCCGAAAAAAAAATATTTATTTTTTTCTACCCACCCTAATGTATAGGGGAATTATCATACTGGAGAACGCCATCCCCTGCAAGAAACAATATTTGCACTAGTGATATATTGTGCCATAGGATGGACTAGTGAGCTAAAATTTCGACATAGTCCTTCCCATTCAATATCCCTTTTCGGATTACGGTAGGACCTGAAGAAAACCATGAGATGTCATCCCAAACCCCGATAAATCTACCTCCATAAATGACAGTTGACATGAGATAGCCAGAATCTTACGCTTGTGTATATGTTCTCCAGACATATGCATGTCCTGTTGCAAGGAACAATGTGAACAATGATTCGTTGGACCAAATGCCATTTTTCGACACATTACTCGACCAGGATTTACGCTCGTGGTACCATTGTTGACGATATTTTGCACTGGCATCTATTACAAGTGTCTTGGGAATAGCTACTCTTCCGTACATGCTTTGTTTGTGAAGTTCCCTTCTACCTCTAATAGTTGATACCGGAACATGCAGATGCAGTTGGAGCTCTTCTGTCATTTTGGTTGCAGTTATTTCCTTTCTTCATGCCACAATCCGCTTCAATACCTCGTCCGTCTTTTTCACTCAGCCCTTCCTTTCGTCCAGTATTCTATTTGGCAAAGGATGTTTTTCCGTGCACTCTGTATGTTATCATAACTTTCGATACCATAGCTCGAAAGACACCCGTTAGCTTGGTGGTTGCAGTTACAGATACCCGAATTTAAACTCCAACAATTTGCCTTTTTCGCAAGGTACTTCTACCTGACAGTAGAATAATTCATACACTATATTATATAAAAAATACTGGTGGCCAAACTTGTTTTTTAAGGAATTCGAAGTACATTCATAAACACCACTAATATTGATAGGTGTTTCCATTATTTTGATAACCACCTATATAAATATATATATATATATATATATATATATATATATATATATATATATATATATGTATGTATGTATAAGTGAAACGTTTGTGGCCTACCACCCTTCATAACGGCCACTTTTTCTTGGAACCGGCGGCCATATATTAGTTTCACTGTGTGTGTGAGTGTGTATATATATATATATATATATATGTATATAATACTGTTGTAGGTTTATGTAATAAGTTTTATTAAGTATTATTTCTAAGATAAAAAAGTATCAGTTTTTTTAATAATATACCATGTAATAATATTTTACAGCATTCTAAAAAGATTAAAGTAAAAAAAAAAATATCATGATTAAATGTCTATGATTAGATGACAATTTTTATTGATACTGATACGGAATTTTTCTAAAACACAAGTTCAAATTAGCCGGAATAATCAATATTTTTAATATTTGTTATTATATGCTTTTCTCGGGATATTCCTTGAACTGCATCAATCAATTTATTGACGTTAATGACATTCAGTCATGTTTAATAATCCTGCTAATGCTCTCCTTCAATCTCATACACGGGCCGTTGCTGATAACTGCAAGATTAATCCATATTTCCTCATAATGTGAAGGAATGAGGTATCTTAAACATTAGTTCTGGAACATTTTTGCTGTTTTGTGTCTCCTCCTAATAAGTATCTCTTTATTCACTCTAAGACACTTTCCGAGTGATAAATATTATGAAATCCTCATAGATTTTCTCGTTTCTTTATTAATCAGTGTTCAGGAAACTACTAAGACCATTTTTTTTTTTGCTGGAAAGCTTGATTTATTAACATTGAACTTTTGTCTCGTTTAATCTCAAGACTGCATCGTAAAGGCAGCTTTCTGAAGTGTGTCCTTTTGAGAGCCCCTTGTGACTGCAGTGTATGGTATTTTGGATCATAATAAATAGTGTCATTAGCATTATAATATTTATTCTTAATTTAAAAAAGGAGCTACCAAATACACAATCAGTAGGTAATTGGTACATAATAAGTACTTTGATTAGGAAAATGTTCAGTCATTAATTTAAAGGCGACTATTAAATAGAGGTGGTAAGCTAAAGAATGGAATCCCTCCTTATGATCATCAGACAGAAAAGTTATCAATTAGTTATCCACGTCGCGATCTTAGTTGTGAAGAATTATAATTGCATAATAAGTCAATAAGAGTGGTATTGCAATTTGTAGTTACAATAATTGCAATGCGTATAATTATGATTACATATCAGGGTAATTACTATACGTATTGTAATATGGTGATTACAATTGCAATTACCATAAGAAGAGACCTGCACAATTTCACATTCCCATATCGCTGAAATTTCCTACATCGCCGTGTTGGCGTGCTTGGCATTTACATTTCAGATAGATGTTACAGTGAGGTTACCATTGGTCAATGATGCACCCATGATTTTATCTTGGAGGGGGACGAGTTGAACGGATAAAAACATTTTTAACGAAAATTCAATATCTTTAATCCAATTTCTATTTCTCTTTTTTTTTTGGGGGGGGAGAAGGTCCCCTTGCCCCACCCCCTGGGGAATGAGAAAACCATCATCCTGCATAAGGTTTTCAAAAGAATGTATAAAAATGAGAGATTCCCTCATAAAACAGGGTTGATCTAGTGCAGGGGTTCCCAACCTGCATACCTCTTAGGGATCGCAAAGTGTTTTCTGAGGGTCGAGACGATTTTTTCCATTTAAAATACATTTTTAATGAATTTAATAGGAAACTTTTGTCATAAGTTATTCGTAATGAAACTGTAGGGCAGTGATGTTTTTCAAAGAAGAATATGTGATTTAAAGCCCAAACTCGGTTCATTTGAAATCTGCTGCCGTTATTGGGTGTCAGTGAAAATCGCGGTTACTTACTGCGTACAGTACAATACACAAATTCAGTTTAAACATCAGTTTATCTCTTATCAGACTGTGCTGTCTTTTCTGGCATAAACATCTTAGCTTCTCCAACGAAATAAAGCAATTTTATTTAGGTAAGATCTTTTACCTCTTTTTGTTGTTATATAATTCTTAATCATTATGGTTAGTGAATTATTTTTCTTCAGCTTCTATTCTTTTCTGTTCTTGCTTTTACACATCTTTGACTTGGGGAGAACTGTTTCTGAATATTCTTCATATCTTACAAATTTCAGTTTTGTTAAATTAAACGTTTAGAAATAAATTATGGAAAATACATATTAATGCTATTTTGATTGAAATATGCAAGGGTAGAAGGAGGGGTACACAGAATACATTGACACCATTGAAGAGGGGTCAAGGCTCGTTAAAGGTTGGTAAACACTGATCAAGTGGTTAGGACGGTACCTTTGACGGTCAGAGGTGTAGAATGTATCTTCTTTGAGCCCTCTCCCGTGGAAGATGGTTTTTTCAAAGTGTTAAATTTTACCCAAGTGAGATAGATAGGAATACCCTGATTAAGGGTGGAAAGCCCTTAACTTGTTTGATCACCTCTGAGAAAACAACTTGCCCTAAAGTTTTACCAACTCATTTCGACACAACACAGACGAAATAACCCGACTCGAAATTCAAACCTGGCAAATTTTATTTCTCGACAGATGTGTTATTCATTATTGAACCTTTATATAATACTATGATTTTTGCCATTATGGTTATGATTTTTACCATTATCCCTTGGTATACATTTCCGGAAAATGGTTCACGTACCATAGGAAAAGTGTTAACGCATTGTCCTTTGATACTAGATAGAGTCTACAGCTGCAGTTTCAGCTGTTGGCATGGTTGGGTAAAACCTCTTGGATTCGACTTTTAAAATTAATCAGTCTATTTATTAGCTGCGCAGTATAGTTCTTTACAAAACAAATCGGTGTAAATAATTGCTACCGAATATAAATTCTAATAATTTATATATAATAATAATAATAATAATAATAAATAGTATATTTTCCATAAAAGCGAATAAAATTAACAGTGTATTTAATGATGATTGAATTTCTACTGTGCGGGGAATTACAGGCTCATTATCCAAATTACTTTTTGCACTCAAATGCTTTTATTGATATCCATGCAGATTAAAATATATTTCTTTAACCCTCGGTATAATTATGATTAATTAAGGAAAACTTCGCTTATTTTTCTTTTCATAATTCAGACTCCAGGTTTCATCATTTGCTAACCTCCAAACACAAAACGGAAATGTTACAAAGAGATTCATTAAATATATCACGTTTCGTTATTCAGTTATAAATTTTCCTTGGGCAATGGCAAATTTTATTGGAACTAACTAAGCAAATAGAAGGGAAGAAAAAGTAAATAAAACTTTCTGAAAAGTTTACCTAGAGAATTTTACCTTTACATTTAATGCATCATATCCTACTGTTTGTCAAGTCATAAATTTTATTTTATATATGAAGTGTGTCATTTTTGATTTTATGCTGAATACTTTTTACATAAAAGGAATTCGGAAAGTAAAAAAAAAATCGATGAAGTGTTTTTTTATTAAAACATAAAATTTATTTTAAACAATAACACTACTATTACGTAGTAAGTCCGAAAATGTAATTTATTTTGTTAAGGTATTGAAATAAAAGTTAATGTTACCATGAATGTTTCCAGTAAAAATAGCCATTCTTTCGAAATTATATATTTTTGGGAGCAGCATATTACATGACTGGCATCGATCTACTCGAGGTAAAAATTATACTTTGAAAACAAATACCAGGAGATTATAACAGGGGTTTTAAAAATCAAAGTTCAGAAGTGTTTATAAGTTACAATTATTCCGCTTTAAAAAACTTGTTTACATTCAATTAACTAGTAAATATACAGTTTTACTAAGTAAATATATACACACACGTAGATATATGTAATAGATGGAAGCATAAACTATATTTAACTGTATTAGTTAGCATTAAACGGTAATTTTCTTTTAGATATCCTAGTGTGTTTTCCAGTTCAGGAAGTAGGTTGTTTTTCGCAGCGGACAGTTCATGGTCATCGAAAATTAATTGCTTGCACCTGCTCGGACTGGTGCAATCTCGAACATTCAAAGGCGAATGATGGCTTGAGCCCCAGTGACACTCACCCATGCTTTTGCATAACGCATGAAGAGAACAAAGCATTAGATTAGGGATCCTTTTTGGAGATATAGGATGCGCGCCCGTCGGGGGCTTGAGAGATGATTGAAAATGGCGTTTTAGCTGGTTTGAGGAGTTTTTTTTAATAATGTTGAGAAATAAAGTTGTTTGAATGTAACTTAAGTATTGTTCCTTACCACCGGTCTAAAAATGATGACGACTGCCATTTAGATTAATTAGTAGATAAGGAAATACGTGGCGAAATGCCGTGATATATATATATATATATATATATATATATATATATATATATATATATATATATATATATATATATATATATATATATATTCCACCTCTCCAAACTGCCATATTTTGTTCAGAACCGATGCAAGACTCCATAGATCCAATGTTAGGAAAGAAACCTCTTTTCGATGGCCGCCCCTCAAAACGGCCACTTTTTTTCAGTCATTACTGCCTGCCAAGTAGAAGTTTCGCTGTATATGCCTTAAAATATAATTATTTCCTGAAAATACAATAACAAAAAGAAGTAAATGAAATTTAAATTACCTAATGGATACAGACATTCTTGCAACGATAATGATAATTGCTGAAATTTCAGGCGTGATATATTATAAGAATTAATGAGTTCTCAGTCTCTCTATATATTCATACGCTAGAAACATTAGTAATTATGGTCTGGACACTTCTCCTATGGAAAAACTTTCTGAAAGTTTTAAAGAACAAAGTTTTTGGATTATCTTACGCTGAAATGGACCATTTGGCGATAAAACCCTGAAAAAACTTAATATAGGATGATTAAAAAAATATAATTTTTTACCAATCAGGAAAAAATGTTCGTTATTTAGATATAACATTTTTTTAAGTACAAAATACTATTCAGTAAAAAAATGGGGATTTTACGAATTATTTGTACCTGAATGTTGCGCATTTTCTCAGAAAATTCGTTGAATATTAGATTTTAAGAATGGTATTTCGCATTTTCGCTGTATATAAACTTTCCCAGGGTAAATAGTTCAATGAACTGTTCAGTGTACTGAATATTGTATGTCACTCTATACAGAGACCTGGTTATATATTAGGTTTTTCCTCTTTCATCATTTCTAATTTATATATTTCCTTAACCACTTCTATGGGGATTTTTCCTGGAAAACCACAAAATCGTTTATATTTCTCACAAATAACAGTTTTGACTTCCGGGAATCTTTAGATGATCTAAAATAAGAATATATAAGAGACCGTAAGCCAAGCATTTATTAATTATGAAGATGATATCTTTTTATTTATTCACTTATTTGGGGGGGGGGGAATTGAAAAGGAACTCTAGTAAAAAATCGGAAATTCTTTGATATAACTTCAAAAATATATAGTAACTAAACTCTATTTGAGTTCTTATATGAAAGCAATATACGTAGCTTTTTAGCGAACATTTAAAACATAAACTTTATATAATAAAACAATTACTTTCAATGTTTAACCACTTTTTAATCTGCATAAATTAAGAATTAAGAAACGGCGTTTAATGAATTATTACGAGAAATTTTACCATCCACATTAAAACATTCAAGCTCTGTTTAGTACCAAAAAAACTCTTCAAAGTAGTATTCCACTATATGTTAAAATATTACTGATGCACGTGATGATTTGCATATTCAAAATTTCAACTTATGTTTTACAAAAATCTATCAAAGTAGTATTGCACTATATATTAAGTTTCTGCTGATTTCACATGATTTTTGCATATTAAAACGTTCAAGCTATGTTTTACAAAAAAGATCAAAAGTAGTATTTCATTAGATATTAAGACGGTGGTAAATTCCATGATGTTTTCAATTTTAAAACGTTCAAGCTCTGTTTTAAATAAAGTATTAAAATAGTATTTCACTATATATTAATATGCTGCTAATTAAACATAATGTTTCGTACATCCTTGATCGTTTTTAAAATCATCGTTCAATACCAGATTTAGTCACCGATCAAAAAAATTCAAATTGAAACTGTAGTAAAGAAAAAAAATGAGTTCCAATTCTGGCCGACGAGAAATATTGCAAGGCATCGAAGTGTCATTCGCACACAAATCTTATTTAATTACAGTATCATGAATGTTCAAACTTCTGTAATTAGTCTAATGGAGATGCAAAGTCTAATCAATTGCTTTGTTTTCGTTAGTAATTAGAAATCAAAATTTCACATTATTTAGACAGAAGGTAATGAAGTAATTTTGTTATCTAGCTATTGTAGAAGAGCAGCATAGATACTTTTCTTTATTATTATTCGCAAAATTAAGGCATAATCTTGTATTTTTACTTGCACTAATCGGATTACAGGCACTGAATAATGAATGAAAACAGCTGTTTCACTGAAATTTTAATGATTATGCAAACAAACATGTAAGAATATTTATGTCCCGAAAATGAACTATACATCCACATCTTTATGTTTCAGAAGAAACAGTACACCTATATAAATGACACCAATTATACTGTTAGGGGATTTAGGATGTTATACCTGCAGGTGTCAAATGTTATTGAAAGATAGGTTTAAAATGAACATAAGTTTAGGATATTAAGAAAACTTTTGTATCACTGTAGATACAATTAGAACAATACGATTCTAAGATATTGACTGATGGCTACTGATATCCGTTAAGAGTATAATAGCCCTTGAGTTAACGATTTCCTCGAGCTCAAAGCTCTAACTATTAGAATAAATCACAATATAACTTTAAGTTTCAATGTGAATTCAATCTACTTTGATCAAATTCAAACCACTTTGGTCAAATGGACTTTCCAATTGCTAATATTCTTAAAATTTTCTTTGCTTCATGCAGTTTTCCCCGTATCCATCTATTAGCAAGATAACCGGCTCTTTTTTTTGGTAATTAGATAAGACGACACTATCAGCAAAAATATAAAAGAAGTTTTTTAAAATCAAATAGATTAAAGAAATTCACTATTCAAGTTATAAATTGTCAGATTTCTTAACTTTCAATGTCAAATCTAATTATAGTATTTTAACAATTCGGGTTTTTAATCGTACCACTAGAATATTTAGAAGTAACTAGGCCTTACCTAGCTTTTATAGAAATTCTTTAAACTACGTCGATTATTAGGTACGTTAATTGTTATTGATTATTCCTAAAAATATGCGCTATTGATATGCGAAAATCTAGTTACACTCATCACTTTATGTGTTCAGCGAGAAACTATCATATCAAGTTTTGCGTCTTAGAAACAGTTACATTGTAAAAAATGCTTAATTGGTTGGCATTGATTTCAAACTATCTGAGTGAAGTTTTAGGCACCGCTTTTTAGCAATAAATTTTACATTCTCACCCTACTGTGTTGTTAAAATCAGATTACCTTATTGCCTGATATCTATTAGATTACTCTGGACAAAACATATGCTATGTATGTATTACTGCAATAAATGGTCTGAACGTGAATATATGTATCCTGGATTTTCGTAAATCATACACTAAAATATGCTTAAGGCACATTTATCTATTGCTACCATGAATGACTCAAAAGGCAGAAATCTAGTTATACCTATTACTGATGTGTTCAGCGTAAAACTATCAAGTTTTGCATTTTAGAAACAGTTAGATTGCAAAAATGCTAAATCGGTTAGTTTTTCGAAAATTGTATAAATTACAGTTTGAGGAATCTGAATATTAAAAATTAATTTCATTTCTCTTTAGTGAAGTTGTAGGCACTGTTTTTTAGCAATAAATTTTACATCCACACCCTACTGTATTATTAAAATTAGTTTAACTAGTTGCCTGATAAGTATTTATTACATTGCTCTGAACAAAACATATAATCTGCATGTATTGCTGCAATAAATGATCTGAACGTAAATATACGTATGTCTCCTGGAGTTTAATAAATTATACACTAAAATGTGCTTAAGGCACATTTATATATTGCTACCATCAATGACTCAAATGGCAGAAATCTAGTTACACCTATCACTTGACGTGTTCACAGTAAAACTATCATATCAAGTTTTGCGTTTTAGAAACAGTTAGATTGCAAAAATGCTACATCAACTAGACATTCAAAAATTGTATAAATTACAGATTAAGGAATTTGAATATTATAAATTCATTTCAAATCTCCTGAATGAAGTTTTAGGCATCAGTTTTTAAGTAATAAATTTTGACATTCGAACCCTAATATGTTTTTAAAATGAGTTTACCTTATTGCTTGAGACGTATTTATTATATTACTCTGCACAATACATATTCTCTGTATATATTGCAAGAATAAATAGTCTGAATATATGTCTCCTGAATTTTAGTAAATCATAAACTCAAATGTGCTTACAACATTTATATATTGCTGGCATCAATGACTCAAAATAACCTAGTTCACTGATTATTCCTATCATTGTGTATTCTGAAATACTAGGAAGATATATTATAAAAAAACCCAGAAAACTTACAACATATTTCTAACGATTCGTCCTCATTAGAGTAACATATGTCTATGCCTGAAATATATCTTCCAATCAGCGGATTTATGATCATCACGTTGCAATGGAAATCATGTTGAATAGTTAGTATACCCTCTCCTCTAGAAGCTATTGGTCTAATTGTAACAATTAATGTATATTGGATTCCCCTTTTTGCTACTGATTTTACAGGCTTAATGAATCAACAGTTCTTTGTCTTGTTAGTTTTGTATCAAATTGTAAATATAAAATCCAGCCATGGGCTTCTCTCTAACCATCGATCACTGCTGTCTTTAGTTTCAAACAAATGTCATGGAATATGACAAACTTATGTGCCACAACTGTTGCGACAGTTATTTATTATGTCTATTTCTTATTAACTTAGTATTGTAGTAGTTTTAAGTTTTACTTCCTAGTTTACGCATTAATTATGAAGTATGCTTCTCATTACAATGTAATTAATGCAAGTTCATTAATTTTAGTCTAAAATTTCTGAGTAAAGTATATTTTGATTTTGTTTAGATCTCATTTATCAAATTAAATTAGGTTCATGTTATCTCGTCATAATATTAAAAACTTTCACGCACTTGTTAGCATATAAATTTTAATTTAAAGTAGAGGTAACTGGGGTAAAGTGAAATTTATTTTTACTGCCTTTACTTAATTTTATCATCTCAACCATAGCTGATTACAACCCCACCTGCTTCTGACAAACTGGATCTATTGAATGTCAACTATGTTACATTCAAAGACATATCTGCCTGTAACTAAAAAATGTATACATTCAAACATATTTATATTTCCAAGAAGAGGAGGGTAAATTTATAGTCATTTTAATCTATTTTTACAACTGATGCTTAACCAGATTCTTACCCATAACTGTAAACACAGTATATCTTTACTACTATTAATTTTAGAGCTATTTTGGCCAGTAATCAAGAGGAAAATTAATTTTTTTAAACCATGCATTCTTCATTGAAGTAAAGAATTTTACTGGTTTAGAAAAATAAATATGGGATCAAACACAAAGAAATATTCAAACATTTACAGAATGCTGATAGGGAAGACTACGGGGTCTACTAAAATTTGGAAATTAACCAAAACACGGAAATATGTTTTTGAAATATATTTATTTATTTGTTTTCTTAATCGGAAAGCTTTCCTGATTTATTCAACATATCACACACACACACACACACATATATATATATATATATATATATATATATATATATATATATATATATATATATATATATATATATATATATATATATATATATTCATTTATTGATTGATCTAGAAAACTAAATCTCATATTCATGTACCATAAATTGCATACTAAATCATCCGTTAAAACTTGTAAGCGTAAATAAATAAAATTTACAAACATTGTTATTTTCTTGAAAACTCTTTCTTTTATTTTTTTTAAATCTAATTAATTTAAAAAATTATTTACCATAATTTAAATATATTAATTTTAGATGTATAGTGCTGAAACTTTCCTTTGTGTTAAATATTAAATTTAACTTCGACACTGAATTACGAGTTTCTTCGACTAGAAGAATAGAAGTCCAATAAACCCAACATGCTAACCTTTTGAGATTCATTGAATTTTGTATGGACCGCTAAGAGTAAATCATTGTAAGTGTGGCACTAAAACATGATTAGCCAAGAAGGGCACTACATAAAATAAAGTAGATTAGTAACAATATAATACATATACCCGAGGTCGCGTCCCTAGAGATTCTGTTGTTCATCTAAAGGGAGAAGTAAGTAATGGAAAACATGCGTTTTCAATCTTTGCCAATCTTGTTGCTGTACGTTGCATCTGTAAAAAGGAAAAGATGGTGACAAAGCGTAAAGACATTTTCTTGCGAGACAAATGTATATTCCTTTTGCAAAAATCTTTTTTGCTTTCGGTTTATTTGTTTTGAGAAACTGATTGGGAAATAATAAAATAAATTCGTTGGTTAATGCCAGTGATTGTAAATAATGAAAATTATTCCTGACAAACTTTAGGCGCAATTGAATTGATAATTTGACTTAAAGAAAGTGAGACGCTAGAGCATAACAGAGGCCATAATTTAAAATTTTTACAACTTGATTTATTTAATTTACTGTTATATTGAAGTTATAGAGAAAATAAATATATTATTACATATCATGATACATCACCATAATAAACCTAGATCATAACTTAGACCTATATTTTTACAATTTGAATTACTTTATATACCCTTACGTGGAAATTATAACAAAAACAAATTTAATACACATTTCTTAGTCTCGTGGTATTAAATCGAATATATGTATGATGCATGACTAATTAAAGCATTGCTTGTAACAATTAGCATAATAAACACAAATCATAACTTTGACCTATACTTTTACACCTTGAATTATTTTATTAACGTTTACAATGAAGTTAAAGAAAACACAAGTGTATTACAGATTTCTTGGTATCGTGGTAAACCAAATATAAGTACGATGCATGACTAATGACAGCAGTACTTGTGACGATTGCAAAATTTTCACAGTTCAATGTTTCTAGGAACTTGGGAATTGCATCTATTCCAACAGCATTTAAATTTGTTTGCTGTAATGTTGCATTCTACGTCATGATAGGAAACTACCTACTCCTAATCTGTCAGTTTTTATCACACATCCTATTGAGCTAGTTATAAGGCTTCAATCGACTTGGACCAGCAGTGTTCACTCCTGAAAGCTTTAATCGACCCAGCACACAAGCAGTACATTACCTGATAAGGCAAACGATGTTTTCGTTACAATAAACAAGAAGAACTGCGTTTGTCTAATCAGGTAATATGTTATTTGTGTGATGGGTCGATCAAAGCTTTCAAGAGTGAAAACTGCTGATCCAATTCGATTGAAGCCGTATCACTGAGCTCAATAGGACGTGTGATAAAAACTGTACTTAAAAACATTAAACTGTGAAAATAACAATAAACGAGAAGAACCTTTACACTGGCTTGTAGAAAACTCTAAATTCAAACAAGTAATATATGTAAAGGTTAAATACTAACATTCCAAGCTCATAAGATAGAAAAGAAATACAAAACTTCAAAATTTCTTGTCTATTGATACAAGCATAGTAATAACTTCTAAACAATCTTCATTAATAGAATCCATCTAATTATTTTAAATGCATCAATTTGTTGTTTTGAATGGTATGCCATTTTATGTTATTTTGTATTTAAATTTAGCATATTGTGTTTAATTTGAATTAAAACTTCTGACATCTGAACTGCAAAAATGAATTCATCTGGAATATTAACTGTAGCCACTCATAATATCCGTATTTTAGCTATAAAAAAAGAATAATTGGTATTAGAATGAAGATGCATTGATCTGAAAATATTCATTTCCTGTTGGATTATATATCCATGTAAAGGGATATCCTCATTTTAAATTGTTTGTATGCAAATTTAATACCTAATATACCGATACATAGGTAACAAATGTTCTAATTTAAAAATGTCTTTGTATATATCGTTATATATAGATTTATCGGACAAGGATAATATATTAAGTGCAATGTCTTTTCGCTTTATTTCAAGCTTAGTATTCACTCCTTCATTGTTATTGCCCCACTACATATCCCATCGTACCATTTCCGTAGTTATTATGATTTACTGCCTCTTATTCCATCGTTAATGTTCTCCATATGCTCCAGCTACACTCTTGGATAGCATTTGGTTAGATTTACTTCTCACACATGCAGTCTATGCATTTTAGTACCGCAGTTTGGAATAAATTTGTTTTTCATAAGTATTACTCAACTTTTTAAATTCCTTCGATGCTTTTGTTTTGTAATCTAATTTGAGAAAATTTTGAGATTTTCCCCCCATATAATGAACTGCAGATAAATTATGATGTTAGTTTAAAAAAGTAATTCCGCTGAAGTATAACAATTACTTATTGACTTGGATATTAAATTAAAACACACTCAAACAAACCACACACACACACACATATATCTATATATATAATGTCAAACGTAAACATATATATATATGTATCTATAATTTATAACAAAATATAATAACACAAGATATGTACCAATTATACAGAGTGCTTCAAAAATAATCATCCGATTTTAAAAAAATCATAAGTAGTCATCTTTTAATCCGTTTTGATGGAATAAAGTATAGGCAGAAAGACGGGAATCTCGAGTTTCACACAGTTTCCGACAAGTAGTGCTAAGTCTCTTCCTTCGCCCACCAGTTCAGTGTTTGTAAATATGGCGAAAGTACAACAGAAATTATTTTGTGTTTTACTCTTTCCGAAGTGTGAGTCCGTAACAACTGTTCAGCGTGATTTTCGTCGACAAAACCCTGGTAGATTGAAGTTCCTACCTCTCTGAGCATTAGGCGATGGTATAAACAATTTCAAGACACGGGTTGTCTGTGTACTCATAATAGCCGTGGAGGCAGTGTATACAGACATGCTTGCAAAAGTTTGAGACAATTTGCCTACCATATAGACATATGTCGTGTATCCAAACGTGGGCATATTGAGCACCTTTAATTTAGTTTGTAATAAAACTTTATGATTCGCCATGTAATATAAAATTAATTTTAATTTTCTATGTTCAATAATTTTCATTATATACTTAAATCTTTACATCAAAGCAAAAGTAAAGTAGCATGTACAGTGGATATGGATTGTTAAAGCGGACAAGCTTAGTAAAGACTAGATGAGTTGCCAGCCAACTATAGAAGCAGTTTGAATAACCTGCTGTAAGGTCAGTCGAAACACTTTGCAGTGATATTTGATTGCCGATCTGTAAGATAATACTCTGATATACTTTGTAGATTCCGTAGACCCAAAATCAGAAGCTGAAGATTTCTCAATAGATTTTGGTCTATGTTAGTTTGCAATGTTATGGAGAGTGTTGTGATGATAATTAATAGTTTTGGAAGTGACTAAAGTTAATATTAATATCGGGTATTCAGATAATTAAATTGGTAAAGTAAGTAAGAAGTAAGTAAATTTTAGTAACGATTGTGCTTTGTTTTAATAAATTTATTAAGCCTCTTCTAAATAGGTCTGAGGGTTTAAACTCGTGGTGATCAAATATTAATTGATTTGATTAATGTCATCGAATTTGGAGAAGTGTGCGCAAGTTTCTCTAAATGTTTTGACATTGAGAAGAATTAAGTTTGAAATAGATCATCACGGGTTATACCTTATTGTTAATATTGATAAATTAATAAGCCTTATTTTGAAATAATTGTGAGGTGGCTGGTACGCTGGTATAATTTTTTTTTTTTTTCGGTGGCTCGTATATATTCAACATAGTTAATTATTAATTTTAGAGTGTTTTATTTTTGTTTTTTCAATTAATAGTAAATTTTGTATTATGAACCCAAACCCTTGTGTAAGCTGGGCTGGTAGGCAATGTAACGAGATCTCCTCCATTTTCACAGTATTTTCACAGCACATACCCAGGACTACACCGGATAAAGGGATTAACTGAAGTATCCATTTCAAGAAACAATCCCTTTTTGCAGCTGGCCAAGAGATAAGCGAAACAACCGTTTTGATGAGGGGTAGGCGCATGGATACGCCTGAGATCGCCAAACACCGAGTTAGCCCCAGAGTTTAGAAAAAAAAAATAAATCCTGATTTGATGCAAGATCAAAGTTTGAAAATAAAATACTATACTGCCTATCAAATTATAATTCAAGCCCCTCAAATTCTGTTGGTCCGAATTTCCCTGTTAAAATCAAGGAGCGAAGACGCACTCATTTTCACTCACGAGTAGCCATACAAAGGGGTGAGAGGGTCATGGAATGGAGATTTTTGGAGGGGGGAGGGAGTTTTTTTTCGGCGGGCTCTCTCTCTCGACTGGGGACTTTGAAAAGTGGGGAGCCTTCAACTCGACTAGCCGAGAGATGCAAGATGGATCTGGAGATGATTCGATTTTAGCCCGATACGTTGCCACAAATGGCGCCTGTGTCCTACCCACGCTGTGCCATTTTTTTTTCTTCAAATGGTACAAGTCGTGAAGACTGTTTGCAAATGAGCCATTTTTTTTCCCAGTATCCTTTCTTTCGGTGAGATGTCATGACATATTAAATTTTGGTATAGTGGAGGCTTAATTTTATTTTGGCACAGATTTTTTTTGGTTCATATTATTTTTGTGTGTTTATGGTTATTATTATTTCTGATATTTTAAACGATATAGATTTTAAGTTGAAATTTTTCTTACATTCCTATATTTTGTGCATTTATTTTGAATATTGAGTTTTTACATTTTGAATTATTGAACGATATAAATGTTTTAGTTGGTAGTTTACTCAGAGTATTGCTCTGTTAGTGCGTTTAAGGATACAATTTTGATTTGAAAGTTTTTTTTCCTTCCTATATATTTTGCGTTTATTTTGAATATTGAATATTTTTTTAACATCTTTAAACATTGATAAATATTTTGAGTTGATATTTTTATTGGTATTTTGTTGTTTTAACGGTTTTTATTGCTATGCTAGTGGTTTTAAATATAATATTTGATTTGAGGTGCTAAATTGTGGATGTTTTACAATGTCTTCCATAGTATATTGACATGCTAAGTATTGATAAATTTTTTTAATTGCAACTCTACATGTCAGATAAATTTTGTTTGTTTGTTTTGGGCTTTTTATCACGGGTTTTTTTTTTGTCTTGCCAGGTGCTAAGTTTTTTCTACCTTCCTCTTGCCATTTAGAGCTGGTCTCATGGTCAAACGGGAAGTAGAATTGGTTGGGTTCTTCAACAGATTGAAAATTACATTAAAAATTTTCATATACTAGTTAATGATTTTGTTTTTCACACGAAATTAGCTACAATTGGGTTTAAGATTCGAACTTCAATGTCACAGGCTGGGAAATTTGAATGCTGCGGTCATTTCAGTACCTAATAAATTCAGTTTCTCATGTCGGGTATGTGTTTGGACTTAATAACAGTTGGGTTTGTTTAGAAATTTAATTAAAATTGGGGTTAATATTCAACTTCAATGTCACAGGCTGGGAAATTTTGAGTGGTGTGGTCTGTCAGTACCTAATAAGTTCAGTTTCTGATGTCAGAGATTTGTTGGATTCAATACCAGTTTAGATTTTTGCAGAGTTTTAGCTTGATTTAATATTGTTTAATTTCTTTTGTAATGCATACTAAAGCTTCCGAAAATTTTGTTTATGTGTAGGGTTAATGTTAAATTTTTTTTGGTGCTCTTGTCTACAATGTTTCATGTGCATATTCTGTTTTGAACGGATCAGCATGACTTTTGGGGATCGACTGTGATTCGATTCGACCGGTTTTTGTTTATTTAAGTAGGGCATACAGTTTTTATGAATAAAGGTTTTGGTTAAGTTATTTTATTAGGTATGCTTGCTTTGGTCTGTTCAGTTCGGGTTATGCAAATGAACGTTAGACAGGGCTTCTTGTGTTAATCACTATTTTTACTAAGCATATTAGAATTTCATTGCCGCGAGGGACGAAGAGTCTCTCTTCGCAGGCTGGAATTACTTTTGGTTTGGTAGGAGTAAATGGTGGAGTAGTTAAATATTGGTTTCAAAATTTTATCATTTACTTAGTTTTGTAATGTGTACTAAGGTGTCCAGGAGGTTAATGAACGTTTGACATGGCTTCAGATTTTAATCATTAATTTTTACTAAGCATATTAGAATTTCATTGCCGCGAGGGACGAAGTGTCTCTCTTCGCAGGCTGGAATTAAAATTGGTTTGGTAGGAGTAAATGGTGTAGTTAACGATAGGTCTCAAATTTCGATCAATTACCTGGTTTTGTAATGTATACTAGGGTGTACGGGAGGTTAAAATTTTTGTTATATGTACGGTTAAAGTTGTAATTTTTGTACACCTAACTCACATGTTTCATATACATTTCTTTGAGGTTGAACAGTAAACATGTTAATTTTGATTGAACAGTGATAATGAATTTCGTAAGAGAGAATTTTGTATTGAGTTTTGTTCGAAGAGGTTTTGTTTATTTGTGTTAAGCATACGTATTTTTTAAAAAATTTGTTTCGGATTGTATGCTATGGTCGCACTGTCAATTTCAAATTATAGAAGTAAACTGTGGACAGGGTGTAATGTTTTTGAAATGATTGTTTTAACCGAGGATGATTATTTTACTATGCAGTTTTTTTAGTGTATATGGTTTAATTGTAAGTTGAGCATATAGTTGTGGTAATGAATGGTTTTAGATATATGTTAGGTGTTCAATGTTTCATTTTTGCTTGTTTATATACAATTGTGGTAATGAAATTTTTTCGGGTAGTATGCTACATGTTCCATGGTTTATAATTTTGTTTAATAAGTAATCTCTCATGTATATGTGTTTTGCTATGTGACCCGGGTCGAATGGGAACAATATATCACATTGTGTAATGCAATTTTATACTTTAGTCAATTCTTTTAATTTGTGAAATTTTTCCACGGTGATCTGTGTTTTTTTTTTTTTTTTAAATTTGTGCCAAATTTTTTTTTCTCGCGGAAAAGGAGGTATTTGTTGTGATGATAATTAATAGTTTTGGAAGTGATTAAAGTTAATATTAATATCGGGTATTCAGATAATTAAATTGGTAAAGTAAGTAAGAAGTAAGTAAATTTTAGTAACGATTGTGCTTAGTTTTAATAAATTTATTAAGCCTCTGCTAAATAGGTCTGAGGGTTTAAACTCGTGGTGATCAAATATTAATTGATTTGATTAATGTCATCGCATTTGGAGAAGTGTGCGAAAGTTTCTCTAAATGTTTTGACATTGAGAAGAATTAAGTTTGAAATAGATCATCACGGGTTATACCTTATTGTTAATATTGATAAATTAATAAGCCTTATTTTGAAATAATTGTGAGGTGGCTGGTACGCTGGTATATTTTTTTTAATTTTTTTTTTCGGTAGCTGGTATATATTCAACATAGTTAATTATTAATTTTAGAGTGTTTTATTTTTGTTTTTTCAATTAATAGTAAATTTGGTATTATGAACCCAAACCCTTGTGTAAGCTGGGCTGGTAAGCAATGTAACGAGATCTCCTCCATTTTCACAGTATTTTCACAGCACATACCCAGGACTACACCGGATAAAGGGATTAACTGAAGTATCCATTTCAAGAAACAATCCCTTTTTGCAGCTGGCCAAGAGATAAGCGAAACAACCGTTTTGATGAGGGGTAGGCGCATGGATACGCCTGAGATCGCCAAACGCCGAGTTAGTCCCAGAGTTTAGAAAAAAAAAATAAATCCTGATTTGATGCAAGATCAAAGTTTGAAAATAAAATACTATACTGCCTATCAAATTATAATTCAAGCCCCTCAAATTCTGTTGGTCCGAATTTCCCTGTTAAAATCAAGGAGCGAAGACGCACTCATTTTCACCCACGAGTAGCCATACAAAGGGGTGAGAGGGTCATGGAATGGAGATTTTTTGGAGGGGGGAGGGAGTTTTTTTTCGGCGGGCTCTCTCTCTCAACCGGGGACTTTGAAAAGTGGGGAGCCTTCAACTCGACTAGCTGAGAGATGCAAGATGGATCTGGAGATGATTCGATTTTAGCCCGATAAATTGCCACAGAGAGTGATGAGTCTAACACCTTATTAGCATATTTTAATTTTAAATTCAGACTTTTCTTTTTAAAGCTGATTTTTTTTCTCAGTGCATTGGTATTTTAACTGCAGTAGTTTCTAAAGTCTATACTAAAATCTTGAGTCCGAAACATGGAGAAAATGATTTTGTTTTCCCTGCTAAGTATTTAAATAGAAAAAGTGAACAGAAAAATGTTTCCCCTTGGAATAAGATGGGGACTTTTTTTCCACGAACTTCGCTTTGTGTAACACAATTTTATTTGTTGGCATAATATAAAGGATTTATGAGGTCATATTCATTAATATTAAAGTAAGTATTTACTCCCAACAAATAAACGGATTGTGACAAGCATTGGCAGAGATACAAAAAAATCTTCATAAATTTGATTCTTTATTTAAAAATATCCGCCTTTGGTGTAACTTAAAAGACAAAGATAAAGGCGAATGGACAATGAGTTAAAACTGTTCCATTTTTAGCTGTCAATGAACCTGAAGTGTCTCGCAATGTAGACGTTTAAGGCTAGAAAGACGGGAATTTTTTTTATTACTAAAAAGACTGAACGTCGTCATTTTGACGGTTAAGAATAAAATCAAGAATTTATAATATTTAATGTTTTTTTAAATGGTTAAATACTTTAAATTTTGAACTATTTCATACCAATATATAATAAATTAGTATATATTTAGTTATATGTTTATGCAGGTAGGCCAAGCTGTCAACCTGGTATGGTTTATCCGTAAAAACACAAGTATATGTATGGTTTGTGCAGTCCTTACTTTTCATCACTAATATTTGCGAAGAGCCAATATTTGTGTTATTTGCAAAAGGAGGAAGAGACAAAAAGTAGCTAACATTTTTCCGGTATTATTTAAATATTTCTGCCCGATTTCCATAATGCCGTCAAATTGACGGTTTTCAGTCTTAGTAGATATACAACACATTTCCTCCTCCTCTTTACTATCGAATATAATTTTATAAATGTGTGAGCATATTTCGCGTAAAATTAGAAAAAGTCATAAAATTTCAGAAGCCTGAGGACATAAATACAGATATAGCGCTCAATAGTATGTCCGAAACCGTCAAAATGACGGCAGCCATCTTTCTAGTGTTAAAAAATCTTTCGAAGGTTCTAGAATATCTCAGTATTATTTTAACAATTTGAGAGCAGTAATTATATATTGCTCAAGGGTTACACGTTTGAAAACGTTGATGAATTTAAATATCTTGGCATTATAATTAACGACAAAATAAGCTATTAGCAGAAACTGACATCAGAAACAAAATGGCTGATAAATTCTTCTTTGGGCTGAGAAGACAATTGATATATAATCTTATCAGTCGCAAAACTAAATTAAAAAATTTATGAAACACTAATACTTCCTGTCTAACTTTACGCAAGTGAAACACGGATCTTGAGCATAGACGCACAGCGCTCACTGCACATCGTTCTGCGTAATGTAGCAATGTCGTACATTCCCTAGAGTTCAATGCTCGGCTAACAATATCAGGTTCAGCCTTAGCTATTGGTGGTGAAACTACAATGTAAAAAAGATGATTATATGTACTCTAGTGTACTTAGGAATTGTTTCGAACGAAGGCAAACTCTTGAGAACTCAAAAGAGTTTTATTAAATAGTCCTAAGGTATAATATATAAAAACAATAATATTTACAATGCACTGAATTGCCGTGGGTGTAATAGGTTGTAAGGAAAAAAGATACTAATGTTTTATGGTAGGACTTCTAACTAAAGGATGTTTACTGTATTTAATTTTAAAATTCCGTGTATAAGCGACACCCTATTTTTACCGACCTATTTTATGGAATAAAAGTGCGGCCGATTCACGCGTAAATACGGTATAAAGAAATCGACTTAGTGATTCTTACCTTGATGACATATTAATAATAGCATGTAGCAAGTATAAACCTGATTTGTTTAAAATTGTGAAAAATTTGTCTTAACATTAAAAAAAATCACATTCATTTTTAAAATAAACCGTTTGAATACATTTTGGTTTTGAGTTCTATTTTTTACAGTTTTATATTAGGGATAATTGTGTGCAATTTTGCGTCCCGAGTAACGTAGGAAACAGATGCTTGTGGCCCTACAGAAAGTAAGGTTGAGTATAACTGCTTTAGAGCATGGAAAAGTTAAAGACTTCCCTACCGTTACCTGCAAAATCTCCTGGGAGGACATAAAAGGCTTAAAAATATTTAATAAATTTCCTTTGTTCATTAATAGGGGAAAACTGTATGGAAGGAAATAAAAGGCTTAAAAGTATTTAATGAATATCCTTTGTTCATTAATGGGGAAAAACTGTATGGAATCCATCTCTCACGTAAATCGAAATTTAAGAGAAAATATTATTTCCGTAGGTTAGTGTTTTATTTAAGCAAATTAATATTTATTCAAATTTATGAAACATTAAACATAATACACATAGTTTCAACACGTAGAAACTAAAAGGTTACGGATTTAATTTTTTTTCATCTTAAATCAAACTTTGCTATCTAAATTAGGGAAATGACAAAAAAAAAAGTTTAAAAATAAAAGCTTGAAAGTCTCGTATTTTTTTCTAATTCAACTATATTTATTTTCTTGACAAACTTAAAAAAGTTAGCATTAGTTCTTGAGTATTTTTTTTCCAAAGAGTCTAAAAATAAATTTTTAAGTAGCATACATGTTTGGATATTGAAAAGAAATACTCATGTAGATCTGAAAAGAAAAATTGTGGGTACTTTCAACTTTTTTTTCTGTTTACATCCACATGTTGAATGACGAAAAAAGTTATATTTAGAAAAGAAGCGCTCTTTTGCTATTTCAAAATAGAGCAAAGGTATTTATCTTGAGATCTTTTCGGGTGTTTGATACCGTCCGAGAATTTTGTATAAGAGATAAACGTTTCCCTGGAAGTAACCTATTGAAATGTTCAAGTTGACACAACATTGCAACGCTGAATTTTTTTTAACCTCAATTTTGGCTATTGATAATAATAAAAAACATACGATAAGCATAGTTCCAGATTTTGTGTGTACTATAAAATAAGTGAAAAAAGTAATATTATAAGTGATTTTATAAAAAAGCTTTAGACTAAAGAAACTTATTGAATTTATCATTGTGACTATTATGAATATCGTAATAATAAGTCATAAATTTCCTCATCGCAGATCGAACTCATATTAAACATTTTGTAGTATTTAGCGTTTTGTTTCTACAACTGTAAAGTGAAATCCAGTGTAGAAACTGGATTTCACTTTACAGTTACGTGTATATCAGTTATGTGTATATCAAGTTGAGAAACATTAGGCATAGTAAAATGTTCAACAATCTTAACTATTAACCGAGTAAACTGCACTAACTTTCATTCAGTTAATACAAACTAAGGGTTCCGTTTCTTTAAATACTGGGGTAAAATACATTTTGCAGTCGTTCAGAGAAATAGCATCTCCAAATCTCTCCCATTATGTTCCTACACACACACAAAAATTTATATATATATATATATATATATAACGTTATTTTTAAATTATTTATATGAATATAATTCTAAATGTAGTTGAATAATGATATATAAAATTTTGTCTTTATGATAATTAGAATGCTGTCATAAAGAGCCAAAATGTACCTAACAAAGAACATAAATCAATCAGCATCTGGAACTTTAATTAGCAAGAAATTAATCAGAAAATCTCAAGTCTGCCATTGACAAGAATATCATAAGATATAATGTGTATATCAAATAAGAGATTTAGCATTTATATTCTAGATTCAAAACCTCGAATGGATATGAACACATTAAGTAGAAGTATTTAATGCCGACAAAATATGTATGGGGTCATTTACAGGAAATGTTACATGAATGAAACAAAAAAAAATATTATACATTAAATTCAGAGAAATTATTTGAACTTTTTCTAGAGAAACATAAAAATGCATTAACAAGGAATATATATATATATATATATATATATATATATATATACCATTAATGGTACCGTAAGTAACATTTTTCCATTTTTTTATCACTGTCGGTTCTCTTCGCTCCTTCAAAATATAAGTACACTTTTAGACTGTTTTGCTGTGACTTTATATATCACTGTTCTTTACCATGGTTCTAAAAGCGATTGTCTAATATTTGGTAATTTCGAAGGTAGGTCCTTTACATGAGTAAATAATACCTAAAACTGCCATACAATAATGATCTTTTTACAGCACCGTCGGTAGAATTTGCAATTTTAGGTTAAATTTTTTGAATATAGGGCTTTTAATATAGGATTACGTTCCTTCATAACGGTCCTCGGGAAAGCAAAATTTCAAACTGTTTGTCCTCGTGAGTTATAATTTTTGCAGAGTTCCAAATCCAGTCTGTATCGCTATGGCAAGCAGTAAACAGTTAACAAAAAAGTACGAAATTCGTCAAAATTTTGACATACATATATACATACGTGCATATATATAGATACATATATACATAACATATACATACAAATATACATAGACAAGAGGTAAGGAACGATAATTAATCCTACGTTAATAACTCGTGGTAGTTTCGTTGGAAGAGACTACCTGCATATATTTTTTTCTATTTAACAAGTGATTGTTTAGCGAAATATAAGCCATCCATTGACTTATATGTTGATAACTTTTTATATATTCCTTACATCACTAACACCGTTTCCTTTTATTGTTTTACGTAATAATAAAGTTTAAGAAAGGAAAATTTATCTTTTAAATTCTAATGTCAGAAAATTCTAATCAACTGAACTTGAAAACAGAAATATTCCCAAATAATAAATTTAAATAACCCTCAGTTAATATCATATTGACTTTTATCGCAAATGAAAAAATATAACTGCAAACAATGCATTAAAATTTGTGACTGTGAAAGTAAAAATAAATCAACCTCGACAATTTTCGAAAACGTATTAATGGATAAAACTATTTTCACTCCACGTATTTCATTCAGAAGCTGAAACATAAACTACGTCCCTTTTTTCCCCCTTCTTCCAGAAATATAAATATTTGTTTTCGGAATATTTCGGCATAACTGATACAAATAGACTAACAATTCCTTGCGAAGCATTTTTACATCCCTATTACTTACAACTGAGACTTTTGCTGTATCTCTAGAGGTACGCCTGTATCTGCAAAAACAGATTGTTTAGAATCCCCTTGTGACGGCAAACAATGTTATACTTCCATTCGGATTATATATATACTATTTGCAGATACGCCAATTATTACGTTGGAGAAGGGGCACTTTTCACGGACCCAAGGGATCGAAAACTCTCTTGAGGAAGGCGTTAAAACATTTACGTCCAGAATGCAGCGGAATTCGTTAAAAGGAAAGCAGTAAACACGAATTTGCTTTACTTTTTTTTGAAGCCTGGCTCCCCATTCCTACGAGCATATAATTTATGTATCGACTCCGTGTCCTACTGGTATTCTTGTCAACGGATAGATAAAATTATACTTTATAATTTCTCTGTATTTATTCAGAGATGTGCATTTTATGTATACAAAAACGTATACGCAGTGTATGAGTAATCACTAAGAAAGAAAACTCATTTTTTTTATTATTACATCTTTTCACTCTATTTTTTTAAATTTCTCCTGAATTTCTTTGTTTATGGGTATTAGATAAATTTTAACATTTATTTGACTTTCTCGAAACTGGACAGTTTCACCAGGTTATCAAAAAATATCGGTTTTGGAATTCGTAATAAGTTAGAACACTTTCCAGTTTTTGAACAATTTGTTTTTCGTCCACTTACAGTGCATTAATGTTGCCTCCTTTATTATGGCTGTACTATGTAGGTATACAAACATGACTTTTTATACAAGAACACCCATGCCATATCCAGGCTTCAAACTCAAGCCCACTCTGTGTAAACCTATGATGCTAACCACTAATCGATGTTGATGATATATATATATATATTTATATATATATATATATATATATATATATATATATATATATATATATATATATATATATATATATATATATGTGTGTGTGTGTGTGTATAATAATATTTTTGAGTGCCTTTTTATTAACTCTGTTTTGATTCTATAATTTAAGAACATTACCTATCATTTGATCAAAATTTAAGTAGTTGTTTTGTACCAAATTTTATTTTTTATAACGGAAAAATTGCTATTTTGATCAAGACAACAAAATTCCATTGCCTATAACAACATATATATATAATGTGTGTGTGTAAGTAATATCTTAAATATTATGCCCCCCATTCTGGCATTTAAGCTCCCTTTCCTAAATCCATTCCCCAGTAATATCAATTTATCGTTTTATAACCCTTAGCCACAGAATTTTCATGAACCGCATGCCTTTGCATTTCTACACGTGTACATGCACGAATTAAGGAGTGGGTTAGCTTCGCGATTCCCCTAGATCTGATGACCCTACAAATAATATAAACTTTTTTTTTCTGTCCTGTCGCGTTTAATGTTGCAAGGTGATATTATTTCGAGCCGTTCTTCTGGAATAAATTGATGCATTTTCGCTGTAATAAACGATGTACTAAGAAGTTTGGACCGACTGCATTTAAATCTAATTGTTATTCCTTTCAGGCTGAGTCTAGCTCCAACCATGTAAATATAAACTAGTTTTCCCTTTCAGGTTATAATTTAAGGACGTGATGTAATGGTGATATTACACACACACATATACCTATATATATACATGTCTGTGCGTGTGTGTTTGTTTGTATTGTTTGTTTGTTTTTTGCCTGAAACGACATAGCATTTTACTAATTTAGAAAGCTATAGGCTAGTCAAAGGATTAGATCTAATTTTTTAAGGAATAAGACAATTTTTTATTAATCTCCTTAGATATGATCTATCTGAACGTTTCATCTACTATTTACTGTATGTTGAACATTTTCTATTTCATTGGGAAAGTGATCCATTGAGAGTTCAAATTTATTTTTCTCCTCTCTTTTGAATTCAAATGTACTACATAAATAGAATTCTGACTATCGAGGAGATGTGTAATTAATCAATATATTATTACCGTGACTGTGAAAAAAAAGAGTTTAATTATAACTGTGCTGGTTTGTCATTGCGACGTTTACCGGATCAATTTTGGCATAGATACGACCAGTCTTTACATTCTTATTATAGTTTAAAAATTAAGTTGAAAGAGTAGAGAAAACAAAGAGTTTTAAGTAATTATGATAGTTTGAACTTTTGCGAAAGCTTCGATTTATCATGCATTATGTGTTAATGACACTTTTATGTCCTTTTGTGTGGCAACGCTTCAAAAGCATAGTTTTATTTCCGTTTATCTCCCCTCGCTTTCACAATGGTACGTACGATTTTAAATTTTCTGCATTGAAGCAGATTCTTATCAATTGTTTTACCTTCTAGATACCTCACTTTCTTTCAGTGCATGTAAGTCGCTATTCTCCGAGAGTTTTGTGTATATGGTAAATCACAATTATGAAGATACTGACATGCCTTACTGGTTTGTGATTAGCTTGTTGATTAGGAGAGTAGATTTCTGGGATAATTAGTAGTATCTGACTCTTATCACCTCTTATACCACTGATTTTTGTCAGAAGATCTAATTTGCGCATTTCATCAGTTACAGAAATGTGTGTACTTCCCCAAAAGAAACCACAAAAAAAAAATTGCAAAATTTTCAGAAAAGTCTGTCAATACGAAATAACAGTTTGTTCGTACTTTGTACATGTTATATCCAGAAAAAGGCTTAAAGAAGTAACTGAATATCACATAACAATTTTTTTACTGGACACAACTAGACAAATATTCACCGTTCGGTGAGCTGAATACAGCTGAAAACTTTTAAAGGAACATTTTACCCTCGAACGTTACAGTGGGGATGGGATCTGACCCAAGTGTGTGTCTTCTCCCTCCCGCATTATCCCCTCTCATTGCTAGAGATCGAGTTGACAAGGATCCCTACCAGATAGTCCTAGTAGATCCCCCTAGTAGATATAGAAATAAGTAAATAGGAGTGTCTCATTAAAAAACACTATTAATGATCACTAGTTATTTTTTTAAAAAATATTTTCCATTTTTTAATTTTTTATTTCGATTTTGAAGGCCGAAAATGTCAGTATATATTATTTTTTACATTTTTTTACTCGAAAAGTTGGTTTCACTAACATCTAAATCCAGGTAGACTAAATTTCATATTGGATCTAGTATATAGAACATTTTATGTAAATGCCAAAGTGATTTTCTTTTTTTAAAAAAATTACAATTCGTTGGTCATTTTTTTTCTACAAAAAGGGTTTTATTTTATGTAAAATATTATCAATAAATGTTATTATACAATAAAAATACTTATTGTGTACTTATTTATACCAAAACCTCATCAAAAAAGAGATCGGGTCGGATCCAATCCAACCGTACCACCTATTTTGTCTCAACCCACTGTACCGTTTGAGGGTTAAATAACTGAAAGTTATTTGTTTACTTTTATTATTTATGCCTAAATTACCTTTAAATAACTAAAAATTCCCCACATCACTGAAAATTAAACTTAATTCACAAATTGCGAAAGCAAGTTTAGCTTATTTCCTCAAGAGCAGAGTAGATCACCTACACAGTAAGTGAAGGTAGGAAAAATTGGGTGACGACTTTAATTTTCAGTTACTTACAGTGAACTGTACGTTTTTCTAATCTGACATTTTTCATTAGCTCAGGTGTTATATTTTCTATTAAAGTGGCGTTTATCAGAAACCCTGATTGATCTATTATAACCAACAACAACTAATTTCTCTCTCTTTCTAACACAACCCTTCAAACGAAGGCGGGAAAAATTGGAAGACGAGTTTAATTTTCTGTTATTTACAGTGAACTGTACTTTTTCTAATCTGACATTTTTCATTAGCTCAGGTGTTATATTTTCTATTAAAGATGCGTTTATCAGAAACCCTGCTTGATCTATTATAACCCACAACTAATTTCTCTCTATTTCTAACACAACCCTTCAAACGAAGGCGAGAAAAATTGGAAGACGAGTTTAATTTTCTGTTACTTACAGTCAATTGTACGTTTTTCTAATCTGACATTTTTCATTAGCTCAGCTGTTATATTTTCTATTAAAGATGCGTTTATCAGAAACCCTGCTTGATCTATTATAACCCACAACTAATTTCTCTCTATTTATAACACAACCCTTCAAACGAAGGCGGGAAAAATTGGAAGACGAGTTTAATTTTCTGTTACTTACAGTGAATTGTACGTTTTTCTAATCTGACATTATTCATTAGCTCAGCTGTTATATTTTCTATTAAAGATGCGTTTATCAGAAACCCTGCTTGATCTATTATAACCAACAACAACTAATTTCGCTCTCTTTCTAACGCCACTCTTCGAATGAATGAACACATACCGGTTGGAGGTCAAGGCATAGCAAACTGCAGCTTTATTTCCCTGCTATTCCGTAGGACGATACGTAATTTTACGACAAGGAAAAGCTAACAGTGAAAGATGTTTCAGCGTAATGTACAAATACGCCAGGGGCATTTCGGGCATCGATAGGGTGCGTTAATTTACCACGTGCGCTGCAGAGAAGGGATTCATTGAATAAAAAATAGACGAATGTGTGAGTGATCTTGAATAAAGAATATGCATTGGAATATTTTACCCATCTCACACATTCATAATATAAATTAGTCTGATAATTGCAGTAAATTATAAATTTTCTTTGTATCATATTAAAGGAATTACGCGGTATTTTAAATGGGTGTTCATTGACGTTTTAAGTGAAAGTTTCTCAGTTTCATGTTTTCTCCATATTTTTCTGTTAAATTTCTCGTAGCTGCGGAAAGAACTATTCGTTTATAATATTGTGTATGAACTATCTCTACAATTTTTTCGTGAACACATGATCTATGTATATAATTTAAATATATTTAATTAATATTAATGATACTAACTAATACTTTCATGATAACGTACTAAAAAAGTTCATGATTACTTATAATATTTTTATCATTTTGAAATCCGTATTGATAGTATAGATTATGTCCTACTCATGGCAAGTAAGAACTTCGTTACATTGTATACTATAACAATATATCATTAGATAAAGCGATATGGGAGATAATAAAACAGTGTGCTTATAAGTCTATACAATATTATGCCGGAAACACAAGTTTTTTTGTTATATTTAGCTAGCAGTTGATCAATTAATCTACTCAGAGTCAGTTTGAGTAGTCTGGCAAAAGAACTCCCGCTTGCCTTTTATATTTTGGAAATTTATAATTTGTGACAGTTTTTCGGGCCATAAAAATTGTTTTAATGTTTAAATATAAATTTCTAAAGAGAGGAATTTTGTAAATTTTTGAACATATCATTGCATGTCTTAGTTGTTTAACAACCAACACATCTGTCTTGAGAATAGGAAGTTCTACGTGTGATTCTAGGGCAAGAATTTGAGGTTAAAAATCAACTAAAGGGAGAAATTCTCACTGAGTCATTATATTTTAAATTTAATGTATATTATTAGATTTAAAATACTAAAATTTTATATTAGATTTAAATGTAACTTTGTTCAATTGATTTTTTCGGAAATTTCGTTCATTTACATTTAACGTTTTACGTTTGCTTAAAATTTAGGGCATAGTGTGAAACAAAGAGGGTAAAGGATACAGGAAATAAAAAGCTCACATCTGAAGTATAAGGAAAAAACGCTCTAAAAAGCTATTGGGGTCAAATGTTTGAAAAAAAGAAAAAAATACGAGCCACGATGTATCCAATATGACTGAAAAATAATACAAATCTGAGATGTCTCTATGATCAAAGATTAAGCATATAGATGCATTTCAAAAACAGATCTAAGTGCATGTATTCAGTTATTCTTTACATGATTCCGATGCATGTAAGAGCCTTAGAATAACTGATTTCTATAATAATGAGGGAAATGATGAATAATTCAAAATTATATGTTACGAAAATGTAGAATGCAAGATATAACTAAGAGAGATAAATTACAAATACACTATATAATCCTCGACAAATATACCTGCCACGTTCGGTGATCAACATGGGCCACCTAACTTCGAAGGCGTTGTTCTCCCAACTGAACTACCCTTTGACTACTCTTTTGACGCAGTTGACAGACGACATAAGTGTGTACATATTTTTTGTATAGGTAATTTTTTTCTTTGATACTGAACGTTTCTTTTCGCCATGAATTTTCGTTAAATGTTTTACTAAAGGCCCTTTTAATGGGCCATTCATTGCGAGGAGTGCTTCCCAAACAAAGGTACTGAACTCGGGACTCTATACTTTGGTCATCATTCTCAATACTGAACCATAGCGATGATATCAGAAGCTTCTATTTTCTAATTCCCTGAATATATCGCAGAGAACAATCGACATAATTGTATACATAAATTTTTTATCCATGTACTTCTGTTTCGATAGAGTGTTTTTTTTTCGACATATTTCGTAGTGGCTTCACTAATGGTCCGTTATCGTTCCTTCCAACGGTTTGGTGTCATTCCAAGATCACATTCCAAACAAGGATATAGAAATCGGGTGTCATGGCTTTCAATCTGATTACTGATCCATAACGGCGATATGAGAGACCCTTATGTTTTGAATCTTTATCCCTAAACACTCTACCCAAAGCAAAACCCTAAAAACTTTAAAAAATTGCCAGAAAATTCAAATAAATCTATTAAAATAATATTGAGGAAACTCTGAAAGGTATTTTTTTTATTTCCGGGGACCTTACATTTCTGATCGCAGATTGACATATTTATAATGCATGCTAAAAATATCCTAAATCCAGTCACCCTTATTGATATGCATTTTCCGATAGCTAGCATCTTTTTGTTTAGAAATCTTTTTGGTAAGTAAAAATCCAAAGAAAAATCATTTTCAGAACTGTTCTTAATTTACGTAATTATCCTTTTTTGACTTAAACCGGCCAAAAAACACATAATTATCGGGTATATGTTTAATATGAACTCATAAATATATGAACAGTACAGTATTTCAGAAATTACTTGAAAACATGGAAAAAGTAATTTTATGTATTGCTTTACATACAATATATACAAAAGATTGTTTAATTAACGTTAAAGATTTTCATTAATAATAAAATATACAGCATCTTTATTAATAGTAGTAGGAAAGTGCAATATTGTAAAAAAAAAAAATAAAATAGAGAAATTCACTTTTGCATGTTTTTCATAAACGAGTCCTTTTTAAGTAATATAAATATATATATATATATATATATATATATATATATATATATAACCTACCCTAAAATTGAACACATAAATAACTTTTCAACAAAAGATTGCGCAGTTGCTGCATATCTTTACATTGAAAAAGGCAAATATAACTAAATTTAACAGAGCTAGATAATAACAAGAATATAGACAAGAACATTACAGAAATCAAGCACTCAGGGCATCCACGCAACCAGAGGCAAGATTCTGTAAAAGTGCCGGAACTAAACAAGAAGTACGAGGTAATCGACAGGTCTCATCATCAGGGAGCCTAACGAAATCAGTTACGTCAAGGGGAAATTTCTGAATAGGATGCAGGTATATCCAAAAGACATCCCAAGACCCCGAGTTCCCCAATGAAACAGTTAGTCAATAAAAGATGAAAAGACATAGACAACTTACAGTAAGGGCTCAACGCACCATACATGCAAGTGCACATACAATCCTAATAAATAGACACAGATGCAAACATATTATGTTTTCATCTGTGTCATATATGTTTGCATCTCTGTATAATATATCCGCATATATTGAGTAATATGTTTGCATCTGTGTCTTTTCATTAGGATTGTATGTGTACTTGCATGTATGGTGCGTTGAGCCCTTACTGCAAGTTGTCTATGTCTTTTCATTTTCTATTGACTAACTGTTTCATTGGGGAACTCGGGGCCTTGGAATGTCTTTTGGTTATACCTGCATGCTATTCAGAAAGTTCCCCTTGAGGTAACTGATTTAGTTAGGCTCCCTGATGACACGACCTGTCGGTTAACTCATACTTCTGGTTTAGTTCCGGCACTTTTACAGAATCTTGCCTCTGGTGCGTGGATACCCTGAGTGCTTGATTTCTGTATTGTTCTTGTCTACATTCTTCTAATAATTATCTAGGTCTGTTAAATTTAGTTATATATAAATAAATAAATAAATAAATAAATAAATATATATATATATATATATATATATATATATATATATATATATATCCTGGTTAAACATTATTAAAGAAAAGTCACAAAAATAGCGATTACTCAGAATTTAATGAAACTTATACACATAATACAAAGGAGCACATAAGCATAAAGGATGTCATCTCTATAGGTGTGAGCATTCACTTTCCTCGGGGAAAGACATGGAAGTCTGTGCGTCCCCCCAAAGAGATACCACCCCAAACCCAGACACTGCTTGATCCGTATGCATGTCTTTCACGAATGTGTGATGGTTGAAAACGAATTCCAGGTCTCTCCAAATCAAAAGTCACCTACTATCGCTTTGGAGGCTAAACCTGGACTCATCCGTAAAGAGAACAGCCTCCACTGATCCCGCGTCCAGTTGACGTGTCCACTGCAAACGTTCTCGCGTATGGCGTGACGTGAGCGGGACGCAAATGGCTGGTCGCCTCGCAAAAAGACCATCTTCGTGAAGCCATCTACACACGTTTGACGTTGATACCAACTTTCCGGAGCTTGCAGCGAGGGAGGATCTGCAGAAGGAGGTTGCAGAGAGTTATGGTGCTATTCCTTTGTGCGCATAATGACAAATATCGGTCATCGGCACTCATCGTAGCGTATAGCCGTCCTTAGCTGAACCTCCTGGATGCCGAATCCATACTTAGAAATTGTTGCCAAAGTCAATGAACCACAGACGGACTCACATTTAGCCATCTGACCACTTCTGTCTGACTTTATCCTGCCTCTAGTCTCCCAATAGCTCTCCATCGCAGTTGTTCGGTCAAATGATGCCTATAGGTCATTGTTACAATTAGGCTACGCCAGATGTCTAATCTCAGCCTCGCAGATACAATTGCCGCCTTGCTCTGTGACGTGCACTTTTATGCTCCTCGCAAATAACATATTCCGACTTCAGCGCCACTATTTTGCATAATGTAGTATTGTTCAGCACCTTTTACTTAACAACATATTAAAATTTATATAGATTGGCCTAGTTTTGAACGTGTTATCCCTCTTTTTGTGATTTTTCCTTAATTTTTGATAACTAGTATATATATATATATATATATATATATATATATATATATATATATATATATATATATATATATATATATATATATATATATATATATGTATGTATATATATATATGTATGTATATATATATGTATGTATATATATATGTATGTATATATATATGTATGTATATATATATATGTATGTATGTATATATATATGTATGTATATATATATGTATGTATATATATATATGTATGTATATATATATATATGTATATATATATATATATATGTATATATATATATATGTATATATATATATATGTATGTATATATATATATATGTATGTATATATATATATATATATATATATATATATATATATATATATATATATATATATATATGTAAGGTATACACAAGATTCGATGCACAAGAATCGAACTTTTGAGTGAATTAAAGAAGCTGCTTTAGATATGCTAATTTCGGCATACGCGCTTAGTATAAATACCACGCAGTGTCATTAATGAAAAAAGGGAGGTTGTTAAGGTTGAAAAGGTGTTATCCTGCGCTAGTGCTTAGCGGGCCAGAAGTTTACATGGCAGTACTGCTGGTTTGACTTACTGTTCGTGAGTATAAAAATATATTGTTCTTGAAAGCTGTGTTTATACATTCCGTACAAGTAGTACGCATGCTTATTGCTGTAAAAGCCAATTATATGTGCAACGAATTCAATAAACGTTGTTTCATGTATAAACTGTGTGTGGTTCAAATTCAAATAGAGTGCCACTTCAAATTATATACACCCAAGTCTGGGTAGAAGTGAGCATAGATTCTCTATACTGGCGCCCGAAAATATATATACCCTGGTAGTTAGCGTTACATTTGTAACGAACAACATAATTGGAATTAAAAAACTGTGTACTGTGAACTTATATTGATAAAATTGTTGCAAGTACTTATATACTATTTAAAAAATGAGTGTTGTAGAACAAAATCCTGCTGGAAATTTTCCTCGTGTAATTATGGTTCAGCAAATTGCGCCATTCGAAGCCACCTTCAATGGCGGCCCCTCAAGCCAATTCCTAAAGAAAATTGAGCATTACTTTCAGCAACAATGCACCCCAGAGGGGGATAAACTTAAAATTGCTCTAGCCGCTTTAAGAGGTAGTGCATTTCAGTGGTACACATGCATGCAAAGCAGTAATCTGATTTTTGACTATTTGTCATTCAAGCAACAGTTTCTTAGTGTTTTTCCAAAGACCTTTAATCAAAGTGAAATTGAAGCGGAAATTTATTCGCTAAGGCAACGTGAAGGTCAGTCTGCATTAGATTTTGCTATGGAAAAGATTTCCAAGTGTGAGGAATATTTAGAAGGGGTGACGGAAGCGATAATCTTAAAAATAGTTATCCAACGTTTGAAGCCAAGTGTTCAAGATTTTTTAGATAATCAAACAATTACAAGCAAGGTTACCCTCCTTCAAGCTTTAGCTAAATATGACAATAGACATTTCTTCGCTACCCCTCACCGTCATTCAGGTACGAGAAGTTTTATTAAGCCGCGCCAAAATTTTTCGCGAGTTTCAAACCAACAGCGTAAGCAGTACCGCAGGCAAAATAATAGAAGCGCACGGCGTTATAATGAAATTAGTGCACTTAAAGAAAATAATATGCAAGCACCTTACTTGCACTGGCAAGTTGATTCACATGATATGGTTCAACCTGTTGAAACTGTTTGGTCAAATGTATTATTTTGTCCGAACAGTAATCATTATTTTGAGAATAGTGAAAGTCAGGGTATTTTTGTGGCTTATAAAGAAAGTGAGTGTAGCTGGAATGATGAGGTAATTCCAGTACAAATTTCTGAAAATAGTGCCGATACTAATGCTAGTGGTTTAGAAAATAAATCATCTGACACTTTTATTAATGCTATACCTGATATTATTGATGCTATACCTGATATTTTAGATGATATTCACACATCTGTTAATGAAGGAAATTTAGTAGATGACGAAGTATGCGTTACGGAAGTTAGTGAATACTTATTAGTTGACGACAATAAAAATTCTTTAAACGATAGTAGGAACTCGCTAGGTAATGGTGATATTATTTCAAGTTTCCATCCGAATGAGGATTGTGTAGGCGAGGTTGATAATATGGTTTTAAATAAAGTACATGAAAACCAGACTGAGAATCAAGATGAAAAGTTGACACAGAGTTATACTGTAAGTAGTTTAGCTGATGCTTCGGAAGTTATAGACGTCGTTTGCATTAAAACGCACCAGTACGAAAAGCTTAATCTTCCTAAAACTGAAGCAGTGTTAAAGAATTTAAATGATAACGATTCTGATGTCGCAAGTTTCAAAGAGACTTTTTCGTCAAAAGAGGATAGAACTAAAGTTAAGGGGGATAAAAAACGTGAAAAAGAGCCTTCAGGTTCCAGCATTAAAACTGCTAATACTGAAGTAATTAAGGCGGTAAACAAGAAGTCGTATAAGCACAAATACCAAAAACAGAGTCAGTTTGTTGAAAAACATGACACAAGTAGAGAGATAAAGCCAGTAACTAAACACGTTGGTGCGGCGTATAAATTTGAAACAATAGAATCTGCATTAAAATCTAATACCGATACAAGCAAAAGTACGAAGAAAGTAAGGTGTGCACTACAAAAACTCTATCAAAGGATGAACGTGGTAAACATAAGGTACACAAGGTTATGAAAAGGATAGATGACAATTCTAAAGCTCCTTTGCATAAGTACAGGAAACGCAAGATATCAGCCGCCCATCAAGGTTGGCCTCCTCCCGAGAGACCTCCTGTCCATCGTCAAGCCGGACCAGTGCCTCAGGACCAACGACCTGCTGCACGAAGGATGCCCACACGGTCAACGAACCCCTTTACTAGGACTGCGACCGTCAAGAGAGGTTCCACGGATTGGACAGACTGGTGCAAGGAAGGAACAAGTCTTGTATCAATTCTCTTATTCTAACTCCCACCCTTTAATAAAACCGAACCAAATTGGTTTGAAGTTCCCCATTGTATATACTGTGTAAACATTTTGAGGGGAAGGAGTGAGCCACTGAAAAAAAACGGCATACTGTTGTTTTATAAATTTTTGAAGGGGACATGTAGTGACTAGAAAAAAAATACATACTGCACAATATACCAATTAACCACTAATGTACTAACTTCACAAAAATAACACATGTACATTATAAATTGGGGGAGAGCAGATATAGTCAAGAAATGTCATACTGTGCAATTGTGTTGACAATTTTAACTAAAATAAGTTTTTTAGGGCGCAGTTAGCCAGCCCAGTATTCGCAACTCTGCAAATCCACTGTGTGATGGTGTCACCTGGACCCTTCGGGGTTAGTTTTGTAAAATGGTAGTGGCGTTTTTCCCCCACACAACGTGTGGAAGGTTTTTTGGCTTTGCCACCCATTATGTAAAAAGTCAGACCAGCACGCGTTTTCAATTAGTTAACTGAAGCCGTTCAGACCTCAGTTACCTAATTTTTTTTTCGAGGGAGGCCAGTGTAAGGTATACACAAGATTCGATGCACAAGAATCGAACTTTTGAGTGAATTAAAGAAGCTGCTTTAGATATGCTAATTTCGGCATACGCGCTTAGTATAAATACCACGCAGCGTCATTAATGAAAAAAGGGAGGTTGTTAAGGTTGAAAAGGTGTTATCCTGCGCTAGTGCTTAGCGGGCCAGAAGTTTACATGGCAGTACTGCTGGTTTGACTTACTGTTCGTGAGTATAAAAATATATTGTTCTTGAAAGCTGTGTTTATACATTCCGTACAAGTAGTACGCATGCTTATTGCTGTAAAAGCCAATTATATGTGCAACGAATTCAATAAACGTTGTTTCATGTATAAACTGTGTGTGGTTCAAATTCAAATAGAGTGCCACTTCAAATTATATACACCCAAGTCTGGGTAGAAGTGAGCATAGATTCTCTCTCTCTCTCTCTCTCTCTATATATATATATATATATATATATATATATATATATATATATATATATATATATATATATATATATATGTATATATATATATATATATATATATATATATATATATATATATATATATATATATATATATATATATATATTTTCCTCCAAAATATAATCTAATGACTTAATTTCTTTTCCAATAACTCTATCTGGAGATATTTTCCCTGCCTTAATATTATGAATTTATAGAGCTGCCAAGAATTAATATCTGGAGTTATAGAAATATATGTGTTCTTCCTTTCTCAAATGTTACGATCCTCTGGGCTTAAGGGTTTAAATTCTAGTTTGTATAGAGAGTATCTGGAAATGTCCATTTCAGTATCATTCTAGAAAGAGAACGAGTATATAGGTAGCTGGATCAAATCTAATGCAAACATATTTATTGCGTGTATTAAAATTTTGTTAATACTTTTTGAAAGTTTCTATAATTAAAAATCATTCTTTTATTGAGACTTAACTAATTATTTAAAGGTTTTTCTAGCATGACAATTTTTTTATACGTTAGATAATGCATATCTTTGAATGAAGTAAGAACTTCCTTGTCTGTATTAAACTTTTGTTCGTACGTCGTTCATCAGATTCTATAATTGAAAATAATTCTTTTAGTGAGACTTAGAAATTATTAAAAGATATTTCTAGGATGACAATGTTTTATGCATTACATCAGTGTGGTTCAACTTTTAGTTACCCGAGAGCCAATCAATCTTTAGTATAGGAATGTGAGGGCCAGAGACATTCCAGAAAGAAAATGAATCACATATTGTATTCAAAAACTTTTAATAAAATTTATACAGAGGCTGTTCGCACATTTTTTAGACGATTTTGGTAAGCGGTAATAAAAAAGCGTATGCTGCAAAAGAAATAATTGCAATTGGACTATGTTTTTAAAAGTCAAAATTATCGCCTACGGCTTGAAAGTTTTGTTTTTATTCAAAATGGCGTTTTTAACAAAGCAGTGGTTCGAAGGATACATTTGTGCTCTTTCCGAAGAGAAATATGCATACTCCGTTATCCAAAAATGATGTGAGAGTCATGGTTTTGTGATATCTAAAGCGTCGATAGGTAATATCGTCACAAGAAAGGAAAAAACGTCAAATTGGAGCCTCAAGTGGTACAAAAATTCCAAACAAGTATCCAAGGAAAAAACGGACATCTTCGACTATTGCAAAGGTACGTTGTTTAATGTTAAATGAAAATCCCCCTAGTTAAAGGACAGTTGCAAAATCATTAAAATGCTCGGTGTCCACTGTAAACAAAATGATAAACGTTGATTTAAATCTTAAGAAAGTGAAAAAACGCAATGTGCATCGTCTTCTTCCAAATCATATCGCTGAACGCAGGACACGCTGCAGAATTCTATATGAGAAACACTTATCCAAAGAAAAATGGAAAACAATCGTCACAATAGATTAATCATGAGTGTATTTAAATGGTTGCAACAAAAAAAGAACCATTTATTATCATAAAAGGGGAGAAAAAAAATTAAGTACATGGTTCAAAGAATCGAAAGAAAGTTATTCTAAGGGATTCATGATTTTTGCTGGGTTTTCTTATAATGGCAAGTTAAAAATAAAGAGAGTGGAAAAAAATGTCAAGATTAATTACAAATACTATCAGGAACATATTTTATCGCCAATTTTTCTGAATGAAATACCATCGCTTTACCCACAGTGCCATCAATCTGTGAGACTCCATCAGGACAAAGCTAGCAGTCACACATCAAAATCGACTGTAAATTTCCTAAAAGAAATGGAACAAAAAACTGGTATCAAGGTTATACCCTTCACTGATATCCCTACTAAATCTCCCGATGTATCACCTATGGATTTTTGTGCTTTCGGACTTTTAAAATCTGCATTATCCAAACATCGTCCCAAAACCCTTACAGGACTCTGGAAAGCTGTTCAGGAGGAATGGGTTAGAATACCTCTTCTGACACTTCAAAAGGCATTATTATCCTGGAAATTGGGGTGTCGAAAGATAGTTCAGAATAAGGGATGTCAAATAGAACATTTAAAACACAAGAATTTTATGTAATTTAGTTTTGTGAATACAATATACATCGTCTAAAAAATGTGTGAACAGCCTCTGTATTAAAAAAGTTTAGTATACTAGTTTAATATACCACTTCATTTTACAGTCGAGAAATCGGTTTGATAATTGGTACTGCTTTCCTGATACAAGATTATCAATGTCTACTGTAAGTTCAGTAAGGCAAAGTCTCAGGCTAGATTTGGACCACACTGTATTACATAATGTGTTGCTTTTAATGAAGGAAAAACATTTCTTGTCTGTATTAAACTTTTGTTCATATCCCTTTCACCAGTTTCTATAACTGAAAATCCTTCTTGTATTGATACTTAACTAATTATTTAAAGGTTTTTCTAGCATGACAATTTTTTTATACATTAGATAATGTATAGCTTTTAATGAAGTAAAAACTTTCTTGTCTGTATTAAACTTTTGTTCATAGCCCTTTCGCCAGTTTCTATACTTGAAAATCATTCTTTTATTAACTAATTACTAAAAGTTTTTTCTAGGATGACAAATATATTTTATACATCAGATAATTTATAACTTCTAATGAAATAATAATATATGTATAATATATCACTGAATGTCAAATATCCTATGTAATACTCAGTGCCCCTAACACAAAAGAAACAATTGTGATATTTTTAAGTGTTTGTCATTTTCTAGCTTGTGTAATTTGTAACGTTCAAATAATCTGTAAAGCGCAGCTATCGGAATCTCATACCGTTCAATTCATTCTGTTGAACTCCAATTTTTTTAAATCTTATATCGCATAATGTTTATAATATTTTAATAATACAGTGGAACCCCTTTATAACGAACTTCAAGAAACCAAACATTTTGTTCTCTTTATCCGGTGGTTCGCTATATCCGAACCGTTAAGAAAAATGCTAGAGTTCACAAAATGTATCTCTCATTAGTTGCAATGTGTATCCAATAATGATGTATTAAAAATGATAAAATCTATTAAAATTGATCATTAATGAATTAAATCGACTAAAATCGATTACATTAAACTGACTCAATATTGATTAAATTACGTACAATAGGAAAATGGCGGGACTAAAATTTTCGTTCGTTATATCCGTGAGTTCGTAATATACCGGGTTTGCTATAACGGGATTCGACTGTAATAGCAATAAATAGAAAATGCTATTTGAACAACACGTTAGGAGCAACGTTACAAACGATAAACCGAACATAGCCAAACTTAATGATAATAACTCGACTTAATGAAAAGTTTTGACAAAGTTTTCAACTTATGCGATTCTTCTCAAATCTTAAAGTGCAATAGTATTATTTAAAATAAGATAAAAGACAGACTCATATGTAACGTTAAGATTAAAACGACTTGTTTATAAAAGGAAAAATTCCTTTTGTCTCAGAGGCAAATTTGTTTCTCTGAGGTAGGACAAAATAAATGCCCCGCTTAGTTTAGTTACAATTATTTGAGCATCTAATCCTTCACTAGAAATCCATAAATTAAATTATGCATTCAATTTTAAGCTAATGAGAGATAAGTGCGTGGTTTCAGAGCCTATTTCGACCTGGAGGAAGCTAAATTAGGAATTTCTTACGAGAAATATTTGCCGAGAATATTTGTGATAATTACACATTTATCTTTAAAATTATACAAAGTATTTCTATTTCAGAGTTATTACTTATTTAATTTCGAGAACTGGACAAACAGCAAAATTTTAACTTAGACTGCAGCATAAATGGTGATTTACAATTAAATTCCAAGACTTAGCTTTAATACAAATGGATAATGTCAACGATTTGAAGCCATTGTGGGCACAGATTCTGTCTCAAAATGTTGATAGTATTATTGCATACGAAAAAAAAATCCGTTCTTTTAATATATTTGATTTTCATTTCCAAAGTTCCCACACTTTCGCCCGAAAGGTGACATAAACCTAACCCACCTCCCCCCCCCCCAAAAAAAAAAAGAAAAAAGAAAAAAACATGGAAGCTCTGATTCCCCATAGTCTGTGTTGTAACGAATTTCCCCTTTTATTTATAATTGGCAGATTAGAAAACATTCTAATGTTGTATGAAACATAACATTTTTTTTTTGTGGGAAGGATCATATACATGCAACTTATAGAACCATGTTTTCAAATGATGCAAAAACAATGGACGCAAACAATTGGTGCAAAGTTTTTTTTTCTCTTCCTTCTTGGATTCATATCTAAATTATTCTTTCAATAAAATTGTAAAGTATGAAGATAAATAGGGAAGTTCATCATTGGAGGTGAGAATAAATATTACAGAATATTATCTCACGATGACAAACAAACACGCACACCAAATTTGAATCCAAAATAATTTCAAAGAACTAATAAAGCTGAATTTCTACTTGGTTAATGCCCATCTTAAGTTTTGCAAATCTAACTGATCTAGATAAAAAGAATATTATGCAGAATATATAAAAAAGAAAAAAAATTCAGGTAGTCTCTTCTAACGAAAATACCGAGTGTTATTAACGCAGGATTACTTATCGTTGCTTACCTCTTTTATATAAGTAGGTATGTGTTATGCATATATGTATCTCTATAAATGTACGTATGTATATATATATACATATATGTATGTCAAAAGTTTAACGCATTTTGGTGCTTTTCTAGTTTAACTGTTTACTGCTTGTCCAAGCGATACAGACTGGATTTCGAACGCTGCCAAAATTATAACTCGCGAGGACTGATGGACAGGAGTTTTTAGCGTCTGAAATTTTGCTTTCTGAAGGACCATTATGGAGGAACGTAATCGGACGCTAAAAAAATTTAAAAAATCGTTTGCGGTGATTAACCCCCCTGATGTGACATTTCCTATTGTTTTTTTATGATGGTAAGCTATGTAAAAAATCCATATTATTTGCAGTTATTTATGTATTTCATGGGGGGATTGAGGTGATTTTTGTGGATTGCAGATCTGTACTGTATATCCAGCATCCTCGGGCCCTACATGAATGAAAATGTCACTGAACTTGGGAAATTAACCCTCGAATGCGTGTTCAAGTTTTGCTCCGTAGCCTCCAGTCGTCAGTTTGAACAAGGCGTAGGGAAGGTGGGGGCAAAGGTTTGCAGTTTTGAGTTTTGGGTTTCTTACGGGCCTCCGTTAGATCCTATCGCCCCAAAAAGTCACTTGTATTGTAGTTGGGTATCCCCTCTACCTTCTATAAAATAATGAATTTTTTCCCGAAATATTTAGTCACCGAATTTTTAATTTTACCAAAAGACCTGTTTGCGAACCTTTGCCCCAATCGGTGGGGCAAAGGTTCGCACTGCAAACCTTTACCACACTCGTTGGTTTCTTACTGGATAGGCATCGAAAATCACAAAAAGAGTTGTCTAAATAATTTTATTTCACATTTTGTAATCTTTTTAAAGGTGTTACATATATAGAAAATCACAAATTGAACAGGTTAATCTCAATAAATTTTTCCTTAAATTAAATAACTTCAAAATGAAATATCAACTATTAACACAGAAAGTTCAATCTAACAAAGAAATTCACAAAATGAAAAGAGGTTAATTTCAATAATTTTTTTCTTAAACTAAAGAACTTCCAATTAAAATATCAACTATTAACACTATCGTTATATCATATCTTAGGCTTTACTCACTCTTTTAAAACCCGTAAAAATTAAGCAAATTAAGGGGATGGGGGACATTACAAAGCAATTTGAAATTTTTACCTCAGAGATATGAAATTGGGCATAAATATTCATTAAAATAAAACTATTTCAAACACCTTATAAAATTTTATAAATATTTAAAATATTATTTTTTATATTTAAAAAAATTGAAATTTTTATTATGTTTTTTAAAATGCTCCTTGCGATCCAATTTTTAGCCTTATCCTTAATTTTGCATTTAGATTGCTTATACATTTTGATCAGGGTTATGTTTTGATTCGTGCTTTCGTTGAATAATTAATTTTTAGGAAATATTTTTATGCTTGTGCTCTGAATTCTCGTGAAATTTTTGTACTTTTCCACGCTTAAGTTAAACTTCGGTAATCTGAATGATGTCGAAACCTGAAATGGATACATAACTTTATTTTAATGTATAAGAGGAGTCTTTGTAATAAATTTTATAAAATTTCGTCAAAAATTGTGACGCAAGGAGCATTTCAAAGACTTGCAAATCTGGAAATTACTCATTTAGAGCTTTTTTTCCCTAACCAGACCTTCGAAGCTTATAATGTATTGTAACAACATTTAATTCTTTTATCTTGTAAAATAGGTCTTTGTTCAGAGCTATTTTATTTTTGTGTTGTACTAATTTATATTATTTTCAATTTATGGATTTTCAAGCATTTTACAAAAAATTTTCTGATTAAAAACAGGCAGTTTTTATGAAAAACCATAATTTTTTTTCAAATTACAAAAATGTGAATTCCCATTAATAATAAAAGACGTTTTTAATAAGGATTCCTAATGAGAAGAGGACATGAAACAAATGTTAATAGTTAGAGAGGCAAAGGTTTGCAGATGGGGCAAAGGTTTGCACTGCGAACCTTTACCCCATGACTCCCGCAAACCTTTACCCCATTTCATGCTGGTTCTGTTTCTGCAGAATAGACGCCACTGTATTTGAGTTAACCCAAAACTTAAGGTAGGATTTAAAAGGTTATTTACCACCCTAACATGCGAAAATAAGCCCAAAACAGTTCGTGAGTTTGAGTGATGCTCAAAATTACTCAAAAGTTGCAAAAAATTACATTAAAAGAGACGAAAATAAACTTACCTCATTTTCTCTGCAAGAGGGGGTCTTAATTCCAACATTTTTTACGAGGCAACTGACTGGAAGTAGAGGAATGCACTGCCTACCCTATTCTTCCTATAACTCTTCCCGGTCATTTTAAAATGTATGTGAGAACCTTTGCCCCATGCGAACCTTTGCCCCCACCTACCCTACACAGCAGGAGGCTGCACATTTTGGTCACAAAGAGACTTTAGCCTTCATTGGCAGTTTTGTCATAACTGACGTACGTTTTGGGACGTGTTACCACATCACATTGACATTTATGTTTACTTGCCTACTTAAATGTAATTAACACTACTCATATTTTTATATATGTTCTGAATTTATTTTTAAAACAAATTAGATTGTAATTCTTAGTATGCACACATCATTTAAAAAAAGTGAAGAATGAATAAATTAACAGTGAACGTTTCTACGAGAAGAACAATTTTTAAATAAATCAATAAATGACAAAGCCAATTATAAGAAAATTGTGCTTAAAATTATGACATAATGTATCCGAAGACTCGCGAACATCGATTTATTGTCATTTGTAGGCTTAATTGCTAACAAAACAATTCCGTTTATAGGATTAAAAATATTTGAGCTTTCATGCAACTTACGAATTATTTTGACACATCAACCAATCAAAATCAAAGTTTTTGAAACTTAACCAAACTTTTTAAAAATCACGCTATTCTTAAGCGTGACAACGAAAAATAATTATGGACCAAACTTGTGATACACGCAAAGCGTCAGTAAGTTATGAATCTTGTTCGCTCTTTTCTGCGCGGGACTGACAGTTTTCCGATACCACAGGTTGACTTTATAGCATCATCATTAATTAAAAGTATTTTAACGAGTGATATTTCAAATTAGCAAAAAATGTATTTGCGATAAAAATTACTAATTTCATGAAAGCTAAAACGAACGCGTGTCAAGAAAGCCCTTCAAAAGATTAATTAAACTTTTTAAAAAAAAGTGTATGTCTCTTAATAATACAGAATAAATAATGTTAAAGGCATTACATCATAAAATTTTCTTCTGAATTTTATTCTCGAGTTAAAGCAAGCGCTGAGAGCACTACAAGGTATTAAGTAGTTTAGAAAGCATAAAATTTACGGTCCAAATTATCGCATGACAGTATATAATTGTTAGAAAGTACTAGTAATATTTTATGTATTCATCTTCAAACTCTTTCTCCCGTTAACTTTAAGTGCAATCAGGGACCTTATCCGACAATTAAAATTACGTCGTTTTCCTTATTACTGTTAATCATCTTGCTTTATGCAGGAATATTGTGCCTTTAATGTTTAGGGAAAATATTGTTTAAAATCTTCTCGTCATTTGAGAATTACGCTATGTTAAAAACTTTTAATTCTTCAACTGTAGAATATTAAATTACCTGATCGACACTGTGGCCTTTTGTTGTAAAAGTCTCTGAACACACGGGAATCTCCAGTTTAAAGTTGATCCCATTCTGCTACTAACAGGCTGGCCAAATTATGGACCCTGTCACCGAAGGCTAGTGCTTTAACCGACCTTGCTTTGGGAAATATCAGATATATGTACGTTAATATTTTAAAATATTAATTTATAAATCCTATCATTTCTTGTGACCCTCAATAATACCACTTATTAGTGGTAAATATCATATGAATCGGATTTACCCTTTGCAAAAAATTCAGTATTCATTTCGCAGTGTCCGAAATTGTTTAAGTGGTACTGAACTGCGTGTTTAATGATTTCATTTAGATCTGTTACTAGAGTAGCAACATTCTAAAACTGAATGTGAAAGTCCCTGAAAAAAAAATGGAAAACATACATAATAGAACAATTTTTTTGAAATGAATAGAAAGTTATAACTAACAGTACTAATAAGCTGTTTTAATAATTTTATCACCTCTAGTGTCAATGCAGAATTTCAATGACTGATATCGATGTCTATCACGTTACTGAAAGATCAAGAAAAAAATTTTTTAAAACAGGTGGTAACACTCTATTATTTTAATATTTCAGAACTAAACAATTATGCATAAATTTTAGAATGAAGCAGGAAATGAAACACACATCTAGGATGATGCATTTCTGTAAACTCGAAATGTTTGTTCAAAAACTCGTCGCAGGTCACATTCGCAAGTAGTATATTTCTGCTAGTAAGCCTTGATTGGAACACCGTGATGTTTAAATTTGTCGGTTGGATCTATTTGCGGCCACAGGTACACAAACATCTCCATAAACTGTAACAACCAGACAATGTTATGTAATTGCTACTAACGAAAGCTGTTTACGGCTAATCAAGTCGGATGTTGGTGGCAATCGATTTGAATTTAAATTGTTCTCCAGTCAGCTCAAATATAACGTTGAAAGGGACAATTGGGAAGCTTCTTGCATTTTGTTTAATACTAGACCCCCCCCTCGAACTGAATAGTGAGCACTCTTCTATTAAACATAATACTAGTTTGAATTGAAACAAGGATTACAAACCTTATGTTAGGAATTATTCTCTAGACCAGTTTCCTCTTAGTAGAAGAGGAGTGAGTCAGCTTGGCACGAAAATTTATTCGTCAATTCAAATTAGTGTGCAACGTAAGATTTTTTTTAACAATATTTTCTGCCATGTTAGAGTTCTCATATAAATTCCATTTGAAGTAGTATTTACCTTTCAAACATTTCTTCATTGACATATCGATATCCTATATCAGAACGTATTAATCGATTTGATGTATTAATCGAGAAATCACGGTTTTCAGTTTGAGAGCCACATATTAATATGCAATCCCTGTCTTTGAAAGGAATATGAATTAATATCTAGCTATTGAGTAAAACGGAACAAAATTCTTGATAATTTGGAGAAAAAAAATTATAAATAAAAAATTCTTAAAATCCTTATAATAATTTTTTTATATAACATTAACCATGAATATTTGAATTTTCAAATTTGTATGATTTTTAAAATTACCAGTCATGTAGTATGTCGATTCATTTTGTCACTGTAACCTGAGGAATATTTTACAATATCAAAATCGGGGTAAAATTTTGATGCTTTTAATTTTAGCATACAAGTTCTAAAAGTGCGGAGATCAAGTTTTTGAGACGCAGGTGAAGTTTATAAGAATACAAAATAATATTCGAAATCTGAATCACCATATTATAAAGTATGTTATAAAAACATACATATATATATATATATATATATATGTGTGTGTGTGTGTGTGTGTGTGTGTGTAATATATCCATTACATTCTTCCTTAAAATGCAACCTGAAATATAAAACTAGCTCATATTTACATGGCTGGAGCTTGACTCAGCCTGAAAGGAATTAAATCAAATTTGGAAAGCAGTCGGGTTGAATCGTTTTATTAGAGCGATAAAAAGTATGTCCATTGCATACGACAGCTCGGAGCGAAGTGTATATCACCTTCCAACCTTACGCGTGAGAAGCGAGGTACATGTGGCTGTTATTTTTGAAGGGTCAGCAAATTCTGGGGCTCGCGATGTGAACCCACGCCTTTCTCCAGAAGTATACACGTTTAGAAATGCAACGTATGCGATTTTATGGGAAGTTCTGTTGCTATGGGCTTTTAAGCGATAAATTAAGATTACTGCTGATGGGATTTAGGAAAGGGAATTTAAATGATAGAATGGAGTACCTAATATTTAATTTATTACACATACGTATATATATATATATATATATATACGCGTCTGTGCGTATGTTCAGAAGGCATTCGAAAAATCACAAAAAGAAAGAAGTACATCTACAGCAAACTAGATGTTATTCTTTTTCAAACAACTTCCCCCATATGATATGCAAAAGTCCCATATTTCAGTCCTCTTTTCAAAGCATGTGGTGAAGGCATTTTCTGTAGGTTACTTCCGTGAATCCTGTACAGCTGAAATAACGTCAGCAGCTGGATTGAATTTTCTTCCACCGATCTTCTTCTAAAAATTGTCGACTCACCAAAACATATGTCTTTGTGAGATTGTTTTATCAAATCAACTATTTATATGGAGCTGTTTTACCTAAAAGATTGTAGGATTTTATCACACACCGCATTATATAACTCTGAAAAATGTTCTATTCAGAACGCAGATGTTGTTTAAACAAATGCTCACTAACAAAAACAGAATTCAAATCATCTGGTATGTTTAAAAAATTTACCTTTCCATTCTTCCTTAATTTAGAAACCCGCCTGCAGTTTCATTCTCGTTTTTCGCATTGTTGCCAACTCGAGAAAAAAAAATTCTGTTAGTTTTTATGGAAACATCCTATATATGAGGCGGTGAAAGGAAAAGTGGTTTAGGTCAAATGGTGCAAGTCCAAAGCGTTTTTACTGCAAAAACTACAAAACATTCCACTATAAATTGAACAAATTATAATTCATAATAATTATTATAATATTGGAAATTGTAATTATTTGCAATCCCACTATAAATTGAACATGGAGATTACATTTTTCCCTCAAATAAAAAGAAGTTGAAAATGTGACTTACACCACTTTGCCTTTCACCGCCTCATATATATATATATATATATATATATATATATATATATATATATATATATATATATATATATATATATATATATATATATATATATATATATATATATATATATATATATATATATATATACAGGGCTTTTTTTCTGGAGCACGTGGGGATACTTTGTATCCCCCCTTTTTACTAAAGTATTATTTTGCCTTAACTTAACTAATATTTTAAGAAACTTACGAATCAATTACACAGATCTGCGATGAAAAAAATACAAGGGAATTTACAGCTGAACTTTATGTATTTTTTGGTACTGATTTAAAAAATAATAACGAAAAATTTCTATCACGTCACGGTTTCATAAAAAATTTAATTTTACTTTGATTTTTATGAATATTTACCATAATTTTTTATCGCGGTGAATTTCTTCCCTCCCTACCTGACCATCATTCTACCGTGGTGAAACCTACAGAATACCCCTCTATGACACCTCCCCTAGCATTACAGACTATGTAACACAACTTTATCTTGAAATTTTGGCATGAAACTCAGAAATTAGGACAAATCGTGGGTTCCTCATAAAGTTTGTGTGCAGTGTCTCAATGATCTACGCATATGGCTCAAAAGAAAGAAGACTGCTGTATGATTTGGAATTCCTATGACATGGAGGGAGGTAAAAAACCACTCTGAGGATTGTTACTTTTGTACTTGCCATGTCCGTGGGTATAACCGCAAAAATCAAAAGCTAATCTGTTATCCTGATAACATTCCATCGGCCATACTGTTCCACATGGACCTGATGTCCCAGTGCCTTTGCCTCTAACTGAATTGCCAGTCTCTTCAGAGTCTTCACACTCGGAACATCCAGAAGTTCAAAGCCCCTCTGGAGGCGAGGGCCTCCAGATTGGAACTTGGGAGGCCCTTTATCTTTCTCTCCGGTTGAACTTAATGATCTGACTAGAGATCTGGGCCTTTCGAAAGAGGCAGCTGTATGTTTGGGCTTCAGATTGAAAGAAAAAACTTATTGCCCAAAGGAACCTCTTTTTATTGGTACAGGAATCGAGAAAAGGAATTTGTTAAGTACTTTGAGGAAGAGGAGAACCTAGTCTATTATTCTGATGTTCCCGGATTCATTAGCAAATTTAATATCACCTAAGATAAACATGAATGGAGGCTGTATATAGATTCATCGAAAAGGAGCCTTAAAGCAGTCCTTCTTCATTATGGAAGCCAGTATGAATCTGTACCAGTTGGACACTTGGTGCATTTAAAAGAACGCTATAGAACTCGTCCTCAACAAAATAAAATATACCGACCACGGTTCGACCATTTGTGGTGATTTGAAAGTTATCTCCGTGCTTCTTGGTCAACAAGGCGGATATACAAAGTCCCCATGTTTCATTTGTGAGTGGGACAGCCGTGATAAGACTCAACATTGGGTCAAAAAAGAATGGACGAAATGACAAAATTTTGAACAGGGCACCAAGAATGTGATTCGGAACAGCTTAGTTGATCAAAAAAAAGTATTGTTACCCCCTCTGTGTAATGAAGCAGTTTCTCAAGGCTATTCCAAAAGATGGCGATTATTTCAAATACCTGTGCAAAAAGTTTCCAGGTTTATCCGAAGCCAAGTTTAAAGAGGGAATCTTTGTTAATCCAGATATCCGCAACATATGAAGGATTAAGAATTTGAGACTAGCATGATAACAAAGGAAAAAGAAGCTTGGGTTGCCTTCAAAGATGTCGTCAGTAAATTTCTGGGTAATTACAAGGATCCTGACTATAAAGAAATTGTTATGAATATGCTGTACAAATTTCAAGCGTTAGGTTTCTCCATGAGTGTCAAAATACATTTCCTTTAAACACATGGGGAATTTTTCCCTGAAAATTTAAGATCAGTCAACGAAGAACATGGTCAAAGGTTCCGCCAAGACATCAAAGATATGGAGCACAAATATCAAGGAAGATAGGACAAGATCATGCTCGCCGCCTACTGTTGGATGTTGACACGAGATAGGCCTGAGATTGAAGATAAAAGAAGAACGTCAAAAAGAAGTTTCAAAGGAAAAAGAGTACGTACTTAAATAGAAACTTTGTTTTGTTTTGTTTTATTTTTTGCTCAGATTAAAATTTGTTTCAAATTTTCATGTACACATACATAATATTTGCTCCTCTTGGTCAATCGTCTATTTTATGTAAGTTACCTTATTAAAAGCAAATTAAAATAGTATGCTAGTGATTTTCTTCTAGAAACTGCCCCATAATTTGATGCAAAAGTTTAAATTCAAAGGCACTTTTTGTTTTTCTCTCGATCAGAGACGGCTCGTGCGTTCTGGCAACAGTGGTTTTCATCCATTTAAACCTATAAAAAATAATCGATTGCTGAAAAATCCATTTGCCTCACCAAGAATCGGTTATTTTACATAGATTTAAATGAATAAAAACCACTGTTGCCAGATAGTATATGCAAAATTGTTGAGAAAATTCCTTTTGAAATAGGATTTTAGCAAAAATATCGGTACCAATTTTACAAAAAATCCTGACGTGATGTGAGAAAATGGAGGTCATTTTCGAAATCAGCACACCAAATAACATAAAGCTCAGTAAAAACGTCTCTTGTATTTTTCAAAAACTTAAATTTCGCAGGAGTGTGTTATTAATATAAAACGAAAAAAATCAGGTACTCTCTTCTAACGAAACTACTGCGGGTTATTAAAGTAGGATTACTTATCTTTGCTTGCCTCTTTATATTTATATATATATATATATATATATATATATATATATATATATATATATATACCAGGTGACCATAATTATAACACCCCTACTCTCACATACAAAAGGCTTCATATTATCTACACATAGTATTCAATACATGGGAAACGGACTTCACGAAAATAATTGTTCCAAAAACACAGATAGGTGACGAGGTACAACAGAAAACATGGAATAAAGACTAAACTATTAACAGAAAAAAACACATGCGAAATGAAATTTTTCCTTTTTAATTTCTATTACGAATATTGTAAAAAAGAAAAGAAAAAAATAAAGAAGATTAAACTGCTATTTTAATTGCAATTTCCCACTGTAAGCAGAAAAATATGCATAAACCCACGGCTTGCAACCATATTCCTGGCATAAAAGTGGATATAAATTGGGGAATTCCATTTTTATCAATGATGGCTGTCCCGCTACCAGAACGCGCTTTGCTTGTGAAGCTCTTCAATGAAAACAAAAGAAATGCTGCAGCTGCATTTCCAGAGTTTCGCCGACCTAAGAATTTGCGCAAAGGACCATTTCTTCCACATAGTCTTTGGAGAATGATCGATTGTTTCGAGAAAACTGGACATCTTAGAGTTCAATCGTTTCGAGGACGAAAACCGATTCGTTCAAATGTCGTTGAAGATGTTTCGCCCGCTATTGTAGAAAAGCCAATGGATAATGTTGTAAGCTGTAGTAGAGTACGTGCAATGTCACGACACTTGGGTGCTCCAAATAGCACAGTGTGGAACGTACTGAGAAAAATTATGCATTGTTTCCCGTACAAAATGAGTCATAATCAACAGTTGCTGGCCATCGACAAGGGAGAAGCGACTGACCTTTGCATTGGCATTTCTTGCTAGAGTTGAAGTGGATGCATTGTGGCCATGCAGATTCTGTGGAGTGATGAGGCCCATTTCCACCTCAGTGGAATAGTAAACACCCATAACTGTTGCATTTGGGACACGAAAAATCTTCGTTCGTTCCAAGAGAATTCATTCCACTCACTAAAAATTACAGTCTGCTAAGGATTCACAGCCACATTCATTCTTGGACCTTTCGTTTTCGGAGAGGTTACTCGCAATTGTCCTATGATATGCACCGTGACGATCAACAGGTACAGAATATTACTTGAAACTTTTATACCCCATTTGCAACAGCAGCAATGTCTTGATTCAGTTACTTTTATGAAAGATGGAGCATTGGACTATGTGAACAGCAGTTTCTTCGGCAACATTTCGGCAACAGAACTGCCGAATGTGTCCGACAACTTGGCCATCCCAAGAATCTTAATCCGTGTGATTTTTGACTGTAGGTACACTTAATAAATCTTGCTGATCGAGGACGTCTAGTAACCTTGGCAGACATGAAAGAAGGTATCACACTGCATGTGAGAAGCATTTCAGTCGACCAGCTATGATGCGCAGTTGAACAAGTTGTCCACAGACTGCAGATTTTACATCGACAAGAAGGGAACTATATTGAGCATCATTTACTGCGTCACTAAGGAATTTCTCACGTGAATGTTTGGTACATCCAAATAAAACGTGTTTTTGAATATTTTCACCATATACCCAATTGTACAGCACCTTCTATCGGTGATTTCAGGAACTAAATATTTTGCGCATAATCAGTTTCCCCATGTTTTGAATAGTATGTGCATAAAATGTGAAGCCTTTATACTGAGTAGTAGTTCGATGTACAAGGAGGTAACATTTGAGGTTTTTTAATACCGGTCACCCGGTGTATATATATATATATATATATATATATATATATATATTCACAGAGACAAAGATAATATCCACCTTTCTAGATGTCAGAATTACGTGTATTTTAAATTCCTGCTGGTTTTGGTTTTGTACTGAGAAATAATTTTTTTTTTCAATATTGATCTTATATTCTGGGCCAATAACTTTTGGGGCAGTATTTTTTCTTTACGCACTCGGTCATGAACATTCGCAGAGAGGCCGTTATCCGTTATCATCCATTCACGAATCAGTGGAAATTCTCACATGTTTATATACTAAACCTTGAATAATAATAAGTAAGTATCTGTGATCTGTATCATTATCTTAACGTGGCATATCTTCATAGGACGAAGATAAAAACTCCCTTATATCTACGACAATTTTTAGGAATGGAACGTTGTTTTCGACCCAAAACTAGTCGATACATCTAATCATTAGGGTGAATGAAAGAACCTTTTATCCCCAAGTCCTCTCTTCACCGTACAAATAATGCAGTTTGGAGGACCCAAAACTAGTTTTATACACAATAATTTATATTTTTATATTTTATTGCCATAATTGTAACGCCTTAATTTTTTTCCGTCTGCTTCATAATATTATAAAAGAAGTCCTCACCATCGACAAGTAAAATGATTCATGCTGTAATTGTTGAAATTCATACAAAAATTTGACAAAGAATTTATATTTAACACAACGTGCCTCAATTTTTCATTTGTTACAAAAAAAAATTCGCATTTTTTTCCAACAAAATTTGACATAGACATTTTTTTTGACAGAGAATTGATATTAAAGACAATGCGTCGCAACTTTTCATTTGTTGGAAGTACGATCTCAATTTTTCTTCAAAATCATATTCAAACGTTTGACGAAATCTGAATTATTTCATAAGTGGTTTACGTACCATTGCGTTCATTACTGTTATAGTCACCTACACATTTACCCGCCGGACTTTTCATTGGAGCTATTATTTATTTCTGTTATGTTTATTTAAGCTCCAGCCATGAACACATTTTTCAATACGACTATGATAATATATTTATTAGGTAAATTAAAGAAATTCCCTCCAAATAATTTGAATGTTTTTCAGAGTTTGGAAGTATTTTACCTAGAGATAAATCATGGCATCGAATTTCCAGCAGCGACAAAGAAATTGTAACATTCGCAATCCTTGAAAATATAGTAACATTAACACAATGTTTTTCGATAATCATTAGTTTAGCACATACTTACCTAATATGCAGCAATATTGCAAACATTTTTTTTCCAGCAAGCACGAACTTTAGAATAACGTGTGTATTATCTATAAACCGATATAGTTTAACTGAAAGTTATCAACTCAAAAATTAAAACTGCTCCAGCAATAAGCTCGACGTTGAAAAATTGTTGAAGGTTAAAACTAATATTCTTGCATGTGAACTCCGTGAAACTTATCTTTACAGTATAAAATATTCCGTTCATTCTCTCTCTCCCAGTTTTCCAATTACAGAACTAGATGTTCGCTCATCATCATTAACTGCAAGAAGAGTTCATAACTACTGAAACAAAACCCAATATTTTAACGCATCGTATTTAAAATAAATGAAACAAAAACCAATATTTTCGGAGAAATTTTAATGATCATTATTCAGAGAGGAAAAATTTTCTGTTTTACTGCTGAAACAGAAATTTTCTATTATACGTACTACAAATTAAAGGATAAAAAAAACATATAGATCGTTTTTGAAGATAATTATTGATTAAATTGTTTTTTATTAAAAAATTGCTGTAGATTTGTATACGGGTATGAACTGAGAACAATAAACATCGCATGCGTGTGAAATTTGTTGCACACTTAATGGGAATGACTTTCATAAAGAACGGAAAGAAAAATTCATGTCATGCAAAGGAAAAAATAAATTCCAATGATTTTCTTCATCTTACTTTATTGGGAAATTATTTCATTAATGGTCTTTGAATCTTTAAAAATTCAAGATTTTACAAGGAGGCCTTGGTATGGAAATAGTATCGACTCAAGTCGTAATGTTTAGAGTTAATTTAAGAGATACATTTTACAGCTTATTTAATTCTATTCTATTTTTTTAAATCCTTGGTCTGTTTCTAAATAACTTTGCATAAAGCCGAAATTATATACCGTGTGAAAGTTTTTTTAAAAAAATATCTGTAGCCTGATGTAAATTGTAGATATTTATACAAGATTCTTACATTATGAATAAAATGATCATAATTTAATAGATTTAAATTTTTAATCATAGAATATCACTGGAATAGAGTTATCGGTAAATAATTTTCGCTATATATAATTAATTGTATACATAATAACTGATTTATCATGTCTATGATGTATAATTAATTATTACAAAGACTAATGGATGTTAAAGTTTTTCACCATAAATATTTCATGCATAGTTATCAATTCCGCAGTTGTTATACATGTTCTGTATTACAATATTTTCAATTTTATCCTGTATAAGGTTTTGCTTTTTATTTGGGTTCATGATATTTAAAATTACAAAGTTGGAATCCGAAATGCTTTTGGCTATTGTGAACAATATTTATACAAAAACTTAATATTATACATAGATAATCTGTGTCTACATATATTTAAACAAAGGTAGATATGATAACATCGCATGGATTTATGGCTATGGGAATGGGTTATATCGTGGAACTAACTATCTGTTGAAAGTTATGACTTTATAAAGCCTTCTGGGGCGGTTTCTAATTCTTATATCATATGAACTGGAAAATGTATAATGCGCAGTGGAAAAAAAATAACAGATGATAAAATTGTATACTTATAATTGCTTATGATTAGAAAGAGAATTATTTTGCTAAAATATCTATTCCACTTGAGTTGGAATCAAAATTCTAAAATGTACTACAGTATTTATTATACTTAAAATCAGTATAATTTGAAAAAAAAATTGGGTTTTTGACAGCATGTTTTCATCAGCGGTGCCGATACTATCTAAAAACCAATGGATTGTTTCTAATAAGTATGATCTGAGCAATAAACATACTTAGACACCGTACAATCCATAAGAAACAGAAGAAGTTAATATTCAGTTACTTTATCATAGAACACCAAGCCCGGCGCCAGACAAAGTGGAAGTTGAGATAATGAGACCGCAAGAAGACTGACGTCACAAACATTGCAACCATGGATCTAATGGAAACACAGAAGCAGACTTACTAAGGAAACTGTGTTATAGGACCAAATAACCTAAGTTAACTTAAACATTTATTTTGTCTAAGAGTTATTATTATTTAGTATTCTAATGACACTAGTTTTTATTATTTTTTATTTTACTTTTTAGTAGTTATTTACTATCATTAATCATTTAGTTTTGTATTTCTAATTAATAGCAACAGAACATGCTATTCATTAAATCCAAAACAACCAATTATGTGCTTGGAAAGACTATCAGGGTAATAATTACGTTTTAGCACTACTAATAATTCTATAATATGCTCATGCCCCTTGTCCTTAGAACAAAGCCTATTTATTCTTACTAGTTGATTAACAATAATATTATTAAATAAAGATTTGTGTAAGCATGTTAAGTAATTTTGTAATTTAACAATATTAAAGTCATATTCTGATCTTTTATCATATAGATCAAAAGTAAAATTGCTATGAGAATTTATTTTTATGTTTATATCTAAAAAGTTTACATTAAGTTTATCGTGTCTACTTTGTATTAGTTCTAGATTAAGAGGGTAAAAATTTAAGGCTATATTATTATTACTTTTATTAATTACAATTGCCATCAATATATCTAAATATTTGGTAATTGCTATTATCAATACTATTAATATTATCAACTTAAAAAAAATGTAAGTATAAATTAGCTAGCATACTGGCAGCATTTCCACCTTGTGGTACACCTTTGACCTGTAAGTATAAACTATTATTGTGTACTATATAATTATGTTTAGTTACAAAATCTAAGAGCCTATTGAAATGAGTAAGATTAATTTCTTTGTTTAAATATTGAATATTATTTTTTACTAACGTTATAATTACTCTAATTAAATGAATTATATTGATATTATTGAATAAATCTTTAAAATCAAAAGTGACAATAGATTTACAATTATTTAATGTTTGTAGTTTTCTAATCAGGCTTAAGGTATTATGAATTATACCACAAACACCAGAAGTTATTATTTTATAGATTAATTTATAGTAATTTAATAGTATAACACTTGCCTTAGTAGCATAAGCATTGTGCTACTAAGGCATATATATATATATATATATATATATATATATATATATATATATATATATATATATATATACAGTAACCACCGCTTATAGTGATCAGTGGTTATAAGAGTCAACTGTTTATAAGAATCAATATCGCGAAAACAAAAACAAATGTATTATTTCCATGTAAAAATTTTCTCTTTAAAGAATCAATCCACCGGTTTTAAGAATCAGTCACCGGTTTTAAGAATCAGTTTACACTCTTCGCTTTCCTTTCATTTTTCCAAAAAAGCCACTTAAACCCTCAAAAGGCATATCCTTAAACCCTCAATATGCCTCAAAGTTCTTTCTTTTTTTTAAAAAAGATTGATAAGATGGGATGGAATATAGTCATAAAATTCATCCCTTTCTTTGTTAGACATAACATAATAGTTTCCCCTTAAACGCTTTAGCACAACACTGTCCTATTAGCTTGATCCGGGGACATTTTTACCCGTCCGGGTCCGATTTCACTTTTCTCCACTGACAAACAAAAGTAGGGACTCTTTTTTTCCACCTCCCACCTCCTGGTTGCGGCTTCCTGGACCCTGAAACACATAAATTTTCGGCGAAGTGTCCACTATCACTTAGGCAAACGTGACATTAGTAGATTCAGCACGTTACCAAACCGTGAAACGTAAGCTAGAAGGTGAATCTTCGTCTGAGACTATTAGTATTGAAAGAGGTATAAACATCCTCATGAAAACTTCATTACGTGAAACTACCATAGAAAACTTTTTCTTGCTCCCTTCCTGTAGTTGAAATGTTAAAACTGTTAAGCAGATATGTTGTAACAAATATTGGATTTTTTCTTCTCTTACTATAATCATGTGTATCTACTTATAGGTCTAAAAATTAAGTTGTATTTTTAAAATTATAAAAAATGATTTTAATAAAATTTAATTAACGTAAATTAAAGAGTATTTTATGGCAAATTATCTCATATATGTATATATAGGTGTGTGTGTGTGTCTCTGTCCCAAAACCTAAATTTCGGCTATAAGAATCAATCGCTTATAAGAATCAAAAACAGTAATAACAAACGGGATTGTTATAAGCGGAAATCACTATATATATATATATATATATATATATATATATATATATATATATATATATATATATATATATATATATATATATATATATATATATATATATATATATATATATATATATATATATATATATATATATATACGTTAGAAAAGCATTTTTTACACAAAACTGAATTACAGCGAAACGTCTCTGGTCGGCCAACCCCCTAGACGGCCATATTCTGTTTAGAACCGATTAAAGACTACATAGAGCCAATGTTATGAAGAAACCTGTTTTCAACAGCTACTCCACAAATCGGCCATTTTTTTTTCATAATGAAGTTTCACTGTATATCGAGTATTCTTTTAAAAAAAATCCTATTTTCAGTTACACGAAAGTCTATTTGAGGGTGTCTAATTGCAAAAAAGCTCATGCTCTTCACTAGCAAACCGTAAAAGCTAAGATTTTAAAAGCCATTTGTTGGATTCTACTTTTAAATAACTTCTTTAAGTTTTTACAAAGGAAGATTACAAAAAGTCTTATGATGTTTACTAGCAAGACGTAAAATCTAAGTTAATAAAAGCCATTTCTAGTATTCTACTTTTACATAACTTCCATAAACTTTTACAAAGGAGGATTACAAAAAATCATGTTGTGACAGTACAGAAAAACCAGGATATCAATAAAAATTCTTGAAATTAGTAAAATAATCAGGAAAATTCATTGTAAACGAATACATGATATTCACGTTATGCAGTGGCCACCTGTAATGGAAATTTGGATGAGTTATTTACAATGATAATATTACAGTTATACTCTATTATTGATATGATTAGTTTCTGCTTAATACAATCATTGCAAATATCTGATTGCAGCTATGATAACGATAACATATTTTCAGTGTTTGAATGGCATAGAGAACATGATGTTCTAAAGAGATAGGAGTGATAGAGTCATAATACTTCTGTCTGGGAGCTATAATAAACTAATCCAGTAATCTATTATAAGCTAGATTCTGTGAAATGCCAGTTTAAAGCAACTAGTGTGTTTTCAAACAAAATCTGGCAAAATGAGACAAATTCAAACATATGATTTTCCATCAGTGCCTGCACAATTACACTAATTGTGCAATACTCATTTTGCACTAATTATGGTTCCTTTAGATTGGCGTAGGTGACGAATATGCTAAAAAGGAATGTATTCCTCCATCTCTAAACTTTTCATAATGAGGAATTAATTCTATCGTAACTAGTGCTGGGAATGGTGGAAGGGCATTTTTTTCCCTTCCCTGTCTCTTCTACTAGTATGCTATGCATTTTTCTCCTTCTTCTACCTATCGATTAAATCGACGCAAATCGATCAATTACAGGAAGCAAATTCTGGAAGAAAAGGATCTTTAGGTTGTGAGCTGGGCTGACTGTTATAAATAAATACGTAAAGAAATAATAATACACTTATATGTATATATGAATGTGTGTTTATACAGAAGAGATAGTATATAATTTATGTATACTTTTAGGGCAGAATGAAAATTTCAGCGACCAAAATATACGTCTTATAATACTGGCACTAAGACAAGAGTCTTATCGCAGATAAAGGTGTACTTATATACTCAATTAGAAATTATGATTATTTTTTTAATTACCATAACTACAATGTTTTAATGTGTGTGTGTTTGTTTGTTTGTTTAAGTTGATAATGGACCATGAAAAACTTTTTTTTCTAATTTATCAACCAATTGCTATGAAATTTTTTATACTTATACAATGTTGTTTAGAGATGAAAATGATAGATTTAAAAAAAAATCAGAATGTGATTAATTAAGATATTAATTAAAATCAGTTTGTTAATTACTCTATTTAAAACTGCTCCATGCGCATCAATTTTTGTCTCAGATATATAATTTTTTTCTTAATTTAGTTTTATATAGTTATAAAAAAAGTTAGTAGCAATATTTGATTTACATTTATATTTATAAAAACTAGAAAAAAAATCGATAAAAATAGGTCATTTTATGCAAAATTTTATCAAAAATCTTTTTTGATGGGAAACATTATAAGGTGTTTTAAAATAGTATAATGAATTTATTACTAAGTTTTATTCTAACATATATAAATAATCATTTTATGAAATGTTATGAAAATTCAAGTAAAATTACGACACATGGAACATTTTGAACTTACCGAAATGACATGAAAACTCGTTTTGAGAAAATAGTATTTAAAGTTTTAATTTAACTGAACATTTCCATTGTTTATGTTTGAAAAAATACTTATAACTCAGTTAATAATGATCGGATCAACATACTTTTTTTAAAATATAAAGCTGATGAGTTGCAGAATCATTTTCTCAAAGAAAAAAATATTTTTGGGACATATTTTTGTCAATCTGAAGGTCCATTGTCGCCTTAAAATAATAACACAATATATATTTTATATTCTATGGTGCAAGATTCATAAAAGAGGGTAAAATATAAATTACGAATTCAAGAGATTGATGCATTAGTTTCTCATACTCAGTTTAATCCTCGATTTAAGAGGCAAACGGAATTTTTCTAAACTGAAAACTGCAGATTTACTGTGGCTTAAATACAATCATTTTGACAGGTGATTTTATGGAAGTTTTTTCTGCTTATTACATACTGTTAAATAAGCAGTAAAAACTCACTGAAATACCTAAATACTCGAGGATTTAAATGGGAAGTAAAAGCTAATTAATGGGATTTGACAGAGTAGTTACTCATAACTATAATTTATATTTCTATATGAGGTATTCTACAACGTTCGGAGCATTTTTTTCAAAAAGTTTTACTATGCAAATTTCTACAATATTTTCGGGGAGATTATAAAATAAAAATAGGAAAGTTATGAATAAATAGGAAAGCTTTGCATCTTTTTATAAATTTGGAGCATTTTTTAGGCGAAATTAAATTTTTTTTACATTAACTGATTTAGCTCTACAAAACAAAATTGTGAAAATAACATAAATTTATTTTTATATGTACGTAAAGCCCTCTTGAACAAAAAAAAATCTTTCAGCTAGTCTCTTCTAACGAAACTTCTGCGACTAATTAACGTAGGATTACTTATCGCTACTTATCTCTTTTTTGACGCATTTTGTACTGTTATGTTTAACTGTTTACTGCTACTGGGTTTGGCGCGCTGCCAAAATTATAATCTGTGACGCCGGACAATTTTTTTCTCTCCGAAGGACCGTTATTGAGGAACGTAATCCTACATTAAAACAAATCGACGTCTTGCAATCTTTAAAAAATACAGGTCATTATATTCAATTTCTGCAAAGTTTCAGTCATATCTCATGATATTTGTTTCATAAATACAGCTCTAAATCAACAAATAATATACCTAGACCCTAATCTTGTCATTACATTCCTAGTATTATGAAAAACATACCTCAAAACTTCATAGATATATCATGATTATGTTTTGAGATCATAATAGTCGTATACGTTTTTGATGAAAAAGAAGTTGTTCAGAAAACAGAATTAAAGTTTTCACTTGTGTTGAAATTGATAGCTACTGTTCTTCGTTAAATCACCCCCATTTCAAATCTAAGAATCATGCAAAAAAATACAAGCTGATTTAGAAACAGAAATTCACATTCTTTACTACACAGAAATCTAACAAAAATTTGGAATTTTCATCATCATGATTATATTTTGAGTTAACATAATAGTCGTATGCGTTTTTGATGAAAGAGAAGTTGTTCAGAAAACACAATTAAAGTTTCCACTTGTGTCGAAATTGATAGCTGCTGCTTTATTTAGATCACCATCATTACAAATCTAACAATTATGCAGAAAATATACAATCAGATTTAAAAACAGGAATTCACATTCTTTTCAAGACAGGAATGTAACAAAATTTGGAATTTTCATCATCATGATTACATTTTCAGTTATCATAATAGTCATATGCGTTTTCGATGAAAATGAAGTTGTTCAGAAAACACAATTAAAATTTCCACTTGTTTTGCAATTTATAGCTGCTGCTCTTCTTTAAATCGCCCTCATTTCAAATTTCCCAATCCTGCAGAAAAAATACAAGCAGATTTAGAAACAGAAATACACATTCTTTACAAAACAGAAAGAAAACGAAAAATTGAAATTTTCATCAAAATCGAAGTTTTAAACGTAGTCGGATATCAATTATGTTTGTTCAAAATACGTTTAATATTCAAAATACGTTATATTGTTTATATAAGTAATAATGTTCAAAATACGTTTTAGAACAATAACAAGCTTTCATTAATGTGCTTTGTTGATAAAGTTTTTTTTTTCGCCAAGGCTGAAACTCTACGCATGATCCATCACATCCTTCGACTCTATATCTTATACCAAAGACACTATACCAATCTACATAGTTTCATCGGAAATGGAGAAAAGTATTTGTATTGATTTCCTTCCTCCCATAAATTAAACTATCAAAAATGTATGGAAAATTTATTCATTATCTAACAGCGAAAAGAACTTGAATTCGAATTTATAGCAATATCGGCAGCAATATATAAAATTAAAAATTTCCTCAACATATTTATAAGGGCTTTATTTTTTAACCCTTTTATTTTAAAGCTGCATTAACATTTTGATTTTTTTTTCGTTCTAAAATATTTCCTCTGATTTTGACGTAGTTTTATAAATTTGTATAAAAAAATAAACTGCCTGCGATATATTTCTTAAAAAAATTCGATATATTCCTAAATATATATTTAGAGTATACAAACAGAGAGCTTAAAAATATAATAAGAATCATTAAGCCTAAATGGTGAATGAGAGAAATTTGAGACAACTTAGCATTATTCATCTTTTTATATATTTATTAATGTACTTTTAATATTTCTAATACTTTAAAACTTTGAAAAGTTTTAAAAGTTTCCTAACAGAAGTTTTTCAGCATATATTTCCCTGAAGTTGATAATTTGTTATGTAACTACCAGGCCTAACATTTGACGTACGGCAATATAGTTTATTCCGATAAATATATTATCCCAGCTGCACCTGAGCCTTACTTAGTTAACAGATCGCAATTCCTTCGGGGAACATAAGGGAAAAAAATGATATTCCACCAACATAGCTCTCCTTATGTACGACAAATCATTTCTTTAATAAATATCTGCAAAAAGGTTTTATAACGTAACCATAAATTGTCTCACATACTCTTCTGATCATAATAAAATACTTCAGAAGCGCCTTTTTTATTGACAAATAAGTATGAAGCATGAACAACAAACAAAAGTTTAGAATTAATGATCGGATTCTGAAAAAAATTAAAGCAAGAACACCAGCTTTAAATATGACATTGAAAAATGACTTATAAACAAATTTCTGTTGTAACACGCAAACTCCTTAAAAGTTATCTTCCACTTCTAAACTGGGTTCTTCTTCATATAACAGTTTTCCAATTTAAGAGTTTGACTTCCGCTCATAATCATTAATTACACGTAAGCCTTGTGTAGAGATTTAAATAAAAAACCAATATTTTTATGCGCAACCAGAATATTTTTGATGTCGATATATCTCACAGTTTATCATATATTTTCCTTATTTTTGTAGCGTTTCTATTCTTGTAGTGTAATATAAGAAACTGCATTTAGGAATACAATCCATATTATTCTCATTTCAATCTAACAGTCTAATGAGCAAATTGAAATGTGCTTCACATGTTTATTAGCGACTCGAGAATTATAGTTACAAAAAAAATAATTTCATGGTTTTATCCTTTAAGTATTAATTTGACACAGAATTATTTTCTCTTTGATGATAAGATCCCCTGTCTGTGGTACATTAGTACGATTTGTTTTTTTCTATTGCTTTGAGCATTTAATAGCAAGGTATTTATTCCTACTGCGAAAGGAGAAACGGATGATGAGAAGTTAGAAAAACAAAATTGCAAATCTTTTGAGATTCAGGGGAGTTTAAAGACCGTGTAAACTACAAAATAAAATGATGTTGCACAGTTCGGTGTGTGGGCACCTAAAGATATTTAACCAAAACCCACTCGTTAGAATCTTTTCCCTTATACAAGAATTTGTTTAAACCAGGATTACATATAATATTCAATTGGAAAACAATAATGCAATATAAACTATCAAAATATATCCTTTCCAAGTCTGTTCGACTATCCTTTGAAGACTTCTTTAACCTTACCTACTTATGTCTATTTAACAAAGCATATATATTATCAAGTAAAGTTTAATTATTAAGATCAGTTTCAGCTATTTAAGCTTATAAATCGTTTCAATTATAGTGCAGCTGGTGCATATATTAAAGCTTTAAATACAAACTTATCTTTACGCCATTCTGACATTTAATAAGATAGTACCTTCATTCAAGGGTCCTACGGTCATCTTTTTCTGCAAAAATTTAGACTGGTATCTGCATCTATTTAAAAGATGGAGTAAAGGGGTCAGTTGGTTTTGGGTTCTTTGGTCAACTCGAATAGGGAGAGGTGGAAAAAAAAGTCATCCAGGATTAGTAGAAAGCACTTTTCACAACCAGACATAGTTGGAAGCTTATTTGCATACCAAATAAACTGGCAAAATATATTTATGAAATAAAAAAATAAATAAAAAAAATTGGATCTGTTTAGGATGAATCAAAGATATCCAGCTCTGCTTGTATTGCTTCTTTAGAATTGCTTTAGAGTAAAACAGTCATAAGTTTTATGGTTATCAGGCGAAAAGAAATCATTATGATCCATTTAAAGGTCATCGGTTTTAATCATTAGATCTTAAGCCTATCAGCTTTTGATCAGTAACAGATATGATCTTAACAGTGTCTAGAGTCATCGTGTGTAACAACAGTCTTAACAGTACCTGGAGTCTGTCTTAACAGTCTCTAAAGTCATCGTAGCTGGTGAAAAGATTAGAAGTTGAAATGAAAACTAACCATAAGGTCATCAAACAGTGCAACAATTAAGATCGGTAGTTGTTTTCCGGCGCTCAAATTTTTAGTTGTTTAAGGATTTATAGCTATTTCAACATGTATGAACAAGGTAATGATGAAATGAAGCCTTTAGCAGTTTTCGTGTCATAAGTATTCGAATAAAAGTATCCTCCAGACTTATGGTTATAAATAAAGAATGTTTTTCAATAAATATGGGAATAAAAACCTGAAATGGTTGCTTTACTCTTGCACGACTTGTAAATCTACTTGTAAAACTTGCTGTATGTACAAAAAATTAAACAACCTAATATTAGTACTGACTGATTCGAAAATCGATATATCAGATATTGCACTTGGCACTAGAAGTACCGTGGTAAGCAAACAATTTCAAACACTGAATAGCCATTAAAAGTTTGTTATCATGTATTACATAGTAGTAAAATGTTTTCTTTCTGTTGTGAAATTTTACACGAAGGTTGTGAAAAGATAATAGTTTTATAACAAAGCTTACTGTTTTCAATTGCTTATTTTTAAGATATATTTTCTATGATCTAAAACCAGAAGTGAGGAAAATAGGAGAACGTAAAATTATCCCTTAAACAGATGGAGCTCATAAATTTCAACAATTTTGGATACCTCTAGATTAATGTACTAATTATATGAAACCGCAAATCACTAATCGATTCTGATTTCCTGCTGTCAGATATCTTTGGAGTATACGACAGTTTTGCTCATATTTTATAATATTTGAGATATTCAGCATTTAAAACTCTACTTCTTCCATTGTTATGCCTAAATGAATTTTAATAATATTGTTAATCTGGCAATGTTTCCTGTCACGGGATTCAAGAAAGTGATTAATGTCAGTGTTACACTAAGTCTTTTGCAGATTTACATATTTTTTACTAATTCCTTGAACCAGATCTCCTTCAAAGGAAAATTTTCATAACTGATTATCTCATAGAATTTTTATTTGACATCTTCCTAATATCATAGATCAAAGAAAGAACAAGGGTAGTATAATTACCCATTTTTATCACATAATTATTAAAGATGTATTTATAATTTTTAAATCTATTTTACTTCATGTTTCTACATTTAGTCAAAGGTAAGTTTTAAAAAATTATATACTTTTTACATAAAAATAATTTTTTTAAATAAAGACTTCCTTGCACATTAAATATCTTTAATAAAATCCATTTAAATTTCAATTGTTTATTATGCAAACCACCGAAGTACAACATAGGGAAAATTTGAATGGCTTTTTGCGAAAAAATAGTATTTATATATTTATATGTCGAGACTATGGCCCGACACAAGTACTTATTGACTTCATCGATGCAATGGTTCCCGTTACATGAAACTTGTGGAGGAAATTAAACATTTACACAGCTTCTTAAAATACCCACTGAAAGTTCTTATTGTTGATTATGTCCCTCAGGCCTGTAAACAAGGTCCCCAGTTCAGAGTACATATGAATAGAGAGAAACAGTGGAACACCTAAGATTTAATCTTGCGGGGGGGGGGGGACGAGTTGATCGGATAAACATATTTATAATGCTAATTCAATATTTCTAATGCAATTTCTATTTCTTTTGGGTTGGGGGGCAGGGTCCCTTGGCCCACCCCCTGGGTTCGCCACTGGAGAGAAGACAATATACAGAAAAAAATAAACATACACATTTATTTTTCCGCAGCTGGTGACCTCGGCCATGTCTAGTGGTATTTTAACAGCTTCCCTTTCCAATTTCGGGGGCAAGACTGATTTTATCCCAGATGACAACCAAGCCTTACTCCGGAATTGAAGCGAAGCCCATGGCTTGGAAGGCGAAGACGCTATGCAGTATGACATCAAAACTACAAAGGGAATGCTAGTTTCGAGCTAATGATTATAGTTAATTAGCAGGAGGGGAAGCATCAGGTGTGAATGTGATTTCACACAAGCGATCATTGATGAAAATAAAGGAATATCCCTTATTTCATAATCCCTTAAATTCATCAACACTCTTTGATGAAAATTAGGGAGAAAACATAATTTCCCCACTTATTAGTCCCCAGGGAATACTAATTGAGTGATTGAACTGGTGATTTAAACGAAATCCGTCTATCTGAGAAACTCAGAAATCGTGTTCTGAATGCCTGCTTTTTCTGAATGTTCTTCCATATTGAAATATGTAGAGCAGTGATTCTCAACCTTTTTATGTCCATCGCATCCTCCCATTTGAATGATCTTCAGATCCTATGACCTAAAATGCGTAAACAAAGCTAGTAAAATCCATTCAACACATATGCTAACCCCCTCTCTTGCCATGGATATCACGCCTCCTCAAAGGGGCGCCAACTATTCCCCTAAAAAAGAAGCTTGTGAACCACTGATATAGAGACATACTATGGCGCGTTACCACTGAAATCCATGCAATATTTTCAATCGTAAGTTTGTGGAAGACCAAAAAATTCATCTTTTTAATCTAAAATTTTTCATATTTTTAACATCCAATACAGATGAGAATAAATAGACTAAGAAATTGCTTATGTTCTTGGACGATACACATTATAGAATGCCAATAATGAAAGAATAGTTAGAACAGTATTCTTCAAAGAATTCATTAACACTATTTCACTAATTATTATCTAAAATTATCTTTATTGAAAACTATTCAAATATCTCAGTTTTGTTGTTGATAATAAAAGTATTGTATATAATAAAAGCAGTTGTACGACTATGATTACTTTCTTAAATAGCAAAAGTTTTAAATAACCTTGAATATATCGATTAATTCGAATATAATATTAATTCTAATTATTTCTGAGTGAAAATCGTGAGAAACTAGTGTAAAAACAAAACCCCTCGATTGTTTTCGAACTTATCTTGAGGCAGCATTAATTAATACGTATTTTGTTCATCCGATATTTAATTATTTAACGTTATTTGCTCAAGTATTCCGCATATTTCGGAAGAATTAATTTTGTTGTCTTTCAGTAAACATTCGTGATTCAGTCAATTAGTCTCCAAAATAAAACAATCAATCCGAAACGCTTTTAACAGATTCAGTGTACCTTAATGGATCGACTCGGTTCCGAAACTGGAAAACTATCAAATTCAGAGAGGCAACACAAAAGCCAATGAATGCCCCACTTGATATACATCTTTGTATTTGGTATGCAGGTTAATTAATAACCGTCCATCGACTTTCTGGTTTGAGCACGCCACTAAATAATTAAATCGTTTTGATGTAAGAAGAAATGCCCCGCTTTCGATTTGATAATGTAGTCAGGAACACAATAAAACGTGCGTGAAAATACGCAAAAATTTTAAAAGAAAAATATGAAAACTCTGTTCGACTGTTTAGAGTTATAATTTATTTCTTTAATAAGTAATAACTGGAAATTAGAAATACCGTTTCAAAATAATTTTTTGGACGATGAGTAAGTGTTGACGTTGTGGCATCACGATAGGTAGTTAAGGCAATTCTCTGGTACATAATTAAAATTACTATTTCTGAATCCATGACCAAGAAAGACAGAGTCCTAATTATAAGGAAAAGGTCAATTTTGAAACAAAAACTTAACAGATAAATTTATTTACAAAAAAATTAAACATTAGACAATTACGACATATTCAATTAATTTACGTGCATATTCACAATACATGCTCCGCGACCCATGGTCTCAAACAAGAGCTCCTAAAAAACACATCTGTTCGGGATGGATGTTACATGCCAATCTCTCTCAATTTCTCCAACTCTCTCTGACTATATCTCGTGTGTTTTCTTTCTCGGCGACTCTCCCGATTCCTCGAAAAGGCGTCTGTTTTTCAGAAAGAGGGGGCTGGAAGTCTTGTTGCTGAGAGTTCTTCGTATCGATGCATAGTTACGCCATCTTTATGGCCCGCCGATGTCAACTTGCAAGAAGCTATTGCTAAGAAAGACAGCTTTACGACGATGGTGGGAGACTCTTGCTTGAGAAGCCGATAAGGATGGGCTCAACTTTCAGGCGAAAAATGCTGGCGTTACTTGTTGGTATCGTTTTTAATTCCCCACGTGTTCAAATATTTCGGTGGGAACCGGCAAAAATACCCCGATAACCACGCAGATGTGTGTCGTGCACTCTGTGAGGTCCTGTGAAAAATAACCCCATACTTCCATTACGCTACAACGCATTAACTTATAGTAATGTCTTTGGGATTTTTTTTACTTCATTAGAAATTGTTTCTCTCAATTTTTATCTTCTGTTCTAAAGCTTTGACGTTAGGTAGATTGCACTTTAATCTCAAATAAAGGGAAGTGTTTGATCAGACGTGGTAGGGAAGTATATGCAGTAATTTATATTTTACGCTGGATATATGATGTCTAGGGATATGAAAATTTCGCGTAAAAAATATCGAAATTTCGCAACAAAAAAATACAATATATAAAATTTCGCATTTATTCGCAAAAAAATATAAATTAAAAATTTTGCGTTTATTAAAAAAACTACAATTGTGCTTACTTTGATAGGTAATATCAAAATTCTTAGTTAAAGGATAACATTGTAGTAGTCTCCACATTATGTTAATTAAGTCTTCGCCTTCTGTCATTAAATACTATATTGTACATACTAAAATATCTCAGCATCTACTCTGTTAACGAGACTATAGAAGCTTTGTATAGCTGCCTTTGCAAAGTTAAGGTACCAGCATTTCGTTGCAATTAAAATCTGTTTAACATCAACAGAAGTCTCCAGGGTGACTACTTAAGTAGCTGAAATACCCTTGACTTTGGCGTTCAAGAGACGTTCTTAAATCTACCAAATTCCTCCACAAAATTTGATGGTTGATTTTTACAGTTAGATTTTTAGGTTCAAAGCTGGTACGGACAAACTGTCCGGGTGCAATTCGGAGTAAATCCGAAGGAGTGTGAGATTTCACAGTTATAGACCTCGGATGGTCTTAGTTAAGCTTTTATGTTAATAAAATATTACTATTATTACCTAATTTTGCCTAAAAAGCCGTTTATCTCAGAGTTTTTGCCGAAAAGTAGTAAAAAAATAATTTTCGCATTTACTCGCTCATATCGGCAAATTTCGCATTTATTCGCATCTGTTTCGTAAATACGAAAATTGCGTATCCCTAATGATGCCGCTAAATATATCGCACTGATGCAAACCATGTAACACACATACCAAAAAAGTGACTCTAAACACTTGAAATTAAAGTTAGTGGCATTCACAAAGTAGCAATCGGATTTGGCAAGTGTCATTTACTTGCGATTTTCATTTATAAGAAAAAGTTATTATACTAAAAACAGAAAGGAGAACGATTTGATTATTGCTAACAAAAACAAAATCTACGATTCTAAACAGGAGGGAAATATATGCTCATTACTAACACAAGTTTGGAATTCTGCCATATTATGGCATCCAATTCATGTGCTCGTATGCTAAGTTCGCTTCACCTCTCTTATTTCTATATTGATGTTAAGGCCACTTTCCTCTGTTTTGTGACTTTTACGCGACGGCGCAAGATATCACAACATTAGAAAATTCATTGTTTATGGGGTTATACACAAATACATCTTTAAGCATGGCGCCCAAAAAGCTATTATATGAATGCATCATTTAAACTTATCAATAAAACAATTTAAAGACATGAGAAAATCAAAAAACTGCATTATCATATTCATGACATTCTTTGTCCATAATCACTGTTTCATCACTATTCTTAAAACTAGACACAAAATATGAAAATTTTAAATGCAGTATATAATTACTCGCATTCCCCATCGTATAGTGCGGTTGTAGTCAACCTGGTCCCTACCGACCACTAAAGGGTGATTCAAGATTTCATGGTGGGCGGTGGTAATTTTTATCCGTTTTAACAAATTTTTCGCTTCCACCATATGTCGAATACACTGCTAACACATTCGTGAGTTTGACTTTTTAAAATATGCTTTTGCAATTTACTTTTGAATTCCATCTCTAAACTTGGATTACAGGTAATAATTCATCGGACACTTCTCGAAGTATACCCGTGGACGAGGGAGCAACGAAATGAGCTCCGTAGCCATCCGAAGCTCTCTCTTTCTCTCTCTCTCTCTTTATATATATATATATATATATATATATATATATATATATATATATATATATATATATATATATATATATATATATATATATATAAATTTAAGTACATATTTTTTGAAAACCCTCGCCTCTTAAATTTACTTCGATCTTGCGGTAAATTGAGTCACTGCGGATATGCACAGGTGGGCGGTAAAGAAAATTTGTCATCAAGAAAGAGGGCGGTAGGTATTAAAAGGTTCACGGCTCCTGCAATGCTCGTGAAAGCGTCACGAGCTTTCACGGATTGTGCTGGTGTTCGAATTTCGGCTCTAAAGGACCTGTTCGAATAGAATCCGTCAGCGCCAGCGTTTAAGATTCCGTTGGAGCTGATTGGTTAAATTGGTCAACGATTGATATATGATTGTTCAAAAATTTTACATTAGACGGATTCTATGTGAGCAGGCTCTTATGCATGCAAGGTCTTATGCCGTCGGCCCATAGGGATAGTTGTTGGTTTTCCCATATGGCGGACCAACGATGACAATGGATACAGACCACTATACAACAGATGAACTATAATATTACTCATGTATATGCATTTTTAATGTGATTGAACGTCTAGAATCTGTCAACATATTAGTTCCGATATTTGTATTGTAAATGCAAATATTAAATATATCTGAAGGCGTTTGAAAGTTCCCGAAAAACAAGTGGGAAGACGTGAAAGTTTCATGCAGGGAAGAACATGGAAGTTTTTGGCACCTTTTATTAGTATATCAGATACCTGCATTCGTGTTAGGAGGCTAGGAATGAAATCCATGTCCAAGATCCTGCCCTAGAATGCCTGCACTAGTGAAGTGGTTACAAATGCAGAACAAGTCATTATTTAACACTAGAACCGCGGGACTTTCGATATACCTAGAACCGCGGAGCGAGTCATTTTGACCCTAGATTGTAAACTTATAAAATATGCACAAGCGCTTAATTTATTTTACTATAACATTTCATTTTTTAAATGATAATCAATATTTCTCAGAATTTACATTAAATAATTTATATAAATCAAGAGAAATTAACTTAATTTTTACAAAATCGTATTATTTAAAATTGTATGTCCTTGAGTATAATAACATGTCTCTTTAAAAAAATATGGCATAAATTTCCTAATTTCAATGGAAAAACAGAGTATCTCTTTTTAATATGTTTAGACATAATTTCAAAAAATTAAAAATTAAAAATTTTATCAGTTACTAAAAATTTTATCAGTACTTAGTTTTACAGATTATAAAATCCAATTTATTGTATGCATTTTGTACAAAACTGATTAATAAGTTTTGTACATTTTCCACACATGGGTGCTTTACATTTTGAACAGATATCTAGAGTTTTATTTTCACATTTCGAAATGTGGCATCGGATTCGTTTACGCTTAATTTTTGGTTGTCCGTCGTTTTCATTGGTTGTTTCACATGCTCTTTTTGCCACTTTTTTATGTCGGAAGAGAACAAACTTTTCTCGCAATTCTTCAACCAAGTCTTGAATGAATTGCCGTCTACGTATAGATTTTCCAGTTACAGCTTTATATAAAACCCAGGCATTGATTGCAGCAAGGTCCAAAATATTACAAAAAAACCTGCACCGGCCACCTACGTGAAGCAGACTTGACTGTAAATTTCCTTGCCATTTTTTCAATCACGTTCACACCGTATTTAGTTGTGTTGTAGAAAGCGATTGTATCAGGTAGTTTTTTTGGGGGGGGGTTATCTGCAATTTCTACGTTTGGATGGAGACTACTTAGCAAAAAAAGTTTTTATCTTTTTTAAGTTGAAAAACAGTTAGATTCATGTCTTTATGGGTTAGTACCGTAGTCGAATACAATGTGGATTTTAATATTTTTACAGACTAGCATTTCTCTTCTTGAGCATTTTGCAGTTCCTACAAGGCTAGTGTTTTTGGATTTCAATGCCTCTGCAAGCTTCAGTGTCGTGAAATAGATGTTCGTAGTGACATTTCTACCTTTGTTCTCATATGGACTTATTAGTCGCAGCACTACATGTTCAGAAAGAGAAACGTTGGATGGACTTTGGTTATCTTTTCCAACATACGGGAATCCATTTATCAGATATTTTGAGTCAAATCAGCAGACAACCAGAACTTGAATCCACACTTATCTGGTTTGTTTGGCATGTATTGTATAAACCTACACCTAGCTTTTGTAGGAAATAACTGTCCATCTAGAGTTACATTAGGACCTGGTGTATAGTTAGTCTTTCAATTTTCCCTGAAACGATTTCAGATATCCGAAATAAGGGCAAATTTGTCTGTCTCTAGACGCTTTGATCTTGTTTATTTTATGTAGAAGCGTAAAAATCCCATTATTTCACGAAATTGGTCTCTTGACATTGTATTTTGGAAAAATGGTGATCCTCAGTTCTTTGACCACAAGCTATCCAGTTCAAGTACTTTTGCACGATATATACCACGTGCATATAAAATTTGTATAAAAGCATCTATTTTTTCTAATGTTATATTCCATTATCATTCCTGAATCTGCCGATGAGCTTCATCTTCAGCACATTTCTTTATGTGTTTCAATATCCATTCATCTATAAAAAGTCTCCAAGCACTTGAAGGACTGTTGTCGATAACATTGCGTTTAGCATGTGGTGTTGGGCCCCTACTTCTTTCAAAATATTACACTTTGATTTTCTTCCTCTATCGGTTGTTCCTAATTGAGCGACATTTCAAATTGTCCCATCTTTGTCATCTTCATTATTTCCAACTTTGAATGTTATTGTCGATTTCTTTTTCAAATTTCTTTGCGTGTGTGTATCTTTTATTGGAATGTTTGATTTTTATTTTTTATCAGATAAATTATCATCAGTATTACGATGAGAAGGACCATGGATTGTTAAAGCATTGCCAGAGTCATCTTCACTTTAATTTTTTTCATCCGAATGCAAATTTTATTCATTAGCCGGCAGGTATTCATCCTCACTACTCAAAATCGAATCTTGAGAAACCTTCTTTTTGCGAACCTTCTGAATCCTTTTCATATAATTGTTTTAAATATTCTAAAGCCTCCTGAACAGCAAGATTACGGGGTCGTGACATAGTTTTTATACATATACTAATTACAGAATAAAAACAACTTCAAAAAGTCTTCTAAATATTCGCAGTAATTTTTCACTGCATTCGAACGTAGTTCGTGTTTCAAACCTAATAATGACCCAATAATGACCTTGACTGAAAAACCATCACTATTCCCCCTTCTGGTACAGTCCATTTAAGGAATTCTAGGGTGGGGTAGAAGTATTTTACTCTTATAGTTCGAAAAATTGCATCTGTTTTTCGTTATTTGTGCATTAACATTTCTTACGGGTCAAATTGACCCGCTCCGCGGTTCTAGGTATAAGTGTTAATAATCGGAAAAATATTTATGTTACGAATTTTTAAATTTGGTAAATTGTTGTTCACCTTAAAATATTAAAAGCCATAAAAGGAATTGTTTTTTCAATCGATACTTTTCGCGTGTTGATAAATTAAACATCGTTTTGGGTCAAATTGACCCGCTCCGCGGTTCTAGTGTTAAATACTTTCAGTAGTATTCCTTTCATTAACTTGAGGGTATCTAATTTGCACAGTATCAAAGGGGATGAGTAAATCTTATTCGAACATAACGGAGCATAATTAAAAGATAAATCCGATGAATTATTTATTAATAAAACTATTACTTTTACATTCGATTTTTAATATTCTACATAAGCATTGATTAATTCCGTCTGGAAGTTCGTCTAACCTTTCAGAATATGACTGTTGTAGAAGACCTCCGTGCTAGAGATACATTTATTTGCTGTTTTCCTAAAATGTCGCTGAATTACATTCCAGTAGGCTTCAAGATTGGAGATCAAACACAGATAAAATATTTGGCATTTTGAAAAGACTTGGGGAAAAAAAACTTGGAAAATGTTTTGAAGATTTAGGGAAAGTAAAAAAATTATAATTTTTAGAATCTTTTTTTAAAAATATTACTCTCGTTTTAGACTTCGCACGACAGTTTGTTGGTATTTTCAGTGTTTTTCCCATAAGTCAACAATTATATCTAAAATGCTGAAATTCTTTTTACTCTGTTGGACTATTCTTTTTACTCTGTTGGAAATTAAGGCACCATGTAAGATTATTTCAAATCCTTTTTCACCTGTGATTGTCTTTCCCAAATCATTTTTATGCTGAAAAGATTTATCACGTCATGTCGTCTATCATAATATTGGCATTTGCTGTTGTTCCTATTAATGCACCTTGGCCAGTAGTTCCAGACCAAGTCCATAATGGTTTCGGGCAGATTAGTGCTGCTTCGATTTTATGATATTACCACAAGGAACGGAATCCGACTTGGCTAGGTGAAACCACAATTTTGACCGAGTACCCCCAGGGACGACATGTGGGAGAATCGTAACTTACCAATCCACTGAACTGTAAGAAGGTTTGGTTTGGTTTGGTTTGGTTTGGAGCGCTACGGTCAATTTTTGCTACACGAGCTGAAAGAAAGAATTTCCGGTCTAAAGATTTAATGTGCCCATATCCGGCGTAGACAAGAAGTATCAAACAGTGCTTTTCGGAATACGATCTCCGAGCACCCTATATATATATATACTAGCATTATTGCCCGGCGTTGCCGGGTAGATATATAGATATAAAATGTTTCATGCATTCCATCAAAAAAATACTGGGCTGCACCCCCGCTCTTCGTGTTGATCTGGCCATACAGAATGCGTTTAGCGCGTTTCTACTGAAATGATATACAAACAATAAGAAAGAAAGAAACTTTGAGCCTGCGGACCTTCGTCTGATTTTATTGAGAATTAATAACACCGTGTTGCGTGATTCGCACGTTTGGATTGAATAAGTTTACTGTTTAATTATATTTGTTAGATACTGTTTAATTAGATTTTATTAGATTTGTTTGATCCACTGTTTAAGTAGAAATAAGTTTTATAATTTACATTTGCCTTTATTATTTATTTTTCCCTTAAAAACCCCCTTTTTCCCACATCACCCAAGAGATAAAGTGCAAGATGCGTTATCCCCTTTATTTAATCAAAGTAAGACGGGATTCCCCATGAAGCCTATTTTCCTTAAGCTTGTATGTTTTTTAAGAAATGTTTTGAATCACATGTATTACCTGTGAGTAATGTTCTCAAAGGCTCGGCTGGTTCTGGAATTGCAGGCAATTGTACTTTCCCATTACTGCAACACATTCCTGGTGATTCTCTAGACCACTTTTTTGCACCACAGCTGTCACATAATTTCGACATTGATCCAATACTTACTTCACTAGCAGATGCATAATTACATTCTGGATTATAGTGAAATGCACATAAAATTCCCTGGTCAGCATTCATGGCACGATATCTACTTTGAGCATGTCTTGTTCTATCAGCTTGAAGTCGTAGATTACGTTGCACTTCGTCTCCTTTATTTTAATTGAAAATAAACATCCAGATGCATTTATTCCTTTCTACTTTTTAAGAACGTCATCCGTTTAAAAATCCGTTAAAAAATTGTCTGCATCACTTTCCGCATGAAAACGAATGTGACGTCATATGAGCATCCAAACGATATGTGTAATCAAAATCATCTGCATATTTCACAAAGCAGAGCCAGGGAAGTTAAGTTTGTCTGGGGAGCCAGGGCCAAAGGTCATTCCCAACCCTCTTCCTCCCGCGCATTGGAATTTGACCCCCCCCGTCACTCCCAAACCAACCCTTTTAACGCAGCTGGTTGTGGGGAAAGGTCTGTATCCACAGAGGGTACGCGCACCTCTTAGGGGCAAAAAAGCATTAAAAAATTAATTAAAAAAACTAATTGAGCCCCAAATTTCATTTTTGCTGCTTTAAGTTTCTTTTTAAGTTTAAGCCGAATTTGATCCCGGTGAGTGAAACAGTCTATGATTCTATAGCGGACAAACAAACAGACAAGCTTTATATATATATATATATATATATATATATATATATATATATATATATATATATATATATATATATATATATATATATATATATATATATTACATAATGATAGAAGAAATGATGAGTGGAATTCACAATGGGAAAGTGTTTCATTCGAAAATGATGCTGTAACATTGTCTCAATTACTACATGAAATTAGTATTTATATAAGTATGTGATGCCCCGTTTCTACCCCTCAACATGTCATCTATCGGCGAACTGTTGATCTGGGCTGTCGCATAAACTCTAGGATAAGAGAACATAAAGATCTTGTAATGTGCTGACGTTATACAATGCATAAATCCCAGAGTGGTTCGAGGGCTTTTGAGATTTTTGACACTATAGTGACATTTAGAACTCCATAAACTTCGAACACTTCCCAGCACTTCAAACGCCAGAGAAATTCGCCGACAGTATAAAAGTACATCCCAGTAGTCCACGAGAGAAGAGATATGTTTTTGAGTGCCAGAGAGATGCAGCTCTCCTGGTCAGATATGCCTCATAGGCCAGCGCTGTCTTTGAACCCGAAGCCATCCTGCCTATCTAACTATATATTCTAACTCGCTGTACATACTTGCTTTAAATGTTGTAGTTATAGTATGTTTAACGTATCGTAGTAAAGTAATTGAAGCGAAAGGCTTGTCGCATTATTGACTGCTGTACAGTGCAAAGAAAAATTCTTCAACACTATTTCTTGGTTGATATTAATAATGATATAACTACTCTAAACTATGTTAAGCAATGGAAGGTATTTCAAATACTTACTAGTTACGATCTACAGACATGATTAATAAATCAATAATGAATATTTTAAGTGTCTTTGTTATGTTAATTCTTTCACGATGTTAAAAGGAGCAAATGCATTACTACGCCAATAGACTGTCAGGAAAGTACTTGCGGAAAAGTTCATATCTTTACAATGACTTCCATCTGCACATTCATTTCACTATAAATGCTTCATTCCGCAATGAATTAACTGATATTATACTGGAAATTATTCAACAATTAGGGGTCAATTAATTTTGTCGTTTTGTAAACATTCGTAATTCCGTCAATTAGGTATCTAACAAAACAATCGCGCCAAATGCTCTTTTATCAGACAATGAGAGTTAATGGAGTGACCTAGGTTCCGATACCAGCGTGAAATGCAATGTAATGAAGTAATACAATGCCTGATGAATAAATCCTCTTGATACGCCTCTTTGTGTTGGAATAAATAGAATAGGCCTTTTATCTTTTTCAAAGGACATTGATTTTAATTTAAGAATTGAGAATAAATATTAAACTAATCTTCACGTCGAGACTGAGAAAGATATTTTATGTGTTTTCAGGTAATGACTTGTGAAGTCATCAACTCGTGTTATGGTTATTCCCTTTCTGTTATATTCTGAAATTTTCGATTTATAACAGTCCTCTTCTAAATTCGTTACTGCTAAAGGTTTGCCGTCGCATTCCGTAATAAGTGAAATGAAATTGAACAAATGTGATCATCAAAGAAACTGATTGCTTGACCAGTAAAATGGGCAAGTTATTCCGTGACCCAAGAGTTAATTCGAGTTTTGACAGATCGACTAATTCATCGTCACCTACGGGGAGGAACTGTTTGATATGAAGGATGATTTGTGGAAGATGCTATGAGGAAGATGCACGGTTGAGGCGCGGATCATATTCTTTGAGGTTTCAGCTCCTTGTATATTTGGAAGTGACTTGATGCTTTGGCAGTGATTTCGTTTAGAATAGTTTGTTCTGATAGTGTAAGCTATATAAACTGGCTCTCAGAGCTAGTTCTACAGTTGGAAGTTCAAGTTTATATAAAATGCTTCTTTCAGAATGTAGCGATAATTCATAGCTGGCGGTATTAGAGAATGTGACGAGGGGTATGGAGGTATTATCTAATATAATAAAACTGCTACTCGTCTAGTCCTTTAATAATAATGGTCACTTGTTCGTTTTCTCGTATGTCCCTTGCAGGGCTGATTGTGTGTGGGTCCAGTTTTAGCACTTGTTATTCGTCACAATAATGATTGGAGTCCGACTTCAGCCTTGATTCCATCACAAATTAAATGGAACACCATTAAGGAGGACATGTGTGGGTTTCTCCCAAATCTACAAACCCCTCGGAGGAACCTCTCGATCTAGACCAGAGAGCATCCAAGCGCTTGTAGGGACTTGTACCGATCACACTGAGCAAAGAATCCCGCCACTCTAAACAATAGCTTGCTTGGGGATCAATAATACTATTCAAATACAACTCATTGGAGGAAACAGAAAACATACAGAGTTGGACTGACTTATACAAAGAAGTACCTTCTTGTTCTAGCAGTTTACGGAAATAAATTTCTGCCCACTGGACATGAAGTAAGAGTTTTTAGACATTAGAGTTAACCTTACTTTTTTTTCTTTTTTTTTTACATTTTCTATCTTTCTTGGTTATATTTTATTGGGAGAGAGGAGAGGGGTGTACTCAGAAAAGGAATATTGCATGATTCAACTCTAAATAGTTATGTTTTCCGCTACCATTTAGTTGTAAACTTAAGTAAAGGGGCAATAAATTGTAATTTGTTCATTGAATAATACATCTAATTTATAACTACTAAATAATACAAGGGCATATGGCTTCCCAGTGGTACAGCGCGCTGGTTTTCGGTGCTGAGGGTGCTCGGATCGAATCCTGGCGTAGCGCCACGAAAAATGCCTCCGTTCTTTGTCGTTTCTTCATAGGAATAATGCTGTCCGCCTATATGGTGCCCCCACAATAAAATGGTCAGTAAAAATTGCGGCGTAGTAGAGGCAAAAAATCACAATAAAGTAATATAACTTTTAATGGCATTCAAAAGTATAGATTTTCAGAAAATGTTTGTCAAGCTTACATTTGATTTACAAAGTTTTAATTTATTTTGTGAATAGAAATATGTAACTGTTAACTTCAATATTTATCGGAGAAATTATTGCTGTATATATATATATATATATATATATATATATATATATATACATATATATATATATACATATATCAAAGCGAAATATAATCCTATAAATACATATTCCGTTTTTGATTAATGCAGAGATAAATCGAAAATCCAAAATTTTTCATTCAATACCCGTCATTTCGTAAATATAAATTTAAAAAAAATTATGCAGAGAAAATATATAGAATAAAACTTATATAGATATTATATATATATATATATATATATATATATATATATATATATATATATATATATATATATATATATATATATATATATATATATAAATTATATATATATATAATGTATAATGTATAATGTATATATATATATATATACATATACACACACATATATATATATATATATATATATATATATATATATATATATTCAAAACCTCTCGAGCTTACAGTTTTTAAATTAATAACAAATATATATCAATAAGTTAATATATCTTTCTTAAGTTCTCCAGCATTTTAACGGATCCATTATGAAAATACATTATTCCATTTAAAACTGCAGCAGAAACAGTAATACATTTGTTGTGCAAGCACAAATCGACGGCATAACAATTTTTACAATTTTGTGATCCATTACCCTTTTTAAACCGTTCCAGAACACTGTAGTTAATAGCTGTTAGAATTGCTTTAGCAGAACGCATTTCGCACTAAAAGTATCTTTAAAGCATTTTCCACACAGTTTTATTCGAGAATGGAGATTAGTGTTACGATCTCCAGAGTTCTGCGAACGGGAAAAAAAAGAGAGAGAGGGAGAACTTTAAGCTCTCCAATATTACAAACATTAGAAATATCATTTATTTAAAGAGAATTTACTGTGTGAAGGTGGAGCTCCGTCCAAAAGGAATGGTGAAAAGAAAATCCAAACTTATTTTTCAAAAGGCTGAGAGTAATCCCTCGATTATTTACAGTTCTTTGTGCAAAATAGGCTTTTATTGATATACGTTTCAAAATATCTCAGTATTGCGATTAGTGTTTAGCTTCTAAATCCCAAACGTATGAAATCCGCAGATAAAATAGAAGACTATAATTCAGAGTTATTTAGCATCATTTATCACATTACAGTCTCATTTAAAGTTAATTGAAGCGTATGCATATGCATATATATACACACACACACCCACACCCACACACACACACACACACACATATATATATATATATATATATGTGACATTATAAGTTGAATCTCGTCTATTTCTATAATTCGGGTCCCACATATGTTAAGAGAGGACCCTTTCTCTCAGGAATAGCCCACCCAAAAGCAAGTGAACATCTGCAAATTCCAGTGGGGAAAATAACACAATAAATTCTTTTCAGTTGATAGGATTATTAGCCATGCCGCCCAGAAGGAGTAACCCAAACCCCGTCTCTAGTCATCTAAAATCCGCAGTTCACAATATCTCAGAGATAATGGCTGCAGGTGCCAGAGATAAAGGATCAAAAGTGTCAAACAATATCATAAAGATAAAGCGCACCCAATGTGCTTCTTATAGTAGTATACCACCCACGAAAAACATCTGTGTTCATGTAAACAGTCGCTGACTTTGGTACAGCCCCTGACTAAGAGAGCAGGATTATTCTGTTGTTGGCTGTGTATGTGAAAAGACTTGTATGTTCCGCGTCATGCTAGAAGGACGCTCTGATATCCGTTCCCAACTCTGAATAAAAGGACTGCAATTTTATAGAACTTTGCCTCGTTTTTGTGCTTATTGAATGTGTTATGGAATCAGGGGGTGAAATGTCACAAGCCGACAGGATAGTTACTTTGCGAAGGAAACCTAATGGACTTTAATAAGAAGAAACCAAATTGATTAAATGGACTTATATGCATTTTTAAGGCAATAGAAGACAAGAAGGACAAACATGGCGGACGAGCCTTGCTTCCCAATTCCCCACACCGAACCGAGCAGGGTATCATGTGTCACCCACATTACGAAGGAAGAGATTGCGGCGATAACTCACTGATAATATAGTTGAAAGACAGTTTAGTTTTTTAGAAGATGGAAGTTCTGAAGAGAACAAGAAAAGCTCAGAGGGGCTCTGTTTCTCGACTAATTAAACAATTCGAAGAAATTCAACAACAGCCAGGATATAAAAGTAAATTCCATGCACTAAAGGATCAACTGGAAATGAAGCGGCAAGAATTATATGATTTGGATAAAAACGTTGCAAGCATGATAACGGAAGAAGGAGAACTAGATACGGATATGGAAAGCTCAGAGACCTACCAAACTAAAATACTTGAAACCATACATAGGATTATTGAAATAACACAAGAGAAGGAAATCCTGGAAGACAAATCAACTGACAATCTCTCTACTAAAGATACGAAACCCATCACCGCAAAATTGCCAAAAATAGAACTAAAAAAATTTCACGGAGACATAACCACTTGGATGTCGTTTTGGCAAACATTTGAATCCACCATCAACAACCGGAAAGAATTATCCCGAGTGGAAAAATTAAATTATTTAATCTCTCTTTTGGATGGAGAGGCAGCCAAAACAATAGCCGGATTCGCAGTGACAGCTGAAAACTACCCGGATATAATACAAATATTAAAGAAGAGATACGAGAATACCGATAGAACTATTGATCACCACATTCAAAAAATATTAGCCATCCGCCCGATAAAAGATTCCAACGACCTTCCCGCCCTGAGAACAAGCATCACGGAATTATATACACACCTACGCAGCTTAAAGAACTTAGAAGTGAACCAGGACAATGAAGTAATAAATGCAAAGATCAGGACTATTTTCCCAGAGGAAATTCTCCTATTATACGAGAGAAGCAAAGGGCAGAAAAATCGAAAAACCGAAGAAATGCTGGATTTTATAGATGAGGAACTAAGAATTCGAGAAAATCTAAAACCTCCGACGTTCCTGAACCCAACTGCTGAGGTTTTTAAACCAAAGAATGTTTTGACGCAAAACTGGAAGAAGCCACCTCGTTATTCCCCGAGAGCTGAAGAAAATGGAACGAGACCTTGGAGTCAGACTACACCTAACAACTACACACCTAATAACTGCTCATCCCCACGACCGCCACAATTAAATAGATTATCAACTCGAGATAATACACAAAGGTTATGTTACAGATGCGGAAAGGCCGGACATTTGGCGAGGATGTGCAGATCCGCCTGACATCTAATGACACCTCCCAGGCAACGGACAGTCAACCACCATAGTGATGATAACGGACAATTCTTAAAGACTATGTTGCGAGTATCAAACAGTAAGAACTTTCCGTGTTTATTGGATACAGGTTCAAATGTGACAATCATGCCAAAATCTTGGCTACCTGGACTTACCTATAAAGAAAGACCCATGGAACCGCAAACAGTGCAACAAACGCAAGGTAAGATTGTTATTGTTAAAATTATCAGTGTAGAAGCTACGATAGGTGATCTAACCAAAACTATTGAAGTGTATGTTATAGATACCCATTTAAATTACATCTTATTATCTTTGCCACATATGAAATTATTTAACTTGAATATTAAATTAAGTGATTGTAGTGTATATCAGGATAATCTAGATATTACTCTTAACAAATTATCGAGTTGTTATCATAATGTTTCATATCATCTCAATTCTAATATAAAAAATAAGAATAATAATAACAATGAGAGTCAGGAGGATGTCGAGAGTACCATATTCATAGAGACGAAATATTTTTATAATTCTAATAAAATTGTAGATAACCAATATAACCCAAGTAAGGGAGTAACTAAAAATTCTAATGATATGATTTGTGCTAAAAAGTATTATAGTTCTGTTATAAGTGAGTGTGATGATATATGTAAGTCGAGTAAATTGATAAATGAATATCCTGATGAAAATAACGGTGCTAAATTTTATTATGGTCGTATTGAAAATAATTGTGATGATATATGTAAGTCGAGTAAATTGATAAATGAATATCCTGATGATAATAACTGTACTAAATTAGATTATGGTCGTATTGAAAATAATTGTGATGATATAATGCTAACGAATGGCAATGGAGAACATGAGCATCCAAAAACGTCTATGCAAATCAGGAAGACACTTGATTTGACTGAAGACTCTAAGACTCAGAATGCCATTCAGGATAAATTACCTGAATTTGCTAACATGAATCTATCGTCGGAGCTCATTCCTCTATTGTCATCGTTTATTGGTATTTTTGCTAAAAGTAAATATGATATTGGGAGAGTAAATATGGAGCCTGCTAGAATTATTACCACATCAGAATTACCTATAGCTTTGAGGCCCTATAGAGCGTCGCAAAAAGACAATTTAGAAATTAAGACCCAAATCGACGAATTGTTAAAACATAAAATAATCAAACCCTCACATGGACCTTACAGTAGCCCCGTCACCCTGGCCCACAAGAGAGGAGAAGGAAAAACCCGACTATGTATAGATTTCCGAAAACTAAATGAGATATGTAAAACGGACAGAGAGCCAATACCCCGAATTGATCACCTTTTGGACCAATTGAGTACAGCTAGGATATTTTCCTCACTAGATATTGCTTCAGCCTACTGGCACATTCCTTTAGAGGAGGGGAGTCAAGAAAAATTAGCCTTCACCTGCAACTATGGGTTATATCAATTTCAGGTATTGCCTTATGGGTTTAAAAATTCTCCCGCGATTTTTCAAAGAACCATGCGACATATATTAAACAAACATAGAGTTAACTTCGCACTGAACTACTTTGATGATTTAATCATTTTCTCAAATACTATGGAAGAACATTTAGAGCATCTCCGAGCAATATTCCAGATCTGTGTCCAAGAAAATCTTAAATTAAAGTTATCAAAGTGCCAATTAGCGCAAAAGAAAATATCCTTTTTAGGATATGAGATTGGAGAGGGTACGATGTCGCCAAATAATTCAAACATAGAAACTATCAAGAAATTAATTCCACCAAAAAACGTAAAACAACTCCAAGGATTTTTAGGGAGTGTCAATGTATACAACAAATTTATCAAAAATTACGCTAAATTGAGAAAACCCCTAAATGAGTTATTAAAAAAGAACGTTAAATGGGACTGGAACGACGAACGTCAACAAGCGTACGAAACACTTAAAATGTCACTAATTTCCAAACCGATTCTAACCATACATAATCCAAATTACCCTTGTAAATTATTTGTGGATGCTTCAGGAGAGGGGATAGGATGTGTCCTAAAACAGGAGTACCCTGATGGAACACTACACCCTGTAGCATATCATTCACGAGGTTTAAGACCATACGAAAAGAACTACAGTGCTTCGGAACTTGAATGTCTCGCGATTGTTGACTCTGTTGAGAAATTTCACTGCTATCTGCACGGAACTAGATTCACCATTTTCACGGACCATGCCGCCTTAGTATGGCTGAAATCCATTAAACTTAACAGGAAGATTATTCCGCTGGTCCCTAAAGTTATCAATGTACGACTACGACATAAAATATAAGAAGGGTTCGACCAATCACGAAGCAGATTTTTTGAGTAGACAGCCGATTTCCCACTTTGTCCAACAACAAATCAATTTGATAACATTAGACGAAATAGAAGAACACCAACAGGCAGACAATACCCATAATCCGAGATTTCAGAAAAGAGATAATGTAGTGACTATCCAAAAAAAGGGTTTGACAAAAATATTTATTCCTACTTCATTACGGTTGAAATTATTGACAGCAGCACATCTTCAATTTGGCCATCCTGGGATCCAAAAAATGATACAAATATTGTCACCTATTTATTATTGGGATACTATTATTATTGACATAGCGAATTATGTAAAATATTGTGAAATATGTCAGCTAAACAAAAAATCACATCAAAAGAGATTTGGATTATTACAGGCTTTACCTCCCGCAAAGCTACCGTTCGAATTAATGTCTATTGACACTATCGGAGGTCTAGGATATTATAATTCAAGGAAAAAATATCTACATTGTGTAATGGACCATAGCACAAGATACATCTGGACATTCGCAAGTACCACCTCAACTACAGACACATACATTAATTGCTTAAAACAAATTTTTCAGATTAACAAACCAAAGAAATTATTAAGTGACAGAAACGCCGCATTCACATCAACCAAGTTTAAACACTTCTTAAAAAACCACAATATATCACAAATTTTGACCGCTTCTCATAGGCCTGAAAGCAATGGGAAACAGGAGAGAGTAGGAGCCACCATTATGCAAAGAATGCGCTGTAAAATTAATGGGGATACACAGAAAACACCCTGGCCGAAAGTTCTAGAACAGGTTACCGTAGATTACAATAATACCCCTCATCAAGTTACCTCATTCCCTCCAATATATCTATTATATGGATGTTCCCCATACATTTCTCCATTAGCTGAAACTAAGATTTACCCAGATTTAGATAGAGCGAGAGAGATTGCATACGAAAAAACTATCATTGACCATCAGAAAAACAAGGTACAGTATGATAAAAAATTCAAAAACTCCCCGTTTAAAGTAGGTGATACCGTCATGATAGAGACATTTCATTACCCCAACACTCGCAAACTAACCCAAGCGTACGAGGGGCCTTTTACAATCACAAAACAATTATCCGATGTGACATATGAAATTAATAAGCGAAACCCACTGACGAAAACAGACGTCGACGTAATTCATGCATCTAGGCTACGATATTTTAATTCAGCACAGAATTTTGAATTGTGTGAAGGAACGAAACCCCAGTCGCCCAACAGCTGATAGCGGATAAACAACCCGAGCGTGCTAGGAGTAACAGTGTGAACCCTGACCCCACCCAACAGAAGTAGGTCAAACGACGAGTAGTGTTTTAGAGGGGGAGGAAAGAGCGAGTCACCGATTCCTTTGAGTGTGTAAAAAGAGACGAATAATAAGTTACCTTAACCGAACTAGCTGAAGTTGTCAGAATTATTTTATTATTTTTTTTTAATTATGAAGTTAAGAGAAAAAAATGGAAGGAGGAAATTTGTACCTTTCAGTAGAATCTTAAATTCATTTAAATAGGACAGGCTTATTCAAAGACAAGCTATCATGAGAAATTAGTACTCTGATTAGCAGATGTCATCATAAGTCAGAACACCACAGCTAGGTTAGAAGGATAAGGTAGTTGAAAAATTGAGCTTGAGAGAAATGAATACTGGAAGGGTGAAAGGATTAATTTTCGCTCAATGTAGAGATCTAAAAGAGTATAGGAAAGAGATCTTGAGATTAAGAAAAATAGAAGTTATTCCCCTGTATTAAAGAATATAGTGAATTAAAAAACATGAGAGAATTTAAGTGGAATGAAAGAGATGAATAATCTAATAATTGTAAAAAGCATTGTGTTCATATGATATATTTGTGTCTTAGTAAGGATTTTATTATATTATATCACCTGTTATTTCTTTTTCATTATTACGCACTATTATCATATTATCTATTTTATGATCATACTGGCATTATTGTGAATGTATAAATAGTAATTATTATCCGAGTAAACCAGTGCTCTAGAAGTGTAAATAGTATTGAGTTATATTTTTCTGAATTGAACTAATTTAGTGCGTGATTGTCAATATGTTTTCCTATTTAATTAATGTTGAGTTACGTTTACCTGAATTGAAGTATTTAATGTATCATTTCTGTGTATTGATTTAGCATTGATTTACAAGTATCAGAATTGAATTGTTTTTGTGTATGATTTCATGTAGATTACTATTGAATTGGATCTGATTTTCGGTATAATGTATCTGCATGGAGATTCAATTAAGCCATATCCATTACCATTTCTATGTTATTCTTTTCATGGCTATACCATTATATTATCTTATACCTTATTTTATTCATAATTATTACCAGACTATTGATGTATTTGCAGAGAGATTCAATTATGCCATATCACTTGCCATTTCTATGTTATTATTTTCATGGCTATACTAGTATATTACCTTATTATTTTATTCTCCCACTAATATTGTTATAATTATGTACTTTTTAATTACTATTAGACTATTGTTGTAATTGTGCACCTATTAATTTGAGGACAAGTAATTGTATTGTTATGGTATTGAACACGATGACTGGAGATGGAGGAATTTAGATAGGTGGAGAACTTCCCCAGAGGGACGGAAAGATTTATAATTCCAGCTAACGTATGTCGATATAAAGAGCTTGATACTGCAGATCAAGAGTTTTATATCGATTATGACTTAACTTAAAAAATTGAAGTAGTAAAACTTATAATGTTGATCTTGCAAAGTGAATTAGGTGAGGTCCCAACATACTCACACTCAGGTGTCTCTCACCCTATGCAGGCATAGGATGATAGCCTCTTGGGAGGGGGGATGTGACATTATAAGTTGAATCTCGTCTATTTCTATAATTCGGGTCCCACATATGTTAAGAGAGGACCCTTTCTCTCAGGAATAGCCCACCCAAAAGCAAGTGAACATCTGCAAATTCCAGTGGGGAAAATAACACAATAAATTCTTTTCAGTTGATAGGATTATTAGCCATGCCGCCCAGAAGGAGTAACCCAAACCCCGTCTCTAGTCATCTAAAATCCGCAGTTCACAATATCTCAGAGATAATGGCTGCAGGTGCCAGAGATAAAGGATCAAAAGTGTCAAACAATATCATAAAGATAAAGCGCACCCAATGTGCTTCTTATAGTAGTATACCACCCACGAAAAACATCTGTGTTCATGTAAACAGTCGCTGACTTTGGTACAGCCCCTGACTAAGAGAGCAGGATTATTCTGTTGTTGGCTGTGTATGTGAAAAGACTTGTATGTTCCGCGTCATGCTAGAAGGACGCTCTGATATCCGTTCCCAACTCTGAATAAAAGGACTGCAATTTTATAGAACTTTGCCTCGTTTTTGTGCTTATTGAATGTGTTATGGAATCAGGGGGTGAAATGTCACATATATATATATATATATATATATATATATATATATATATATATATATATATATATATATAAATATATATATATATATATATATAAATATATATATATATATATATATATATATATATATATATATATATATATATATATATAAATATATATATATATATATATATATAAATATATATATATATATATATATATATATATATATATATATATATATATATATATATACATATATATACATATATATATATATATATATATATATATATATGGATGTGTGTGTCTGTATTAATTATGAACATTATAAATGTCTGAACTATTTTGCAATAGTTTATTCTTTATTTACAGCACTGATTAAAACTATAATTCATTATCAGCCATAGTTATTAGATAACGGCTTTTTTGTACACTTTACACAATGTCCTACCTATTTTCGCATGGAAAATAGATAAAAATAATGAATTAAAACTTCTATTACAGATGTAAGCCTGTATATAAAATTAAAGTTAAGTTTAAGTTCCTTAAATGAATGTATCTTCTTTGGATTTTTCTAAGTTAACATGACTTAATGATCAGTACACTTATAACTAACTTTACTCTGAGGTAAAGTAAGAATTAAAAAAATTGCTGCTGAAATACCTTAGGGCTTGGAGGCATTACGTTATACTTTCACTTAACTATTTCCTCGATGCTATCTGATGCAATAATTTATTATGTTATTATTTAATGTTTGCTTTATTAATCTGAAGAAAGATAGTGATTGATTAACCAATTTCCTCCCTGATTATTGCACGTGTCATTAGGAAATATTACGCTCGAGGTGAAAATCAATAAATCCATGCATTCCAGTAATTTACGACTAATTTTCACAGCAAAACTGGGAGATTGGAACAATGAATGACTTATTTACAGGACAGAGAATAATTCCATTAAATAACTGTAGGATATAACAGTATCAAAAAGACAGTAATTATATGTTTCATCGGCCAGTGTAATAAATATACCGAGACGAGATAAGTAAATAATCAAGATTCGCATCATGGAATTTAAGTATCTTTTTAAGCATAGGAAACCCCTAAGGATTATTTTACATGTTTGAAACAAATTACTATAAATATAAAAACGTCCTAAAATTAAAGATACATACATATATATACATATATATATATATATATATATATATATATATATATATCAAATATTACGTGTAATTCCTCTTAATTCTTAAAGATATATAATGAGAAAACATGTTTTTATGCTACCAAAAACATTACTATTACAGGCGCAGTGGCCTAGTTGGCAAGGGAAACGGTCTTTTTTTTTTTCTTTTTTTTTTACTAATCCCAGATTGTCTAGCAAGGCTAGACAATTTCCATAAAACCAAAAATTTCCAAAAAGTCTAAAATCAGTAGAGGGTCCAGAAGGACCTCGTCCTTAGTAAAACCCAAACAATTTAAAATATGGGCAGGGGAGGCCATGTCGGCAGAGCACCAGTGGCACTCCGGGAAGATCTTCTGTAAAAAGTGAAGTTAATAACCTGACACTTTCACTTAATAACCTGAAGTCTTTCACTTAATAACCTGAAGTCACTTCACTAGACCTGAAGTGACTTCAGGTCTAGTGATCTGAAAGTCACTGGTTCTATGCTCGTCGCTGGTGAATCTCCTGCCGAGAACACTAATGGCGGCTGATGCACGTAAAATCTGTCGTGGCTGCAATGTCCTCGAATTCCTCAAAAATGCCTCTTGAGGTACGGGGTCAAGTGCTCTGGTCTCGTCACTTGACTCGGTTCAAAATTATAGGACTGGTTCTTTGGCCAAATTGGACTCCGATCTTTGTGGTGCCAGTCAAAATAGGAGCCGCACCTTCATCGCCCATAGCATTCGGGACTTGATATGATATTGCTGTCGGTCAAGAGGCACAAGCAACACATTACCAAATGTATTTTTATCCCATACATGTATTTCATTGTTGCAATGTTTAAACATTTTTCTTCACAACTACATATTTTTCAAAAAATTATCTATTAGACTCATGAAATTATTAAATATTTACTACTGGTTTCCTTCTTACTTCAGTAGATGAAATTTTGTGCTTGAGATCTGGTTGAAAGCCAAGGAGTGTAAAAGCTTTTCGACCTGGGAATGAAATATATAAACAGATTGATACTTCATTTGTTAACTGTAAATGTCATTAAAAATACGACAAACGACATGTTTCAGCTATATAGAAGAATAAAACTACAACAGCACCAGTATTATATATGTTTTGTAAACTAGATATCCACTAACTCAGCCTTCTCTTATTTGTAGGGAAAACATCGCAGTTAGAACAGTTTGAATATAGCCTGCGATTTGAACGAAAAACATTGTTTCACTGCCTGCAAGTTAAGCAGCTTTAAGAATGTAATAGATGAAATAAATGTAGCTAAATCGTATAATGAAGGCACGATAAAATTACACATGTCAACAGAAGCAAAAGGTAACCCTGATTCGATAAACATGTCGGATATTTTTACTCGATTTTAAACTATATTCCAAATTCGGTTTATCTGTATCCTAAGTTTATAAGGTATAATATAAAAGTACAGTCAACACTCTGAGGAATATCAATTTATCACACATATTGCAAGACAACTTTATTTATCTTTCACTTAATAAGTTTATGCATAACATTTTACTTACTTACACAAACAAACACACACACACACACACACACACACACACACACACACACACATATATATATATATATATATATATATATATATATATATATATATATATGAATGTATGTGTATATATATATATGTATGTATGTGCATATATATATGTATGTATATATATATATATATATATATATATATATATATATATATAGATATATATATATATATATATATATATATATATATATATATATATATATATATATATATATATATATAATATATGTATGTATGTATGTGTATATATATATGTATGTATGTGCATATATATATATGTATGTATATATATATATATATATATATATATATATATATATATATATATATATATATATATATATATGTATGTATGTATGTGTATATATATATGTATGTATATATATATATATATATATATATATATATATATATATATATATATATATATATATATATATATATATATATATATATAATATATGTATGTATGTATGTGTATATATATATGTATGTATGTGCATATATATATATGTATGTATATATATATATATATATATATATATATATATATATATATATATATATATGTATGTATGTATGTGTATATATATATGTATGTATATATATATATATATATATATATATATATATATATATATATATGTATGTATGTATGTGTATATATATATATATATATATATATATATATATGTATATATATATATATATGTATATATATATATATATGTATATATATATATATATATATATATATATATATATATATATATATATATATATATATATATATATATATATATATATATATATATTAGGGTGGGCCGAAAAAACTTTTTTTTTCTTCGGAAATGGCTAGTTGAAATACTTGTTACACTTATAGATAAGAAAAACCGTAAGCAAATTTTCGTGAAAAAAAAATATTTTCCGATCGTGCATTCACTTTGAAATATTGAAAAAAATAAGAAAATAATTTTTTTTCCGCAGCTTTTTGAAAATCTCTGATATAATGCATTTCAAATGCAGTAGATCTCAATGTATAGTAAAAAGGTATTAAAAGACAGTGAAACATTTTTATTTAAATGTTTAATACATTTATTGTATAAACAAAATATTCAAATTACCATTTAAAAAAACGTATTCTCATAAGATTGCTGCAAATGCTGTTTTTACTGCAATTTTTACTTTCGTCGCTCCTATTATGCCTCATTATTGATTGTTGAACTGAGACACATTGAAGGTAGCTTTTGAAGAAAATTCCGGCATAACTCATCTTGACAACAGTATGCTTCTTATGTAGCCATCTCTAGCTTCAGTACCGTTCACACTTTGGCTAGCTTCGGTGGCAAGTTTGACGCAACGCTCTCCAGCTTGGGTGTGATATGGAAATCTATTAAAGTCTGCAATCAATGGTCTGCCAGTTATGATAATTTTTTCTATTTCTTCATCTGGTACATTCCTTAGCAAAGATGGCGGAGTGACATTCCAAACATTCCACTTAATCGTGTCAACATAATCGATCGCATTGAAGTCAAGTGTTAACACTCTAAAGTCTCTAATTGTTTTTCCCCTTGGAATTTACCCGAGCTTTGAGATTTCGACGTAATCCCAGTTATCTCACATGCTGTCTTTCATCCATAACCACAATTAAATTTTCGAGGTGTGCAAAATATGAGTTTCTTTCCATTACTGGGTCCATTATTTTTCGCAAATGTTCAGGGAGGTATCGTGTTAATCTGATTGCCTCAAACACAATCTTAGAACCTTCAGAAAAATAACCACATGCTTTGTTCCGGAACCATAGTGGCATGTAACAATGAAAATGATGTACACCAGCTACTTCAGTTCATCTGGGGGTTTTCCTCACAGACATATAGTCTGAGTACTCTATTTGCTGCTATTACCCATCGTGAATGTGCTAATGGACCTGGTTCTTGAGCTGCCCAATCTGTTGCGCATTGACCAAATTTGATTGCTGCAGAAATATCAACGAGAAACAGCTGGTCATTGAACAGCTCTTTTTTGTCGGCATTAAGAATAGTGCAGTCAATAGGTAAAAAAAACTGGCACAGGATGTTTTTCACAGGCGTTCGTTTTATGACCAACTTCACAACTAAAGGACTATGGTCCTGCAGTAGCTCCGACGAAGTGATGGAAAAGATGTCTGAATGGTAGCTCGTTGAAATGTAGGAGGCAAATACACCATTGCAGTGGTCTAGCAACTTTTCGCTCGATTTGACGAATGACGCCATTTTTCAAGCCAGTGTTAGTGCCCGTTCCGTCACTTCAAATTAAATAGAGCTCCCCCAGAAAAATATTCAATTTAGCCAAATGTGTAACAATAGCCACAGCAATGTCTTTAGAAAGCCCAGTAGTGGGTGAAACAGGGCAAAGGTATTTTGAGCCTGGTTCTTGAAGCAAGGAATAATGTTTTTCTTCTTGGGTCCGACGGTAACGTTTAGAACCAACCATTTCAATCACCATAGTCTCATCCTTCCTTCCGCAAAGTAAAGACAGCGTAAAGGTTCATTAATAGCTTTGGACTGCAAATGGTGTCTGTTACTAAATTTTTCTCTTCTCACTTTGCTCTTGTCGACAACATGAGACAAGTCTTCGTCGTTTATGATGCCGAAGTCTTGGAGCACACTAGACGTAATCATGGCTGTAGCACGGTCAGATACCCCATACCGATCACTTGCCAGAGTTCTTGCTTTATGTTTTATCCTCATTTGCCAGGGCTTGGATATTTTCAATTTTCACTCATCTGGTTCGAAAAGCTCAACTCTTTCAGCGTCAGTCTTATTATTTTTGTTAAGCTTTCATTCTTATCTCACATGTTATCTTATGACGTCATAGTTTTGCATGACGTATGAATGTTATTTTTCTTTTATGTTACTTTCCTTTCTATCAGTGGCAACCCTGACTCTAACGTGTATTTTAGGAATGCAACATGCAGTCGAGTGAGAGTCTGGTCTAGGCTGCCTAGTTATTCTTGCAACTCGATAGTTGTATATGAGATTAGTTAATTTAGTATGTTAATAAATTTAACTTTTTGCTTTTAAACCCGTGTCCTTACTTTTGCACTGAAACTCTGCTAAAGTCTTCGTCTTATTGAGGGACGGAGACTATCAGTTTTCTACTTCCTGTTCATTTTCGGGCTGCTCATGCTCAGTGGTTTCTTTACATTTATACCACTTTCACTCGAAGTACTTGCACTTTGGATTATTTTATAGTAATCAGCCAACAATATATTTATACGTTGCCTTTTCTCCAATTTTTGTGTTTCCAGTACGTCTACAGACCCTATTTTGTCCAAATTGTACTTCCTTTGAAATATATGAATCTCAGTTCAAGAACTGGTATCTTTTTGGCTTTTTCGCCCTTACACTTTATACTTACTGAACACACACACACACATATCCGGGTTTCTCTTACAAATACATTCCTAAAAAATAGTGTATTTACATGCGGCTACATGAAAAAGAAACGTGGAAGAACGACTTATTGCAATCCTTCACTATACGGCTTTTACGCTAGTTTTTAAGGCAATGCGCGAATAGTTAATATTGAATAATCACGGGTTTAAATTTTTTTCACGTACTATTAGCTTTGCCCTACACAACCTAAGCTAGAGCTTTTCAAATTTCAAACGTTTGAGGAATTCAAAAATTGGAAAAGAAAACTTCATTTTTTTTATATATTTTTTAACATTTGATGTGAATGCGATATCGGAAGATATTATTTTTTCACAAATTTTTTTTTTACTATCACTCGTTCTCCGGATCATCGTTTTCCCGTATGTGTCGTTTATTTCACCCTGTCCCGACGATCATATTGTTTTGTTATGTTCCCACCTCTATCGTTTTCCCGCATTCATCGTTCATTTCAGTCCGTCCCTTGAAAAACGATAGACTGAGATCCCACTGTATATATATATATATATATATATATATATATATATATATATATAACTTAAAAACTCACGGCGCAACAGTCCGACGTGGACTAGGGCCGGCGGTACCCATCTCCGCTTTCGTAACCGTGGGCTTGGGGTGCCATACACCATATATCTCAGTCAGGTGGTCAACCTGACGCGGGACCCCCAGAGTTTAGTTACCAAGCAGGCTTGGTCCTCATTTTATCGACCCACTGAAGGGATGAAAGACTGAGTTGACCTTGCCCACAGAGTTGAACCCTGGACCTGTGGGGCTATGTGCCCAGTGTGTCCAGCTATATATATATATATATATATATATATATATATATATATATATATATATATATATATATATATATATATATATATATAATGATAATAAACTATACAGGCACGACTATCTTTAACATTAAACTATGTAGAGGCGATAATACTCGTCAGTGTAAACGAAGCCAGATTGACAAGAAGAATACTTTTTCAGGAGAGCCATAGACACATCGGGGAGGTAAAACCACAGAGGGGAGAGGCATTGAAGAGACGCACAACACTGACGAGATGTACATTGTTTATTCAGCAGACATCGACGACGATACACGGCACACAAGAACGATAAAAAATTTGCAGGAGGAACAGTCAATGGTAAAACAACCACCGAACCGGCTGCTGGGACAGTGAAAAGACAGAACGTCACATCATAGGACAGTAGCAGAATCAGGATGCAGACAAAATCAGAAGAATGAAGGAAATGCGAGGGAGGGTAGCCAGAATATCAAGCGAGCAAAGACAAGGAAATAATGAAGCAGAGAACGCAAAAATCCTCTGTTTCACCTTTTAAACCATGGCGGCGCTAGCATTTCGGATTCTTCGAATTGGTTAAGAACAGACATCTGACTGAATGATCATGTGAACCATAACTCATCGATGACGACTTTTCCCGGCATTCCGAACATGCGATGCAAAGACACGATGTTCTGAGTCATGCGGTTAATGGATAATCTTAATGTTTGCGCGTGCCTTAAGGGACAGTTTAGCTAGTTAATTCATTTATTTCTAGTTCACACTTTGGAAATAGGGGAAATATATATATATATATATATATATATATATATATTTTAAGAATGTGTGCTGTGATGAGCCGAGTTTTTATCAGTGCTGTGTCAGAATTATATCTATGGTGCCCCTGTATAAAGGGTCAAAAACAGTGATTTTTAGATATTTGTTAGTATTGATAAAAAAATCAAAAACTTTTAATTGTTTAAAAGGCAAGTCTATAAATTTTGTATACAAAAGCACATTTCTTTGTACAAATGACAGTTGAAATTTTAGTTCTGCGATTGGTCTAAAAGCGAATAACTTTTTATATCACTATTTTTGACTTAAGCCCTTTATACCGGGCACCATAGATATAATCCCCCAATCCATTTTAATATATGCTACTACTCAAGAATTATATAAGTATATAAGAAATCATTAGCTTTGATTGTTCCAGAAACCCCCATGTTACAAATGTAAATAAAAAGTGTAAAGGTGCATTTTCTACTTTTATCTCTCTCCTTAAATAATGAATACATTTCTCAATTACTGTACGCATAAGTCCACTAGTCAGCCACAAGTCTTCAGATTTATTTATTTTTCTTTTAGCCAGAACATATCTTTAGGGGAATTTTTCTGCAGTGACAAAATGAGATATGCTTAGAACTTAAAACGCTTATGCTTTCTGATTAAATATCTTCGCTTCTCACATATTCAAAGATAAATAAATCTGCCACAACTGTTTTAAGAACGGAAAATGATAGATACACTTTTTCAAAATTTTTTTCATTTCTTTCACTGCTTTATTACGCATCGCTTTATTTATTTTAGATTTAATCTGACAAAAAGTGAAAGAACTTTTTGAAACTTTGTAATGGAAGCAGATTTTATCCCTGGGGCTAATGAAAGTCTTAAGGTGGAAAAAAAAAATCTGTATTTTCATTTCTGGGTATCGTTTTCTAAATCCTTTTATTTCTGGGATTATACTTGGAAGCTGGACTATGCTCCCCTCATTATATTTTAAACGGTATAAATGGAAGAAAGAAAATTCTTATATACATGATCTATTGATTTTCCAACAGATCGCTTAATTTTTTAAACTTTTTTATTTGCTTTCGTTAATACTTACAGGAAATTTACTACATGCAGAAGTACTCAAAAAAAAAAAACCCACCTAAATTTAATAGCGTATTATTTAACTGTGTTATTAGGGATTTAAATCTAAAGAGTATAGGGTGCTTCAGAAAATTTAACAAGATTTCACGATCTAATAATTTTCCCAGAGCTCATTCAACTGACCTAATGTTTTGATATTATGTGCGGAAGCATGTCAAAGTTTTATTCCGATATTTTTTTGTTCTGTAGAAATTGCCGTCATGTTAACCAGACGTGACGCCTTGTCATTTGTTCCTTTGAAGGTATACTATCTTTCAATAAATATTTGGACATCTGTGGTAGAAAAGAAAAGAAAATTTATTCCTGTTCAATAATTGGTAGAGCATCCACGAGTGGCAATTACAGTCTCAACACTCCGGGGCATGTTTTCCATAAGTCCTTGTATGAGGGTTAGTGGTATTTTCTGCCACTCGGCTCGGAGAAGACAATTAAGTTCCTTCACCGATTTCGGATGGTTGTTCCACCCCATAATTAGGCAATGCAACTCGTCTCAAATGTTCTCGATAGAGTTCAGGTCTGGACTCTGAGCCTGTTGAAAGGCCTGGAGTATGTGGGCCATCGGTTGGGTGTGGTTCTTACGAATTTCTCTGGACAGCACCCGTCGGTCTCTGGTTCCCAGGTCTACCGACTCAGAGCACATTCCGACAATCACTCCTTCTACTTCTGAATCACAAAAGCCACTGTCGATTTTGGGTAATTCAGCTCGCTAGATATGTCCCTTAAGGATCGGTCATTCAGTGATACCCGGCGATTATACCTTTCTCGAAATCAGATAACTCTGCACTTCGTGGCATCTTGCATGCGACTAATGCCCATGTTGTTTCCTACACGATATTAAATGGTGGAGGACGTGGCATATATCAGAACCTTCAGATATCGTGATTTGCATGGACGTCCAAATACTTATCGGTAGATAGTGTATGCCAGTGACCTTGTTTATGTATCCCCCCTTCTTTCAAATGTAGAGACCTTTCAAATGTAGAACTCAAGCAGTGCCGATTTGGTAACTATTACCAATGGAATGCCACAGCATGTTTGACAGGAAATGGAATTCCGGCTTGACGTGTCACAGAAGGCACGGATATTGAACATTTGTAAAATTTTTCATGGAATCCACATGCATTTGTATTTATTATTCATATTATGATTAATATTTAATTAGTAACATTGCAACAGTAAGCCTCTTCAGTTTCATTAGATTAGCCAATGTAGTTGCTGAGATATTTATATCTCAAATGATGTCAAATTTTCTAAACTCACTTTACATTGAAACGATAATGTCAATTGTCCAGTTTTTGTTGTAATGTTTTTTGTTCATACCAAAGATAGTTTATATATCATGGCAGAATTATCTTTCCAAACTCTTTTCTAAAGACCGAGTTATAAAAAAAATTATACTTTGTCCATATAATTTTTGATAATACTGCATTACATTTGCTTGATTTCCTCACAAAAACTGTTAAACATTTTGTGATATAGCAATTTTATTTACTAAGATATTTTTTTAGCATTTCTCTTCTCTTTGGAAGTAGTAACCGTACTTTTATCTGAATTTTTGGCATTTTTCTATAATAGATTTATCCCTGAAGACAATGTTTTAAATACTTTTTATACATCACCGTTTTTAACCTTTGAAAAACGTCTTTTAAAACTCGGGGAAATTTTATTAAGGTTGTGTGACCGTTAGCGAGGGTGGAGATATAATGCCAAAAATGGGAAACGATCCCCTTGCTGTCACGTTCATTTAAAATGTAAGAAAACGTCAATGCGAAAATCTAGAAGAAGATCAAGCAATTGGTGATAAGCTACGGGTTTCCATTTTGACAATATTTATCCTAACTACCACCAAACGAGCTTTATTTAACCCGATTCTCTTTCTGTTTCCTGAAATTAAATGCCATTTACATCCAAACGAATACTTGATATATGACTGAAAATGTTTTTATGTGTTTATAACCATATTTTTTCTTTTTAAAAATACTTTTTTTTTCATGACTAATCGATTTGTTATTTTGAGTAGGCATAAGGAATTATATATATATATATATATATATACATATATGTAAAAGAAAGAAATACTTTATTGTATGAACGATAGGAAAATACTTCAAGAACAATAGAATTAACCATGATATAAGTAACCCGCCCAATCATTTAGAACAAAAGGCGATGTTACAGTTAGGGTATTCAATCTTTAGCAATGAAGTATGGAGAATGATTGTAGGCATTTCAACTTCAATTCTTTGACAAACAGCAATTTGAATCTTATTTATGTTGAGTCTAGCAGTATATTATACGGAGCTTATTATTATATAAAATACATATATTATTATATAAAATGTAAACATTAAAAGCATAATTACAGTATAAAAGTTAATGCTAGTGTTTACAGTAAATATTATTAAAAAAGCAATGTGGTTTGAATCAAAAGCTTTTAATTTTTACGGTTATATTTAGTTTTTCCTCAAAAGTTCTTGAATAATTTGTTATTTAATTAATTTTAAATAATTAATTTCTTAAATTAATTTTTATCAATCTGTTAATTAATATAAATAATAAACATAATAACTTGAGTTAGATGCAATATTATTTATGAAATGACTGACATGAATATTTAAAAAAATGAGAACAGTATTATTTCATAAACCTGAAACTTTTAATTACCTTGCTGAAGAAAAGTTTAGTAATTACTCGTATGCTATACTTTCAAGGCATTAATTAATTTAATCCAGTTACTATTACAGCATAATCTGTTTATTAGTATAGGTTGTTTAATAATTTTTTTAAATATTGATTAGAGGTAGCAGGTGCTTAAATCTTGATATTAATCTACTTTAAAACTAAAACCTGTTTTTTTCCATAGAAACATAAAATTAACCCTCAATGATCGTTTATATTAATATTTCATTTAAAGTGGTTTTCGTTATTTTTGTGATTTCTTCTTAATAAAAGACTATAAATTTTGGTTATAATATATATAATTAAGTTTAGACTTTATTTTACCTATTACTATAATATTCGACGTTTACAAAGCTTCAGTTAAAATACAATATTATTTATACTTCTTTTATAATATTTTCTCAAATTTGAAGGTTTTACTATGCTATGAATGTTATAGGTATATATTCGTCAAGGATTCGAAGTATCCTAGTGGTTATTCGTCGGCTTTTGCTGCTGAGGGTGCTTGGATTGAATCCCGACAAGTGCCATTACCTCTGTGTCTACGCCGGATATGGGCACATGAAGTCCGTAGACTGGAATGTTCCTCTATGAGGTCAGAATTGTGGGAGAGGGTGCAGCCCCCCCTCCCCCCAGATGGTGTTGGGTCAAAATTCCGATGGCACCCACATAATTCGGACTCAGACCCTTGCGGTGCCATTATAAAACTGAAGTCACACCCCTCTACCCGATAGCATATATAGACCTGGTCTGGAATAGATCCCAGCCAAGGAGAATTCGAATCAACGATAACAACATACTCATCAGAGATCTATTAGGTAAACTGCTTTCAATGATTTTTATGAAGCTTTAATTATTTATTTTGTTTTACTAAATTAATTACTAAGATAGTTTACGACAGATCCTATTTAGTTATGAAATTAACGTCTGGAATACTTTCCCCCCGTTTATATATGTATTCTTAACTATAAATACAAGTGGTTAACTTTGAAACCAAACCCATAACTAACCCTTTCCGGACTTTCGTACAGTACAGTCCGTCAAATAAATAAACGAACAACGGAACCTCGTCAGAAACAAGATTTCTTTCGTTTTTTGTCCTATAGTTTTAAAAGTTGCAATACAAATAATTAATCTTCCTCAAGTACGATAAAAAAGAAACACAATATTATAATAAAAATTATGAGGGTTGCTATAAATGTTTGATATCCATTTACGTAAAAAAACATTCTCACTCTCGATAATACTGTATCCATTTATGAAACATATATTCTCTACATTATATCCATTAATGAAATTTTTTTATCAATTCCAATAATAAGATATGGATATTATTATCGGAATTCATAGTGTGATATCTATGTATGACAAAAGTATCGGAATTGATAATATCGTACATCTGCTATAAGAGTGTTACATCTCCGAAATTTTCGATTTTGAGATAATTGCACCACAATGTTCTATAAGAAGTGCTTCTCATTGTCGAGTAATGTTATAAGCCTAGTACCAACGCAATATCCTAGATAGCGCTTATTACCCTCTTCCACAACTAGGAAGGGGAATTTGCTCATGCGCGAACAATGAAATAAGATTTTTGTCAGTGCCTAACGTTGTTGTATTAAAATGTTCTTGTAATAAAAATGTTCATTAAATTTTATTTGGAAAATAAATTTGTATTTTTTTGTAACCTGCTGTTATCAAGGTTGTAACCGCATGTTATCAAGGTTTTCCTTAGTATTGTGAAAAGTTTAGATAGATTATGCATTACTATAGAGATATGGCAGTATTCCCTCAAGCTTTTCAGTCCATGTTGACAAAACGAGGTTACAAGAAGAGGATTATATGTTGTAATTAAAATTCAAAATCATGTTTTGAAAATTTAAAACAACTTTAACAGTATATAGTTTTGCCTTCTGGAGTGATTCGAACAATACATTTCCCAAAATTACCATAGACATTCATGAAACAAGAAATGAAATTTCGACATATATCTTCTTTAGGTCTTCCTGAAAATGTGGATATTTTGAGATGTAACACTCTTCTAGCAAAGGTGTGATATGATACCTATGTATGACAAAAATAATGAGTTCCGGTAATATAATAACCGTTCATGTTAAAAATATTATGAATTCCGATAATACTTTGTTATCTTATTATCGGAATTGACAATATTTGTTTTCATAAATGGATATCACATATTTATAACAACTTTCATAATTCCTATTATAATATTAAGTTTCTTATTTATACTCTAGAAAGCTTATTTTTTTTAATATTGTATTTTTCATTATGATATTATTTGATTCTGAAAAGGTTCCATTGTTCGTTTGTTTATTTGAGGGACTGCACACGTACACTATCAAACTGTGTCATAATCTTCGAAAATCAGCCCGAAACATCCTAGCGACAAATTTATTGCCCCCGTGTGATAATAAATTACTGAAGTGCTCCAAAAAGGAAAGCAAGCTACCTATTCATTGCTTTGAAATTAAAAATTTTTATAATGAAGAGATAGGTCATACGATTCGAAACCTGGTTGCTTTAAATTTCAAAACAATGATGATACGGAAATTTAAGCGCTACTTTCGCATTCTGCAATAGATTCAAACGCTGTAATCTTCCACATTAAGCAAAATTAGATATTTTTATTAATAGCTTTACAACCCTATTATCATTACTAGAAAACCATTTGGATTTTGCATATTTCTTGGGAATAATAATATCTGATAAAGCAAACCATTAAATTCCCGTAAGAGTTCTGAAATTAATTCGTTTAATTATATGTATTGAGGGACAAAATTTCTGAAGCTATTACTGCTTTTCCAATAAAGTTTCGGCAAACATCATTAAAATATGTTGCATGAAAACTGCAAAAATTCATTATTCATTTGGCATTAAAATATTTTAAGCGGAAAAATTAATATGGAGTACATTTTATAGCTAATAGCATACGGATAGAAACTCAGTTGTATGATTTAGTATACTATTTGAGCATTGGAATCACATAAATTCATATTCAATGCAGTTCTTGCAAAAAAACGGAACAACTTTGCGGACAGATACTTGTCTAGAAGAGATACTTGTTTTAAAAATGGGATTTAAAACATGTCCAACTAGATTATTTTTCGATCACTGCATAACAATACCATAATGCTTCCAGGCTCTGTTAGCTGTAAGCAGGGAAATTTTCGTACATTTTTATCATGGAGCCTGGGTTCGAACTACTTACTTTTAAAAATACCACGAAGTAAATTATTCTTCATCAGCGAAGCAAATGAATTAGTGCTTCCAGCCTCTGTTAGCTGTAAGTAGGGAATTTTGCGTATTTTCAATGACCGAATGTTTTCATTGCGATTTAAATTGACATTTTTATCATGCGGCCTGGGTTCGAACTACTTACTTTTAAAAATACCACGAAGTAAAGAATTCTTCATCAGCGAAGCAAATGAATTAGTGCTTCCAGCCTCTGTTAGCTGTAAGTAGGGAATTTTGCGTATTTTCATTGACCGAATGTTTTCATTGCGATTTAAATTGACATTTTTATCATGCGGCCTGGGTTCGAACTACTTACTTTTAAAAATACCACGAAGTAAAGAATTCTTCATCAGCGAAGCAAATGAATTAGTGCCTCCAGCCTCTGTTATCTGTAAGTAGGGAATTTTGCGTATTTTCAATGACCGAACATTTACATAGCGATTTTCATTGATATTTTTATCATGTAACATGGGTTCAAACCACTTACTTTTAGGAATACCACGAATTAAAGAATCCTTCATCAGCGAAGCAAATGAACTATAAGAATGCCACCGAGTTCAAATTCTCCTTTTCGAAATTTCCTATTTTGTAATGTCATCATTATTTTAATAATATTCATAATTTTCTTTAAAAAAAGACAAAAATTCCGTTTTTTTTTTAAATTTACAATACGAACATAATACACGCTGAAATCGTAGATTATTATTTGATAATTAATTATGGATCTGAGGTTATACAGTATGTGACAAATAGCGAGTATGTCAAAATTTAGAAGTTTACAGTATACAGAATTCTATGAATATATTTTGAGTCTGTTTTGGTACCCTATAATATCTTGTCTTGCGATATACATACAAATAATAAGCTTAAAAAATTATTAAGAGAATGAAAATGGCAAAAAAATTTTGTGCCTAAAGACGTTTTATTTACGGCAATGTATGCTATTATTGTGAATCCAATCAATCAAGGAAGGATTTTACAATAATTTAAAATACTTTTGATTATTGACAGTTTAAAACAAAAAAGTAATAATATTATGCATTAAAAAATTATACAAATGATCGTGTAAATATATATTAGTGTAAAAGTGTTTAAAAGTAGTTTCTTTAAAACTTCCTCTTGTTAACTTTAAAAGTGTTTTCTAAATAATTGTACAGACTTGGTTACTTCAATCGGATTGAATCGGACAAATTTAGGTACTTCTTACATTAAAAATAATATTTTTTTAGAGAGACATAAGTAAACAAAATGATCTTGGAGAAAACTGACATAGGCACTTCTTGTACCAAGCCATATATATATAGTTATATATATATATATATATATGTATGTATTATTATTATTAAATGGAATCTTCCGCATCAATTTTACTTCTGAAAGATCTGACAAGGACGAGATCTAGGGTGGATACAAGATTAAAAGGAGGTGATAGACTGTCGTGTTTTATTTTCTTTTAAAATTCCATACTACGTGTTTATTATGGCAGGCTCAAGAATTTTTAAAAAATAGCGTAAACTGAAGTTTTTACATGTATTTACCCTCTTGTGTCGCATCTATTAAATTATATTTGTACAGTGCTCAGAATGCCTTTTAAATATTCATTGCTGTAAGAAATGGAAATGGCCCATAACATTAAAAAAATGTTTAAACTTCCCACAAAATGCATGGTATAAAATATTTAAAACTTAATTTATATATAAGATTGCTACATTAGTAAGGATCAGTGAGATATTTTGTTTATTCCAAAATGTTTCTTTAAAAGAAAATACCCGGCCGTCTGGCCATTTTCTTCTGGATTACTATGTATAATGTTCGATTCTGCCATTCCCGGACAAAAAATAGGTGCTACAATGCTTTACCTATCTCGTGACAAAGTTATTTAAGAAACTAATGTATCTCATAACGCATTTATTGACGGTGTTCGTGTTATAAATGATGAACTATTTGTAATGCAAGATTGCAGGAAGAGATTTGACCTAAATATTTCCTCAGATTACCTTGTCATATGTTTGAAAGTTTATCACATTATCATTTACATTGAGCGATTTTATATACTCTAGCATATTATTATAATGTACATCATGATTTAAAAAAATGATTTACTCATACGTTTTAAATCATATGAGGAAAAATTTAGTCAACTCTTCAGTTAAAAAAAACATTAATGTACAAGTTGATAAAAAATATTTCATTCATACGCTTTAAAACATATTAGGAAAAATTTATTAGACTCTTCAGAAAAAAAATAATTTTGTAATGCACATGCGCATAAATAAATGTTTTACTCATACACTTTAAATCCTGATGGGAAAACATTTAGTCAATAATTCTTCAGTAAAATTATGTTTTTGTAATTCACAGGACTATAAAATATGTTTTACTCACACCCTTTAAATAAGATAAGGAAAATTCAAGTCAATTATTTTTTAAAAACGTATTATTATAATGTACATATCGATAAAAAACTTGTAGTTCATACCTTTAAATAAGATTAGGAAAAGTTTAGTCAATTCTTTCGTAACAACTTTTTCTTATAATGTACATATTGGTGAAAATTTTTATATTCATACGCTTTAAATCATACTAGGAAAAATTTAGTCAATTCTTTAGTAAATATCTGTTATTATTTAGTGAAACCACACTATTATAATGTAAATATAGATAAAAAATATTTCACTTATACATTTTAAATCATATTAGGAAAAAGTTATTCAACTCTTCTGTAAAAATATAATATTTTAATGCACGTGCCGATAAAAAAATATTTCAATCTTATGCTTTAAATCTCATCATAAAAATACATAAAACCTTTGTTAAAAAATCAAGTTTAATGATATATATATTTATACATTTTTAGAGAAAATAATTAACGATCTTCTTTTTTATTACTGTCCAATTCACACTGCATACGGAAAAAAATCTACATTAAGTTGAGAATGTTCTTTATATTTAAATACCATTCCACCATCAAATATGAAATCGACGGAAAAAGTAATAAATTTTTATCTTGAAATTTTCGAAGTTCAAAAGTTCCCCTTCAAATGTAAACGATACATAATGCCAATGATTTTACTTTTATGTTCATGAAAAGATATATGAAATATTATGAATAATACGTTTGTATGCAGCTGATGATTTATTGACTTACGAAAAGCATGTTTCATTAAAAATTCTAAGGATTTGATTCATTGAGTTAGTATACTTAAGAATAAATATCCTCACAAATTCCGGTATTATTGAAATCTACGAGAGGTTTTCCTTGTAGAAAATTCATGATTGAAAAGAAAAACACGTCATGGATTTCTTTGTTCCGTTTTAGCAAACATGTGCAGGAAACGATATTTTTGAATGACCTATTTTAATAAGCAAACTGAATTTAGATACGTACGAAATATAATTTTTGGCATTTGTGTGGAGTTACAATTCAAAAGAAAAAGTGCTGTGTTGGAAACTTTGTGAAAGATTTTGAAAGATTTATCAATAAATGGTGATTACTTAAATGACCATTAGTTTAGTTGTTACGTATTTTTTTCAATTTTTTCGTTAAGTTAGGAAATCTCTTTTGCCTCGTATAATAATGATTATTATTATTATATCATGTTTAATATCCTGGTATAATAATATATATTATTATTATATACTGTCCTCAGTTTTACATGAAAATTTTAATATGAAGTTAAGATTTATTACATTTGACATGTTAAAACTTCTGGTAAAGTTAAGGAAGTTATTAGAATTACGCGTTTAAAACTTTTATAAAAGGAAACTCTGGACCCCCACAAAATGTGTGCTGTGTAAAAGGTGCAATCAATCTCTCTCTCCCCTTCTCTCTATCTATCTATCTATCTATCTATCTATCTATATATATATATATATATATATATATATATATGTGTGTGTGTGTGTGTGTGTGTGTGTGTGTGTGTGTGTGTGTGTGTGTATTGATTGTTCCGTTTTCCTAGGTTCGATGGGATTGAATAAATTCTCTTCAGAAAGTGCACACAAAAAATAAAATGTATTATTCTGTAAATTCTTCAGGCGCATACACAAATTCAACAGGAAACACGTAACAACTGCCTTCTATACAACAGAAAACTCTAAAAACAAAAGTCAGGATAACAGAGTCTTCAATACAATACACGCCTAACGCACTTTCAATACATTCAATTCTCAGCAGAAAAGAATATTGACTTCCAATATCAATCTCAGGTATATTTATAGACTTCCAAAGCGCCCTGTATCGGTCACTAGCTAGAAATTACTAGACCTTTTCAGAATGGTCTAGAAGGTTGGCGACCATTTGGTGACATATCGCCAAAATGTGGCCAATCAATATTCGCCAAAATCAGTCACCAAATCCATCGCCCATTTGGCGATAACTCTCATATTTGGCCACATTACAAAAGACTCTTAAAATTCGTAACAATATATAATTATATATATATATGCAGTGTGGAGATTTCGCACGCGCCGCCAGTGACGTAGAGAGTATAACTGGCGCCCGGGGCACGATACCTTTTTGGCACACCCCTTTCCGAAAAACATATAGTAATATAATATATAGGATTAGTGAAAAGGACCATTTGCCGCCCCTGTGCCAATGGCCCCCGGGGCATGATAGACCCCCTTACCCACCCCTCGCTACGCCACTGTGCGCCGCCTTCAACCAACGATAGCGCCCTCTGTGGCGAAGTGAGGAGTGAGCCAAGAGACGCGATGGAAGAACGCCGCTGAACGTTAGGATATGACTGAGCAAGAGACGCGACCGCCATGAGGAACTTTCTCCCCTTAAATTTCAAACTGTAAATGCTGCCCCTCTGTAAATATTGCCCCTAGACTAGATTTAGATATCATTAAACGTTTCATATCGAGCCTGTGTCCGTGTCTCTGTGCTCACATGGGTGCCCGACCGATCTTTCCCGAGCAATTTCTATTTGGATTTGGAGCTTCAACATCTAGTGAAACTGTGTACTCCTGTGGAATTTTCTGGTTTTGATCTTTTTACTTTTGATATTGACGTAAAGAAAAAATCAGTCTCTCATGATTTTAACTTGCAAGAATTAACGTCTGTCTGCAAGTTGTTGTCCTTAAATTTTTCTGCTGATATTAAGCAATGTGTGGATACAATTTTACATGCATTATGTGACTTTTCACTGCTGGAAAGGCTCACTTCGAAATCTGAGTCAGATGACGGTTCCAATGAAGACAAAACACACATCGGTGAAAAATCGTTTTCGCCCAAAAACGCTGATTCACCAGCTCGATTGAATTTTGACCCTGAACAAAGCGGAAGTAAACAGAATTTATTGCATAGTCCGACAGATTCGTTTCGTTCCCCCTTTTCGTTGAAAGACCTGGTAGAATTAATTAGGCCGTTTACTGGAAAGGACGACGTGCCTATTGAAAGTTTCATTTTAGAAATAGAAGAATTTTTTTTCACTGTACGAGATTAAGAATCCCGTCCATCAAGTCATATTTGCGAAAAAATGTCTTTCGGGTTCCGCGTTAAATTTAATAAGATCTCTTCGTGGTATTAACTCCTGGAATGAGTTGAAACAAACTCTCTTGGATGAATTTTCCGATACGATTAATAGCATTCAAATACACCAAGCCTTGCAACAGCGCAGATTGAAACCACATGAGACACTGTCAAAATATTTGGTCGAGCTGAGACAAATCGGGGCTAGAGGTAACGTTAATGAAAGCTCTTTAATTGAGTATTTTATAGGCGGAATTCCAGATACTTCCGCTAATAAGATCCTTCTTTATGATTGCAAAACCATTAGTGCATTAAAAGATAAATTGAAAACCTATGAAAAATTGTTCAACTTAACTAAACAAAAATCTGGTAATTACAAAAAGCCATTTGTGAAATTTGATGATAAAACTAGTGTTAAAAAAGACAATTTCTTTCGTGGACACCCTCCTATGGTTACATGCTACTCTTGCGACATGCAAGGACACAAAAGTTCTGAATGTCACAATCAAGACCGCGGAAAAAGGTGTTATGGCTGTCGAAATTTCGGACACATTCAGAAAATTTTCGGAAAATTCGGACATCCATTCAGAATGTCATAAAACTGCAAATTCTTTGGAAACTACTACACCTAAAAACTCATTACATGTCCCTACACCAACTAATTATATGTCTTATCCAATAACGATAAACAATGTTGATCTTCGTGGGCTTCACGATTCAGGTAGCGAGGCTACAATGATTACTGACCAAACCCACCAAATCGAAACATTACAGAGTCAGTTGAAAGAATCTCAGCGAGAAGTGGAAGAATCTCGATTAGTTAAGGAGGAACTGACTGCTCAAGCCAAAGAAGCTGAAAAGAAACAAAAATCTTTGGAATCTCAATTGATTCAGTTACAAGAAGATTTAGCAATGTCTGAAAAGCAGAAAAGAAACTTAAGTGAGGATTTAGAAGCTATGTTGAACAAACTTCTTGATTCTATGGATTCAACAGATACACAACAAGCTTTGCGAACTAAATTGGAGGAAGAACTCAATATTCTAAAGAGGAGCTTGGAAGTCGAAACTGCTACACACCAAAACCAGATTCGTGATTTAAAGCAGAAACATACGATTGCCATTGAAAAATTAAATGAACAGTTAGATTCAGTGCAAAAAGCTAAAATTGCTCTAGAGAAGACTAAACGCAAGCTTGAAAGTGAACGTGAAAGTTTACATGCGCACGTAGATGAAGCAGTAGTAGCAAGAAAAAACTTGGAGAAAAAGTTAGCTATTGCCAATGTCCAGGTTGCAGAATATAAAAAGAAAGCTGGAGAGGAAGCATATACTTTTACTTTGTTAGAAGAACAAAAGAAGCCGATGTCGAAAGATATTGGTATACTGCACCATAAATTAGATTATATGCCAATTGTTCACGAAAAACTGGATAAATCAAAGAAAAAATTACAATCAGAGGTTGAAGAACTTGAAAAGACTAAGAAACATTTCGAAGCTGAATTGTATGAATGAGTTAATTTTCATAGGACTTCGGAATTGGAGAAACCTAGATCTATTCTTCAAGCCAAGTTGGAAGAGCAAAAACACCAATTTGAAGAACTTGATAATGAATTACAGTTAACTGATGCTACCAAATATACTCCGTTCGAACTTTTAATTGGCATAAAAATGAAAAACAAAGAAGGACTTAAAATTAAACAAATATTAAATGAAGAATATATTGATTCTCTGATTAATGACAGAAATGACCTACGTATTCACGCTAGAAAAAATATTGAGAAATTACAAGCGGGTAATAAGAAAAACTTTGATAAACATCGCAAATCGCCATCGATTTATAACATTGGTGATCTTGTAGCTATTCAACGGACACAATTTGGCACTGGACAAAAACTGCGACCCAGGTTTTTTGGTCCCTATATAATTCACAAGGTGCTTCCGAATGACAGATACCGAGTTGAAAAAGTCGGGTCACATGATGGACCAAACCTAACGTCTACGGCCAGTGATTACATGAAAAAATGGTCGTCATAGTACCTTTATTATACTATTTGAACATTATTTTTTGTGTTTGTGACGCACATTTTAAATTTACTCCATATATTATTCAAGAACAATCTTCATACCTTTCAAATTTCATTTCTGAACTGAATCTCTAAGACACTCTCAACTGTTCAATTGGACGACATCTTATTTTTTCAATTGTGATGGTAACAAATGATGATGACTTGTGATGTTTGATGAAAAACGTGACGTCGACACACTGCTAATATGATGTTACCTGCACGTGACTTGGATACTGGCTTTGATGTGGTGCCAACTCCATCTCGTCGTTACACCTGTGAGGAAATATTTCTTTTGATGTCAACTGATACAAATGAGACAGTCCAAACGACTTTATCGGTGTGTTTGTGGAGAGGATTTTCGGAGAACATATCTTCTGCTTTCGTTTCTCTCTCTTTTTATTTCTTTGCAGTTACTATCTGTTCTTTTCACATACCTGCTGTACCGGAGGTCCGGTCCAGCCAGGATGAGCCGAGTGCGATGTGAAGATGTCGCACGTGCCGACTTCAACCAACGATACGCCCTCTGTGGCGAAACGAGGAGTGAGCCAAGAGACGCGAAGGAAGAACGCCGCTGAACGGATGTTAGGATATGACTGAGCAAGAGACGCGACCGCCATGAGGAACTTATCCCCCTTAAATTTCAAACTGTAAATGCTGACCCTCTGTTAATATTGCCCCTAGACTAGATTTAGATATCATTAAACGTTTCTGATCGAGCCTGTGTCCTGGTCTCTGTGCTCACACACACACACACACACACACACACACACACACACACATATATATATATATATATATATATATATATATATATACAGGGCTAGATTTGAGGCGGAACGTGCCGGAACGCCGTTCCGGTACCTACTTATAGGTACCTCTCTTTATCAAAAATTTGGAATCCCCCCCCCACACACACACACACGCACACTTCGGAAGATTATCGTCCCGGCAAATCTATTCCTAGAAATCTAGCACTGTATATATATATATATATATATATATATATATATATATATATATATATATATATATATATATAAATGTATATATATATATAAATGCAAAGCAGGGTGGATTATATATGTAAAAGCAAAGATATTATCAAGTTATTGTATATAAAATACAAAAAAAATTCCCTCATATAATTAAGGAATTTATTAAAATTACGAGGTCAAAAAACTTTTATTTGAAACCATTTCAGAAATGACACATTTAGATCGAAATTATAACGTTAACCTTTGAAAATCACAAACTAATAATATTTACACATATTTATAATAAGTTTCAATACGTATAAAATTCATGAAGTGATTAATAAACTAATTTTCAGCGACATATCACTTTCATTTATAAAACATTGTGCGACAGCTCGAAAGTTACATCCTACTAACATCTTCAAACATTTCTTTTTTTTTTTTCCTGCGAAGTTGTGTCCGGCAAATAAACAGGAATTTCACTTCTTTTTCCTCTAAATGAAAGGCATTTCACTGCCCAATACGGAATGTTCAATTTATTTTACTTGGACTTTATCTGGCAGAAACTCGAGGTTCTTACAAACTTTCTTAAGAAAGCGGATTAGTTTCCTGTGTCAAATGAGAGGCGAAATGAAAAAGTTTCAGATTTTATCCAGTCACTTACGGTCACTCAATTGAACATTTTTGCCAGGATTATTTCTACAAAGGGTATGGATTATTAGCAATTAACCTTTTTTTTACGGACTAGCAATAGGAGAAGTAATATAAATTAATGTAAAAATGTCCTCTTCTTTATTATGTCTATTATTTAGCTATCTGCGTAAGATGTGTGTTTCCAGAGCTAATTGATCTAAAAAGAAGCTGCAAGAGGAAACAAAGTTACGCATTTTATTAAACTCGTGAAATTTAGTTTCAGCATTTCAGCAACTGGTAAATTCGGATGATTGATATGTTATTTTATAAATTTTGTTGTGATCAAGAAATAAAATAATAATTTAAAATTTTACAAAGGAATTAAAAATCACAATTATTTCTTATGTAATATATTATATAATATAAATAATTGTAAAAATGTTCACTTCTTTATTATGTCTATTATTTAGCTACCTGCGTAAGAAATGTGTTTCCAGAGCTAATTGATCTAGAAAGAAGCTGCAAGAGGAAACAAAGTTACGCATTTTATTAAACTCGTGAAATTTAGTTTCAGCATTTCAGCAACTGGTAAATTCGGATGATTGATATGTTATTTTATAAATTTTGTTGTGATCAAGAAATAAAATAATAATTTAAAATTTTACAAAGGAATTAAAAATCACAATTATTTCTTATGTAATATATTATATAATATAAATAATTGTAAAAATGTTCACTTCTTTATTATGTCTATTATTTAGCTACCTGCGTAAGAAATGTGTTTCCAGAGCTAATTGATCTAGAAAGAAGTTGCAAGGTGAAACCAAGTTACGCATTTTATTAAAGTCGCGTAATTTACTTTCATCATTTCACTGGTAAATTTGAATGATTTGTATGTTATTTTATAAATCTTGTTGTGCTCAATTTATATGTTATTTTATAAATTTTATTGAGCTATATGAAATAAAAAATCAGATAATAAAAAAACTACTGAGTTCAAAAATTTTATTGAAATTTGGACAGTAACTACAGATAATCGGATTTAGTTTATGACATGTTTGCCATCAATGACCCTTATGTGGCTCAGACGAAGAGAAAATTTCTACAAAACTAGCTGAAGTGTCGAGACATCGATGCTTTCCATGACCTCCTGAATGGCTGTTTTGAGCTCAGCGATGGTTTCGGGGTTATTTGCGTAAACTTTATCTTTAATACTGCCCCTCAAAAGTGTCTCACAAGGCTTGAGATCAGTAGGATATGGCAGCCAAGAGATTCCTATTCGCTCAGAAACGCTGTATTTCACCAATTTCAGCGAAAAATGAACAACAATACGAGTGCTTATGCTAAAAGAAATCCCAACAAGCGCTGCATTCAACCACCAAGTTTTAACCGAATATCGCCAATTGTTCAAAAGTTATCAAGTTTTATTTTTCATATGGCTCAATCATTGTCACACTGTATACGTATATATATATATACATATATATATATATATATACATATATATATATATATATATATATATATATATATACATATATATACATATATATATATATATATATATATATATATATAGATATATATACATATATATATATACATATATATATATATATATATATATATATACATATATATATATATATATATACATATATATATATATATACATATATATATATATATATATATATATATATATATATATATATATATATATATATATATATATATATATATATATATATATATATATATATATAAGATGGAATATATGTATAAAAGCAAAAATATAATTAAATCATTGAATATCCAATGCATAAATGTTCTGCTCTAGCAGTACATAAAAGCATTCTCTTATTAATAGTGTATTTTATTAAAACTGTTTTAAATTGTACATTTAGTTACTAAAATGAATTTACTATGAATTTCCTTCTATAACCCTCTTTGTGCTTAACAATACATTGTCCTCCCCTTTTTTGTTGTTATTGTTAATTTTAAGGTAAATCTTCGCTGGACTTTAGCCACAAGCTCAGCTGTTATTCTAAGTAGATCCTCACTGCTACCGATATGAAATTTATTAAATAGGATTCGAAATGGTTATCTAGGTTGCTAACCCAACTTTTTACACCTTTGTCCTCAACCCCTTAACAACTTAAGCAAAGCGATATTGTGCCTTGTCATGCCAGTACAGATAGGAGAGACTGCATAACAATTCTGGAATAGTTCGTAATATCCATACCGGTTCAACGGAAAGTTAAAAGCCTAAACACGTTTTATCGTACTGGTGGATATTATTATCTTATGAAATGATTAATCTTTGTTAGGGTTAGGTGTAATCCTAAACTTGGTTAATTTCCCAGTTTTTCAATTTTTTATAGGTTTATTTTTTATGCTTCTTTGCTTTTTCCTTCGCAATACTGTTACTGTTTTCAAACAATTTCATATTTATTTATAAATAATTCCTGGTTATGAAGTTATTTTATGGAGTGATTTTTTTTCTTTACTTTTAATACATAATTCCTTAAAATATATTGAATTGCTTATGAGAATTGAACTTTTAACTAGTAGAAACACACACAGAGAGAGATAAAGCGAAAAAGGAGATTTTAAAAGAGTGAGAGATGGATGGAAAGATAAATCTATAGATATAACTGTACTTACATATAAATGTGCTTACATGTATACATATGCATGCTATTTGTATGAAGATATTTCTTACTCCCTATTTAAATGCATTAAATCCCTATGAATTTATACCATATATATATATATATATATATATATATATATATATATATATATATATATATATATATATGAATATTAAATAATTTTACTAGTTATTTTCAGGTATTAATTACTTTTAAAAAGATGAAAATAAAAATGTGTTTGAAAATAGAGCTAATACTATATCAATTTTAACTGTTAAAAAATTAATCTCCAAAAATGATTTTATTGAAAAATATTGAAAATAATTTTGTCTTTACGATAATAGTATAATGCAATTGTAGTATCGATAAATGCCTTATTAGAATCAAAATTATCAAAAATCGTCTCAGAGTAAAAATAAGATGTTTTTTTCAAAAATAGTTCACCAAAAAAATGATTTAAAATGTTTAAATGATCTCATTTACACAAAAATATTGGGTTAATAAAATCGAACTGGATCAATGAAACACGACCCACCGTTATGATAATAATGAATACGGTATAAAATAGTATTTCGATGAAAAAATATCTGTTTTGCATTCCATCAATGTTGATCAGTAAAAAATATTCATGAAAATATTCCTGAGGCTATATTATCATAACATTAATCAATTTCTAAATAAAAGTAAATGAGAAATCCTTATCTAATTTCAAATTATGTTTATACCATTCAACAGCAACAAAACCACTTTCTTTATTCAGGTATGTAATCCAGAATAACTATAACAAAAAGAATATCTTGGTTTCCTTCGAGGAACAAATTCACCTTATACGCTGCACGCGGATATAAAAAAGTTAATAGAAATACCATGAAGCATTAAGAGGCGAGACGAAAACAGAAGGTCTTCTGATGTAACACTTTTATGGTGCTTACGTGACAGTAAATTATGTATATGGGTATAAAAGGTACCTGATCCTTCGCTGTTTCTCCATGGATATCGCTCAGATACCCTATCAATAAATTTCCCCCAACATTTCTCCTAGAGGGAAAGATTTAGTACCGCTTTTTCGTTAATTCACAGCATATGTATCCGAAGTAAGGGGGAAATACGTTTACGGTGATTTAGCTATTCGGGTATTTTATGTGTGGCAATCCCTCCATTTTCACATATCTTTATACACGACTTCCTTATGTTTATGTCCTTTTAATTCTTTTATTATGGACTGGTCTTATTTTGTTCGGGAGATGCAGTTCATCGGAAGGCATATTCATAATAAAGAAGATGTGTTGGATATTTTTGGTGTAATTCATATACATACATAGAGAAGAAAGATTATGGCATAGTAATTACGAGGTAAATAATTGAATTGTGTAAAGTAATTCTTTAGTTCACCACATCATAAATCCTTTAATAGATATTTCAAAGAGGAATTACTAAGCTATAAAATTTATCTACAATATTAAATAAGGTCGTGCATTTTTTTACTACGCAAATTTTCTTAATATGATTGCATATTTTTTGTTTTACTATAAAATTTTGAAAAATAAAAGTAATCCTCATAATGAACTATAAGATGCAAGACTCAGGCATAGTAATTAGAAGGTAAATATTTAAACTGCGTAAAGTAATTCTTTAGTTCACAACATCATACATCCTTTAATAGACATTTAAAGAGGAAATAAGAAGTCATAAAATTTATCTTCAATATCAAATAACGTCATTCATTTTACTATGTTAATTATATATATATATATATATATATATATATATATATATATATATATATATATATATATATGATTGATATGTTTTATTCAACTGTAAAAGTTTTCAAAAGTAAAATTAATTCTTAAAATGAACTATAAGATACAAGAATCAGGCATTGTAACTAAGAACTAAATAATTGAATTTCGTAAAGTATTTATTTAGTTAACCACATAATGTATCCTTTAATAGACATTTAAGCAGGAATTACAAAATTTTAAACTTTAGATACAATATCTAATAACGTAATATATTATTTACCATGATGATTTTGTTAATAAGATCGTATATATTTTTTAAACTATAAAATTTTGAAATGAAAAAGTAATCCACATAATGAACTATAAGATGCAAGACTTAGACATAGTAATTAGGAGGTAAATATTTAAACTGCGTAAAGTAATTCTTTAGTTCACCATATTATAATCCTTTCATAGACATTTAAAGAGGAATTACGAAATTATAAAATTCATCTAAAATATCAAATAACGTCATACATTTTACTAAAATAATTTTATTAATATGATTGCATATGTTTTATTCAACTATAAAAGTTTTCAAAAGTAAAAGTAATCCTTAAAAGGAACTATAAGATACAAGAATCAGGTATAGTAATTAGGAAGTAAATATTTGAAATGCGTAAAGTAATTCTTTAGCTCACCACATCATGCATCCTTTAATAGACTTTTAAGCAGTTCAATTACAAAATTTTAAAATTTAGCTACAATATCCAATAACTTGATATATTATTTACTATGTTAATTTTTTTAATGTAGTTGCATATATTTATTAAACTATAAAATTTTGAAAAGTAAAAGTATTCCTGATAATGAAGTATAAGATGCAAGAATCAGGCATAGTAATTAGGAAGAAAATATTCAAACTGTGTAAAGTAATATTGACTCTGTTGAGGATCTCGGCGATCGAATATCCGGTTCTGTTTGCAAGTGTGCATGAAATACCTGGCATCTTTGAAACTGTACGCCAATCGCTCCAATGACGCTGCCAAGCATGTATTACTGCTGGTGGACGCAATTTTGAAAACTTCTGCTAAACATAGCACTTTCCAACGACACTGTCAATAAATTATTTTTCTTTCCTTTGATGTATCTTTCCTAGGTTTGTGCCTCAACGCGTCACTTGCGCCCATAGATTCCTATACAAAAAATAATTTTTACAGTGTCCTGTATCATCCCTTAAAGTTTGTACCAGAAATTTGGAATCACCCTCAACCCACACACACACACGCACAGAGATAGATAGATAGATAGATAGATAGATTCATTGATTGATTGATTTTAACAAAGATTTTGAAAAGTAACTCAGTTTCATATTCCATGGTTTTGAGGATACCTCAGCTAGATGCATTGTCTTCTTGTGTTGCCTATTGTAGGGACTTTCATTAATTATGCATTGCTTTGAGAAGCTTCAGAGTCTTCTCAACTTATCTTGAAAATTCCAGCACAACAATGGACGTGACAATGCTTGTACGTCAGATCATCGGTATAGACATTATGCGAATGAGTGTGTGATAGCGCAAGTATAGTAAGAGCTTCTAAACGATTATTGGAAGATAACAGGAAATACATTTAATAACGTTTCTTAGGCCTAGTAATAGCGCGTTAGGTTTGGAACCGAGGGGCCTCAGTTCGTGTCCCAACGAATGCCATTAAATACCTTGGTGTCTAGGCCGGATATAGGCACGTTAACCTTTTCATTGGCAAAAACCTTCACGGTTTGCAGGGTGCAGATTTTGCTCCTGCTTTTTTTAACCTAAAAATTCTTGAAACATTTTCCAATTAAAGGTTGAAAAATGCTTTTACTTCTTTAAACTCATAACAGATGTCTGTACAAATCATTTTTCTGCTCATTTAACTGGAATGGATTGAATGCAAGGAAAAAATACTAGATTTAGGCTTTTGCACGGTGAAAACGGCGCCTCTCAAAGAGTTAAAGCTACAGACCGGGAAGTCCGAAGTCAGAGAAGGTGGGAAAAGCTGCGAACCCTCAAGATGTCACACCTGGGTGTTCTCTGTCGAAATTGAGTTGGCCCAAGGGAGTGTTATTGGTTTCCCTATATGGTGCTCCCATTGAAAGCAACCAACGATTCTAGTCGTTAACCGTCGAATGTATGGATTGGCAAGTGCTCCGCAGCGACAAACAACAACAACAAACAATAAGAACTTTTCTTAAACTGTGAAAAACCGTGTTGTCCAACAGACCCATGCTGTTCTAGGATTGTTTTTGATATTACTGTTCCTTGTAATAATATTTTGTAATAAAAGATATATGTCATGAACCTCATCATCATGGTTTTTGTAGTTCTACGAAAACTATATTGCCATCAGTAACGTCTTTTAGTAAATATGGATTCGTGTGAATAAATATAAGTAGAGATTATTTAAATAATGCGAAATATGGGTGCTGATTTTGGATGGGATATTTTGGATTTGGATTTGTGGCTAATATAAAAGTGTAATTCTTTGGTATGGCATAGAACCTTTTTTTTAGTTTCACTGTAATAAAACTCACTTTAAAGTGATATGTAAATGGAAGCAGAATATCTGGCGATGACTTATTAATATGCTGTTTCACAAATTTTCAATTCTAAGAGACGTGTACACACAAACACTATAAGATGTCGGTTCACCCTAATCTGATCTATTCATTTCACGAGATGACAAAAACAACAACATACACCAAGTACATACAAGAACATTTTTTTGAAGATTTAAAAACCACGTTGACGCTCATGATCAAACAGCCGAAAGTCAAAGTTGTAGTACTTTTCGGGGGATGAAAGCGGAAGTTTTTTTGTATACATGAAAATTATCTATCACAGATGACACTATCAATAATCTAAGAAATAACGAAAAATCAATGAGTCTATAGCAGCCTAATAAAAAAAATGTAGTTGAAGAAAATTTCTTGCATAAAAGAATTTGAGAAAAAAGTTTATCAATATTTAATTCATCCAAATACAGAACATGGCACTTTCTTTAATTATCTTTTGGTTTTACTGTTCACTTTGAAAAATTTAGTTTTTATTTCTTCTTTATTTTTACTGGATATTTATTTTTTAAATTTACCTTATATCTCTCTGCATAAAAAACCTTGAAGATATCTTCATACATTCTGAGAAAGTTGCACCATAGCCCGTGAAAGTTTTGTTACTTTCCACGAAGTAAAAAATATGTCAGAACTGAAAAGGAGTCGATAAAACTTTGTGAAAGTTTGCAGAAGAAAAGGTCTATCTCTTCAATAATTCTGTTTGTGAACTGTAGAAAAGAGTAGTAAAAAAACCCGAAAACGTATTTAAATCACGTCTTTATAATGATGTAAAACATTTAAAATGAGTATTGATATCGTTACTCAGATTGTTCATATTCATTACTGATGCTAAACTAGATTTATTAGTTAAAGCTTTTAAGTGACTTATGTAGAATATACAAGTATGACATTATATATATATATCATATATATATATATATATATATATATATATATATATATATATATATATATATATATATATATATATATGAAACGATAACTTTTATAACCATTAAAGAAAACGCCTATTCAAAATTCTTTTATATTATAGCAATATAATAACTCCCCTCATCTTGATTTCGACCTGGGAATAACCAAAGTAACCTATTAGTTTTTCCCCTAAAGCCACGCGCAGCCAGAGATTATATAAGAAGAAAGTTAGAGAAAGTCTGATCGAGAAAGTCTGAAAAAAACGATCACCCCATATAGCGTTTAAGTCAGGTGTCATAAATTGACCAATGAGAAGTCTTTACGTGATCGCGCTTTTTGGCAGAAAACATTTTCTCGCGGCCCTTCTGTGTCTGGTCTTCGTCCTAGAAACACGCAGCAAGTTGCGCTGCGATGTTTCCCGTGAATCCGTAATGTTCCGGGAAAAGTTTATCTGATGCGTTTAACCTGTGCCATGGGAATCATGTTAAATAAAAAGACTTCATAACCAGCTAACTGCAGGATCCTGTTTTTTTTTGCCTCTTCCTTCCTTTCGAGTATCAGACATAGTAGACTCTCCATTGTATGTTTCCCCATACTCTGCCACTTTATACGACTACATCTGAGATTTTTTGAATTATCGGCTATATATATATATATACACATGGTGGACAAAATCTAAGAAAGAATGTTTCGGTCAACGGTAGCAGGCGCAGAATCGAACGCAGCAGCTCGTGGAAATTTGCATAAAGGCGTGTTGCAGTGCGAATCAAGGTGGAGATGTCATTTTTTCATTACCGCACGTGTGGGCCTCGGAATGACGTACAGATCTGTTGCCGTCCGAACCGATCAGTCGCCGAATCAGTTTCCAGGCATTCGGCTCTGGCAGTCAATGAGTGTCAGACATTCCATTGGAATAGGCCGGAAGAACATTGCTTTTTGGAAAGTAAGATGTTATGTCTAAAAGACATCATTTAGATGATTTTACACATGTATGGACAATAGGAAAGATGGAGGAAGGGCGACAAATTACAGATATTGCTAGGGATTTCGATATCGGCCACAGTGTTGTTTCCTGTCTTTGGAGAACATGTCAAATAAGTGGGCAGTGTAGCAGGCGCCAGCTAGGAGGTCGTCTTTGCAGTAAGACGGTCGAAGCCGATAGGTACATCGTTCTACCGGCAAAAAGGAACCTGCGCAGCACAGGTTGTCAAATGGCAAGTCAATTATGTTCAGCCACAGGAACTCAGATATCGCAGATAACTGTTTCAATGTGTTTTGCGGCAAACAGGACTATACGCATGAAGACCTTTTGTGTGAGTCCCACATTTCGAGAGTTCACCGTATCGACCGTTTACAATGCAGCTGCCTGCATCTCCATTGGACCGATGAAGAGTGGGCCAATTTCCTCTGAGATGAGAGCCTAACAGATGAGAGCCGGTTCAATCTTTCTTCTAATAGTAGATGGCAACTGATATGACGTGAAGTTGGTAGTGCTTACCGTCCAGAAAATATCCAAGAAAGGGACCGATATGGTACTTGTAGCATCATAGTATGGATAGGCATCATGGTCAATGACTGCACACTACTACATGTGCATAAAAAAGGGACCATGACAGCTGCACGGTACATTGAAGTTCTACTGCCTCATGTTCGTCTCTTCCGTGCTGCTGTCGACGATAACTTTCTGTTCATGGAAGATAAAGTTCTCTGTCACGGCGCCAACGCTGTTCATGACTGTCTGGAGAGCTAGGATATTCATCGTATCATGTGACCAGCATGTTCACCTGATCATAATCCAACAGAAAATGTATGGAATGCCTTGGGGCGGTATCTTACTGCTCTCCCATATCCACCGACAAACATGCCGCCCTTTATCCGTGCAGGGAAAGAGGAATTGGACAAGTTGCTCAAAACCTAATGGATCAAGTTATACAAAGCATACCACGACGTGTGGAAAGTTGCATTGCACTGCATGTGTGACATACGCCTTACTGGCATGTCTCCCCGGATTGCCTGTAGTTAGTAATCTGCATCCTTTGTATTGTTCTGTTTACGGATCAATATGTACCTTTCAGTGAAACAACCTGTTTCAACACTTTCTGTTGTTCTTTTCGCAAAACATCTGGCGTTATAATCATGTGTTACATTCTGTCTTTACCTGTTTATCCCTCTTGACATGAAACCAGAGCTGTGATGTTTTAAAATATGGTTATTTTACCCATTCAGATCTTATGAGATGACCGATAGTGTAGAAGGCTATAAAAGTCTTTAATGAATAAACTTTTATAAGACTGTTTGTTATCTATAATAGTTCATTTATTTGCATATTTCCCAAATAAAGATAGTCTGAATAATGAGTTTATATATTCAGGAATGATTAAAAATATAATCTCTTAGAAATTTCATTATTCCGTTCTGAAAGAATAAATATTTGAGAATTATATTTGATGGCTTTTGACAATCTATTTCGTTAATAAATATTTTTATTACTGCCCAGGAGCCATTTGGTGTTACAAATTAAAGGTAAAAAAATGCTTCTAAATTATTTTCCGTTTTTTCTAAATTTCTCAATTTTAAAATTATACATGAATTTTAAAAGAAAAGGTACAACATATCAAAATAACCTAAGTATAAAATATAAATGTTTTAACAAATTAGCACTCAATTTTTTTTAAAATTTGTATTATTCAAAATTTTATTATATAGTTAGTACTGACAGACTATTTTATTAGCCATTTGCGTTTAGACTTATATTACGTTGTATTAATGCCCGGATTACATAAATTTTTGTCTATTGTTAACTCCAACACAATATTTTCAGGAAATATTTCTAACATGTCAGCTAATGTATCACCTAGGAGAAGGAAAACAAGCATTACAAGTCAATCAAATGCCACTTGGTAAAATAAAAGTATCTTAAGCAATGTTTCAGACACATTACTCATCATAATTTGTCATGAATATGACTTGAGCTGTCAGTTACTTCATTTTTTAACGGTATTTTTGTCAAATAAAGCATACGTATGTATTATAGCAGTAATAAGTTAGTAGATGTAGATGTAAGTACCTCAATTTTTCCTTCGTACAAAAAAATAAAAGGACGAAAATCGTGCTTCATGACGATATGTCAAATACTTTGAAAGAATTAATTAATAACTATTTTTGTTTCTTATGAGTCAAGAAAGTATTATATATGGTAATTGCAAAATTATATCCTAGAGGAATGTTTGAAAAAAGCTTTAATGAAAAACAAGTCGCTTCATTTGACGATTAGAAGTATATTGAAATAAATTAAAGACAAAACCTTTATGAATATTTATATTATCTTATGTTACCTATGGTAAGGTCGCTCAGTGGCTAAGTGGTTAAGGCGTTAGCCTGCCACGCAGGCGGCGCGGATTCAATTTCCGCATAAAACTTGGTTGTATCCTGGGGAACCGGCCAGTCTTCCGCCTGCAAAAGGAGGCCCCGTCTAGAAAGGGGAGCTGCAACCCATCGTCCATCGCCGGTGTCATCATTTGGTAATCAAATTCTTATGTGATTTTTGTGTTTCTATTTCCTTGTATTAATATGTACAACGGACTAGGGTGTGACGTATAGAAGTCAAACAACTCATGAGGCAATGGCAGTCCCTTTTCTGCTGATACTGCTCTTATCCGCAAACACGACAGCAAACAAACCTACGTTAAGGTGTTTCACATACTTGACACATAAAGTATGTTTATTACGACAAGAATGGAAAATAGGATAAGTCAAGACTTAACTACTTAGGATTGAATTTTAATAGTGGCAACTAGGTATGTACAAATTATGCAGAAGAGATACAGGGGTGAAATTTTTATAGACCTTCAAAGTAGTAAAAAACATTGTTTAGCACCCGTTGCTAACGTCCTGGAAGCTGCAGGATGCAGTTGGAAGCACCTGATATGTTGATCCTTCAAATGGGGTGGTCTACAGCCTGCAGAATCTCTGGTGGAATCCATGGAGCGGTTCTTTCATCTTGGGGTTGATATCTAAGTCACATAGACTTAAGTCTGGGAAATATGGTGTACTGTAGAGAACTTCCCAGCCCCAGAGAGCAAACACATTAGCCAGAGTGCGAGCACAAGCATTTTCATTCCATCAGTATGATGCAACAACTTATTTCGGACGATAAACCTGCAACTAAAACATGGCTGTGTTCACCCTGTCACTGTTCGCGCGTGTGATGTTCGTGGTGAGAACTCATTCAGTCTGAGGTACGGCAAGTACGTGACGTACATGTGGTATAAGCTGTTTTCGTGGGTTCTGCTGCGTAGGGGTTCTACAATAGTGTTGCCACTATTAAAGTTCCATCCCTGGTATCTGTTATGGAGTTTTTGGTTGGGTGATCTCGTATAGTGGTAGTTAATGACACAATTACTCTGAATTATGAATAACACACTGATTTATTAATATAAAACACACATATATGTTTACACTAAATTTCATTATTAATAAATATATCAATATAAAAACCATTGATCATCTCAATTAATTACTCAATCATAATATTTAATTCATTTAATTTGATATTCACCTCAGTACGCAATTTATTGTTACTCCCTAATTCTAGCCTGTTTTACATTACTCGGGGATTTATAGACTTTTTGGCAGTAGGTAATGAAATGTTACCTCCGTTTTGTAGACAGCACTGGAAACACTCGCCGGTATGTTATCTTGCATCGATTGGTGTATCTTTTTCTCGGGATTCAATTCTCTCCGGTGAACGCAGTCATGAAATTTCGCTGGATGGCGCGGGAAGATGTCTGGCGATTATCGGTCTTTCAATGCAGGACAGGCTCCCTTCCGATCAGCTCTCATCGTTGGCTTGCAGGGGTCAGGCAATCTTTTTCGGCCCCGACATTCATCTAATTCCTCTCTTTGCATTCACTGCAATATTACAGCGGCGCGCTGAGTCTGTGCGAAATCTAGCATATACTCTCTTAAAAATAGCAATCTAGCATATACTCTCTTCTCTCTTATGATGCTATCTTATGGCAATGTGTTGAGTCTGGGCGCAATCTAAAAGAGAGCGCTCTCAAAATTCTCTCTCATACGTTTTCTGCTTATCTCATAGCGGTGTGCTGAGTCTGAGCGCAATCTAACAGATACTCTCTCTCTGTTTTATTCATCTTCTTCTCTGTTATTATTTAATTTCGCCGTTCCTCCCTTTTCATTTCATTGGTCAATCATGTTAAATCATTTCTCTCACTTCAATTTCCATTCGATAATTCTAACCCCCTAAATCTTCTTTATTGACCATTCCGAGTGAGGGTCGTTTCTCATTAAAATAATTTAGCCTTCGACTTTCCCATGATCTTCTAGGAATTTTGTTTTCCCAGAAAATCTCATATGTGTGGAGCCGTTTTATCTTCGTGCACAATCATCCTTTTTATTCTATTACACCTTTCATTGACCTGTCTTTTTAACTGCTCTTTTCAATTCCTTCCCCTCCGTCCGGGATTCTTGTAACGCCTAGTGCCATCTCATACTTTCGTTTTTCACCCCGTTTGTTCGACTTAATTGGTTCGTCTGCTTCCCAAACTTTTAGCATGTCGAACCCCACGACAGTATCTATCTAAGAATACAGTATTACTCTTCGATGTTTAGTATTCCAGATGCAGTAATTTATGCACACTTTTGACTACTTTTCGCTTTTTTCACTTTTTACGTCTGTAGAATAGATTTTCTAAGACTTCTCAAAGGAGTGAAAATTTGTTGAAAATCAAATGGTATATTGCATAGACCAGTGATTTCCAAGCGGTGATCCCGCTTAAAAATAAATATTACGTTCATTTGAAAAATGTGGGCTTTAAGAACCAATCGCAAGTATCTCATTAAAAAAAAACCACTATTTTTAATGATTTCTATTGTAGTTCTCTAGTGTAATACTATACTGAATCCATGGCGAATTTTAAAACTGAATTAATATATGCTGTTCTGGTATTGTTTACTCATATGTGTCAATAAATAAATTAAATAAGCAATGGTGTAAGTACTTTTTAAAATTAAATTTGATATGTTTCTGATATGAATTCTAACTTAATTTAATACTGAAAAATTGAAAAAACTAAAATTCTAACAGGGATGCCCCGTGTTTCTAATCCTTAGAGTGACTCAAACGTAAAAATGATGGGAATCCCTGGAATAGAAAATTCCTAGTACTTGCATATTATCGCGAAAACAAATTTTTAGAACAAATTTTATATCACTCACTAAACGTTACGTAATTCACTAGCAATCGGGAAAAAATGTCATTTTTCTTTTAGTAAGAATATTCATATTGTAATTAAAATCAATTAATATTTCAACAATATCAAAGGAAGAAAATATAATTCAATTCATATCCCTTGCATTCAATTCTTTGAGAGTTTTGGAGAAAATAGTCGATGCCTGGCACCCCATGCATTTATTTCGGTGATCGGAATGTTGCCAAAGCTCTCAAACTCGCCAGTTTGGCTCTAAAGTTGAAGAAGTAAAGCATAAGGAACCTATTCCTTCACATTTCCAGTAGAATTTTGAGTTATTCAATTTATAAATATAGTAATACACGACAGAATCAGTACATAAAAGGAATATATTTGAAGTTTCTGAAATACTACAAATAAATTCCTTCTGCTTCAGGCCTTGATGCATTCAGAAATTTTCCCAAAGGAATTTTCTCAGGAGAAACCTTTTATATTAATCTCTTCTAGCATTCTAGGAATTTTATTTATTTTTATGGGATGTGGAATGAATTTTAAGGATGTTAGCTGTAAATCCAAGTCATTCTTTTATCGTTGCTTAACTACTACTGTGTGTGGTTTAATTTCAGAGAATAATGTACTGACTTAAAATGAATTGCAATAATTGAAGTAAGAATTTAATTAAATATTACGATCCCCAGTCTTGGGTATTGAATGATCAATATGGGTTCATGTTTTGTTTTTTTATTATTTGTTTTTTAATCAGGATGTTTCCATTATATGTTAAAATTATAGCAAAGAAATATTTATTTCCCATTATGAGCAGAAAATGAATAACAATAAGAATTTGGATGAGAAATACAAATCACTATGACATTAGTATGTGTTTGAATGTAAAATGATTCAGTTAAGTAAAACTGTACAAGTGGAGACAATTTCGATTGAATTGTATTTGTATATATATATATATATATATATATATATATATATATATATATATAATATTATATATATAAAACTATATATATATAATATATATATATATATATATATATATATATATATATAGTATATATATATATATATATATATATATATATATATATATATATATATATAATATATATATATATATATATATAATATATATATATATATATATATATATATATATATATATTATATATAGGATAACTTCAGGTTACTGGAGAAGCGGTAGCTAAACAAGGCGTTATACTTTATTAAACAAAACAAAAGGATTTACTTGAAACATATTTAAAACAATTAACAGCACGCCGTCATACGCGCGATGCTATCCATTGCGCATCTCTCTCTCTTTCTGGCTTACAGTACTGCAGTGACCATGCGTTAACATTCTTTTTGCGGTCTGTCACATGCTGCCATCTATTGACATAGAAAATTGCTTACATTCGGGCATCCAGACTGGGAATTGCCCTCAACAAGCAAAACATACTCTGTCATCGCGTATCGAAGAACTAAATACTTTATGAGTTGCAGTTGCTTTTCATTTATTTTACTTCTGCTGACGTTCGCGTTTTTGTTCTCAAACTTGGTCGAATCGAACCTATTCGTATTACGATTACTCATCCTGTAATTTGAATTCGGTAGTATTTAAAATCATCACGATAGTTAGTATGCTTCGTATTTCTGCTTTCGCTATTAGTTTTAATTCTGATCGAACGTTTTCATAATCGTCCAGCATGTGGGCTAAGTCATTCGCTTTAACAAACTTGGCCAAAATCTAGGAAATGTTCACGCATCGTATTTGGGACTCGCTTTTTTAATTGATCTGTAATCATAACTTCTTTTAGGGACTCAAACTCATTTATATTAATCCTGTTAACAACTCATTAAAATAGGTGCGTAATTCGAAGAAAAAATCAGTCCAATTGCACTTTACATCTTTAACACGGTTGACAAATTTTTGTCTAAAACTTTCGGGACTTAGATTATATCTCTTTAACAATAAATTCTTCACAAATTTATTCATTAGTTTCTGGTCTGATTCTCTCGCAATTAGCTGAATAATTTCAAGAGGCCCTAATAAGTGTGTTACATCGTCACTCTCCATTAGTCCTACTCGTTTAGCTTGCCTTTCAAATAATACCAAAAATCAAGCTATATCTCCGTCTTTTAAGTCAAATTTCTGCATTAAATTCCTCAAATCTATAGAGTTTTTGTTTACTTCTAGTACACGAACATTACTTTCAGCCTGAGAAATTATCTTATTATGATACTGGATTTTTCATTTTTCCAAATCAAAAGCATGTTGTTGTTCAATTTTATGTAATTCCTGTTCATCTAACTTATTCTGATTTTAAATTTTTAGTTTCTCTTATTGCAAAGGTCGTTCAAATTCAAATTTTTGTGTTTCCTGTTTCACTCTTTCGTCAACTAATCCTGCTAATACTTCTTTAACAAACGGTTCATCATAGTTTTTACTTTGGTTATAATATCCTTCAAAATAACTATCGTACTATCGGCAGGGACAGATTCGCCCAACTCAACCGCTAACTGAGTAATATCACACTTTTTATATCTACCTAAGTAGGCCATTTTGAGTAATTCAAAAATTCAAAATTACCTTGTTCGTTGCCGTTGTCATTGAGTCCTTTATCGCACTTCTGATTATTGTTAGCAAAAGAAGAGCTAACATATATATATATATATATATATATATATATACATTTATATGGCGGGCGTAGAATTACACCCGCTAAATGATGTTGCAGTAAATGGTGGTCAGGTGGTGTAGTGGAAGGCAGTCCAACTCAGGAAAGTCACATCAGTTCGATTTCATCATATTTATTTCTTCATCTATTAACAACCACTATTCCAAAGAAGCTCATATCTTAGCGCTCGCCATTTTACAAAACCCGCGGACCCGGCTAGCGCACGTCTGCTATCAACGAATTAATCCCATCGGTCTGCTGCTTGCCTATTATTGCACCGAAGATGAGGCATGAATGGAGTTTAGCTTGATACTATATTTAGATTATCAATATGGTTCTTCAAACCTCATGAATTGAGTTCAGCTCTAAAAATGGGGATTCCCCTGCCGCAGTGCATTCCGCAATACGACAAATAGTGATTTAACGTTAGAAATTAGATTATCCTGAAGCCCCTCTCTAAATTGTTTAATTATTATTTATTTTCTTATTAATTCTTAATATATATATATATATATATAATATATAATATATATATATATATATATATATATATATATATATATATATATATATATGACGGCCTTTTTTGAATAGTGGGCCAACACTCCATGTTTCTTCATTTTGAGATACAGATCCTTAAAGTCTAATGAGTGCTGAGAAAAGACTGCTGAAGTCTGATTTGTAATGCCCTCTGTTGGCAGCAGAAATAAGTTGGAGGTGTGGCAGTTTTAAAATAAGATAGAAATGACTTGTATGAACCTGAATGTGAAGTCAACTTAACTTTTTTTTAAAAAAAAGGGGATTTGGCCCCCTATTCAGATCAAGCCTTTATATTTTTCTCACTGACAAAACCGTTCTAGAATCTTGGCATTTGTTACTTAATATAAATGATGGATTCAATAATCCCAAACATGAAATCTTATCAAGCTTCCTGAACCATTTAACTAATGTACTTTCAACATCTGCATGCGTAGAGAGAGTGTATTCATAAGTTAATAGAATATCAACCAAAGACACAAATCCTCTTAACACTGTAGCCGTAAACCATCGTATGATGTCAAAACAGGCAATAAATAGGTATCGTAAAATACATTTTAAAAGTTAGTTTATTTATTACAATCTTGGTTTATAGCATTTTTCTCGCTGGGAGCTCAGATTACGATCATATAACACAATACTTTTTTCCTTCGCTCTATTTTCTCTCAGATTAAGAACACTAGTATTTCTAAAATCCCAATAAATATTAAATTTCTGCATTTAAAGCAGCCCAGAAAATATATCAAAGTATTTTGAAGTCTTGAAAGTAATTAGAATATTTTTTTCATTTCGTAGAAATGTAGAACATCTATGAACTGTTGCATTCAGACATTAACTCAAGTAAGCAATTATATCAGTGGATTCACACGTGTGTTTTAGTATAAGAAAAAATTAACCAGGATGTGTGTGAATTCTTTGTGCCCGGTATAAGTGGATTAAGTCAAAAAAGTGATTTTTAGATATTTGTTAGTATTGATAAAAAACAAAAATCTTTTAACTTGTATAAAGGCTTAAGTCTATCAATTTTGTACAGAAAAGTACATTTCTTTGTACAAAAGACTCTAAGTCGAAATTTATTGTTCTGCGATTGGTATAAAAGCCAATAACTTGGTATATTTAAATCACTGTTTTTGACTTAAGCCCTTTATACCGGGCACCATAGATTTAATGGCTGCTGTTCGAACGCTATGGATATGTTAATAAAATAGTTTTGAACCCTTGTAAGGTGTAAAAAATTATTTCCTATTTCATTACAGATTTTTGTGTTTATTTCATTTTCAAAATAAAATAAACACAAAAAACTGTAAAAATTATTTCCCATTTCGTTACAGTTTTTGTGTTTATTTACGGTCAAATCTTTCGTAAAATTTGAACCTCACTTTTCTTTACTAGGATAAGACATGCCTCATTCAGGTTAGACCACGTAACTAAAGTACCTAAAACGATTATTTATTTGAGTATCCTTTTACTAATAATATGCAAGGTTATTTATATATTTTCATATCATATATAACAAGGTTTTTTATATGAGAAAGGGTGATGTATGTATGAATTAATGTCTGCTGTTCGAACATTGTGAATATTAATGAAATAGTTTTGCTCTCTTATAATGTGTTAAAATTATGATTTTTTTTATTTACTTGCTAGTTTTTTTATTTATTTATTTTCTTACTGTCAATCTTTCATAAAATCTGTACGTCACTTTTCCTTTCAAGTATAATTCATGCTAGATTCAATTTCGACCACGTAACTGAAGTACCGACAAGGTTATTTATATGAGTATCCTTTCACAAAAAAGCAAGGATATTTATATATTATCATATTATGTATAAACAAGGTTATTTATACGAGGAAGGGGGATGTATGTATAGATTAACGTCTTCTGTTCAAGCGTTGTCGATATATTAATGAAATAGTTATGCAGATTTATAAAGTGTTAATTATTTTTTTTATTTCCTTGCAGTTTTTTGACTTTATTTAATTTTCCTACGTTCAAATCTTTCGTAAAATTTGTACGTCACTTTTACTTTCAAGGATAATTCATGCTACATTCATTGTTCGACACGTGCATTGTTGTTTTTGTGCCATCTCTTCCTAATATCTTGAGGAAATCTAGCGGAGAATGACCTTCTGCATATTAATTTAAGTATTTTATGTAATTTCAATACTCTGAGGCGAGTTATTCACACTCAGCTTTAGGGCTGTTCAAAGGTTTTAGCTCCGAATATGAGTAAATTCATTCATTATGTGTATGGCCTCATTTCTGTCGTCACCCTTTTTAGGTGAGAGCTCAGATTAACTATGGTTTATAACTTGAAATATTACTTCAATTTTTTTTACTTGGAATTAATTGACAGGGATGAGATATTCAAATTCATCATTAGAGTGCCTAGTCGTGGCTACTCCAAAGATTGACTTAATTTTTGTTTACAGGTTCATTTTATAATTCGATTATGTCATTTGTATTGTACTCATATGATCGTGTACGAAGCTAATGTTTCGTAGTTTGTAAGTTTAATCGTTCTTTCTAATTTTTTTTTACATCTGAAATTGGAAACTAAAAGTCAGATATTAGCTAAAATATATATGAGTACTTTAAACATCATTCCTAAAAACATTCTCTTTCAGTTTACTTAAATCGTGTAAATTCTGTCAATATTTAATATTGAAACTTTTGCATTTCCATATTTAAAAAGAAAAACATATAAAATACTGTATATGAGTAAATGTAAAAGTGGCTAGTAAAATAGATTTCTATAGTTTATCTTAAAAATTAGAATTCATTATAATAAACGGAACAAATCATTATTTTCTAATCCTAATATAATGAATGCAGTATAACATTTTGCAACATATTCTACGTTTCCCAAACATCTTTCCAATGGTGTTTGCCTGGTTTCTTCCGCGCATTAAAACGCATATTCCCCATGCTTTGCATATCTAGTTCCATCCCAAATAAGCTTGTAATTGTGAATTCAACAGTATTTGGTAATCGCCTTCATGCTAATATTGAAACGATTCTCTTTTATCTGCAACGTTTGTCTCGCAAATTGCAAAACACACTCAATCTAGAATTATGGGAAATTAAATAATTATATTGCAACCAAAGCGAATGGTAATCTGTCACTGTGACGTGGGGGATTTATAACACCGAACGTCACCAGCCTTATCCGTATATCAGCCTTTGGGGAACTGAACGCTCTAATTCCATTCAACGCAATTGCTCAAAACGGATATGTCATATGCTTAATAATGCAAACCTATAAATTCTCTCGATCTCTCGCAGTGTGCAGGACTAACTGAATCTCCATTGTAGCTCGTTTATATTCAGAAAATTAACCTCGCTATTGATACACTAGTAAATTTAAAATCTATTTGTTCGTCTGCCGATGTATATGGAAGGTGGTTCGTCTACGGGAGGTATAAATATCGGCTAAAACGAAACGGAATAAAACGGAAACTTTACTGGCCAGTTCCCTAGCATTAGCAGTAATATTGATATTTCTGAAGCTATTACATAGGCGAATTTCACCAGCATTATAGGGATAAATCACATAATAAAAAGCCCAAATTATCATTTTTTTCAGGCCAACAGTATACACATATATGTCACCATCCACTAATTATTGATTCAAAGAATATGTTTTAATACCTGCATTGCCAAAAACAACCGGAAGTTAAAATATAAAAAAACTATTTATTTTTGTTTCATTGGGGAAGGAAAGCGATTGTTCAATAGCTTTAACCCCTAATAAAAATTATCAACATTTTTAACGGTTATATGTCTACCTATCGTCATTTAAAAATCGTTACATATATTTTATACCCTACGTTTATACATAATATAGTAAAGAGCTTGCCGAGTTCATTTATGACATTTTGGGGCTGAAATGAAGTTTTAGTAAAAATAGCACTCAAACGTTCACAGAACATTTATTTTCAAAGGTGCTAATCTAAGAAAGTACTCTTAACTGCAACTGAAACGTTAATAACAGTGCAAGAGTTTGGATTCTTCTGGTTTCAATAGCTACATTTGAATCTGTATGTTAGATGCATAGATGAACACCCAATTTGTTCAACATACGTAGTACAATACTCTGATGAATAGTAAGATAATGAAAAAATTTACGTTAAGGTGTAGAATATAGCTGAATCGTTTCAACATCCTTAGTATTATGCTTTGATTAATTGCTTTACATAATGAAAATATTACTTTATGTCTTATAAATTCAATTATGCCGACGATTAAATGTATACTTTTGCTAAAATGTCATCATAAATCTTTCAAAGCTTGCGGATCGCCAGAAATATATTCAAGTATTATTGCACCAAAAAAGTCGTGAATTTCACTCGGTGGGAATTTTATTCTGAATAAAGCACCGCCTCCAAAGTTGAAACCCTCACTTAAGCCTAACTGATTAGTCTATCTTTTAACTGACCTCAGGATTACTAAAACAATCATTTCATGCCTTTTATACTATACCTTTAATAGCAACACGTGGCCTTTTGTCTCTAAATACCTACTGAAAAAAGATGCATTTTTTTTTCTTGAAACAGATCGCATTATCAGATATTTAAACTTTACGTTCAATGCGATAGGAAAGGTAAGGTAAGCAAACAAATTATACTGGTTAACAATTAAAATAATAAAATAGTATCTACAATGAAAGTATCTGCACTTTTAGGTAAACTTTTGTAGATGGAATTATATTTCATTAGAATGTAAAATACACAGAGTAGCATCTATTCTGAAAATCTAAACGTCATCGAAGACACATTTTGAGAGAAATTCTTTCAAATCCTTCACTGATTACAAAGTTAGGTTTTAACACATTATATGCTTCAAATAAGTGTAATGTAGCTGATTAGACTACCTAAAAATTAATAATGAAATAATTTTTTTTACCTTCTCTAGAGAGTGTCAGAATAGTTTAAAGGAGCCTGAACCAAAATTTTCTCTCTTATTTTGAATTATCTCTTACTTTTTCAAAATACTATTTATTTAAATTTTTACGGATTAGCAGTACTGTCTTCTTTGTACATTTAAACGTACAAAATGATACTACAAGTGTATTACAGAAAAATTATATTTCATTCCAGTACTAACAGACAGTCCCCAGATATTCCTTTCATATCAATTGAGATACTCTCAAAGATATAGAAAATTATCTTGCATTTAAGCGTAAACCTTTTGTGTGTAAGACTTATGGTATATTAACACTTGATGAATTCTAAACTATCACATTTAAACAAACTTCTTCTGAGAGTTTCATAGTGTAAACTTTGTTCCAAATCCATTTTACCAGAAATTTGTAATATATTATAAGTTTCCTTAACAGATTACGAGTAACTACTTAAAATTAGATCCAGCGATACATTAAACCTACCCCAAAACTGACTTAGAAATAAAGCCCTAAACTGTCTGGTACACGATAGTAATTTTTTACGATTTTCGTAACTACTTAAAGATTAATTTTAAGTGTATATACTGGCAATTACTTTCGCTAAGCCACATTCAGCGAAATATTTCAACATACTGTACGTTAAAAACTAAAAATACTTAACTGATACCCATGTCATTTTAAATCCACTCCCTCAAACTGAATACTGCTGTTAACTGTGACAAAATTGACAATTCTGTCACGTTTAGCAGCCGATCTTTTGAAACATTTACTGCAATTCGCCACGGGAATCATACTGATTTAATATGATTTTCACAATTGTATCACTTAAGTGAGCTTTGTAAGCGAATTTTCTGTTGTTAGAATTTGTTTCATTTAAGGTGCCCATTCCGCAAAATAGTATTTTCTTTATTTACATACAATTTTGTTATAATTTATGTGTTTTATGTAAAAATATGATTTATAAAATACTTCAACATTTGAAATTTTAATTTACATAAACTGAAAATTCACAAATCTGAAGCACACTTATTGTTAGTAATTGTGCCAAAACTAACAGTTACATTTGAACATGTTCTTTTGCCTATAGCACATAAAGTTTTCAAAACTTAGATTAATAAAATCTTGGCTCACATATTTTTAATCACTAGTTTCTGTAGGAAAAAATTCAAATCCATTTTTTCTACAGGGGAATAATTTCAGAATTTTTACTTTAATAAATAAACAACTCATTTAACTGGTAACAATACATTTAATGGTAACATTTCAACTCATTTCAACAACTCATTTTAATAGTAACATTTTAATGATATAGTACAAAAATGTCACATGCTTAAGTTATTTTTGGCTAGATGAATGGAATATTGTAAGTATTTTAGTTAAAAGATGACAAATTATGGAAAATTCCCTCCGATTTAAATAAATCACAACATCTAACAGGTCTGAGCTAGATATGTTCTTAGATTTACTACAAAAGTACGGCAGGGGTACCCATAGCCATCACAGAAAAAAAAAATTATTACAACTACCGGTGAAATCATCTTTAAACATTTGTTTATTTAAAGGGAATAATATTATACCACATTTTAAGCTATAACTATAATAATGTATTTTGATTTTGATACAGTTATGTCATAAGCACCCTAAAATTGACTGCACTAACACTAGACAATGAAGGCTTTATATTACCGTTAAGTGTGATACGGCGTAAATTAATCTACCAGAAAAGTGAATTTTAACAAAGAAACTTTTACAAAATGTACAAATAATAAATATGGCCTTGCCCTAAGGGATTAAATGTTATATTTTTAGCTTGAATATGTTCAATCCAGATGTTTAATGTAGAAAGTATTTTCCATGGTTGATATTTCAAACATAAACGTAGCTGTCATCATTTCCTTGTTATACATCATTTTATGACAACGGAGAAGGTTTGCAACAGTCATGAGCAACACTGTACATAAAGTTTTCTTATAGTATCTATTAGTATCTTTATCACTAACATTGTAAGATACAAATAAGATAAGACATCATTTAGTACGACTCTTTTTTTCTTTCTTTCTTCAAGAGATAATGGACTTCAAAGTAGACAGACCGAAACACAAAACCGTTGCTAAAGATTGTTCATCAGTTTATTTTTTATTTTATCATTTATTTATTTTTGTATGAGGCAGCATTTTCTCCTTGAGACAATTCGCTCACCCAAACCGTGATTTTGTGGGTTCCTTAATTATGGGACACTATATAAGTTACCCAATACTAATTTTCATGAAGGGACAGCATAGGACAATCTTTGGACCTAACTACAATTCGAACCCGAGCTGGCGATTGCTAATCACTTCACGATATGTTCAGTCCCATGTTAAACTATGCAATTTTTCCCACAGTATCCTTATAATTTCAAATTGAAAAATCCTTGTATAATATATATATATATTATATATGACAGGCGTGCACTTTGCCAGCTGTTATGTCGTTTGCAGTCTTCTTGTTTTATAATCCATGGCATCGAGGTAAGGCATTCACTCAGAAATGACTCAGCATCGTATCCAATAAGTAGAATTTATTCAGTTCCATTCCATATAGACCACCTCTCCAGATCTACGCATTTCATTATTCGCCATTTCTTTTTTAGAGCCACGGCGAAATACACATCTGACAGCATCGACTTTTATTCCGCGCTCTGACAAAATTCGCGGGCAGCTCCACGCGCCAACACTCCCTGCACATGCGCAGAGCCCAAACCAGACATATTTCAAGGAGAATTATATAAGATTCACTCTTCGAACAAAAAACCACAGGCGCGCCAAGATTATATAATGTAAAGGGGAATTTCCCTTTCCCAACTCGCGTCTTGAAATACGAACAATTAGAGGCGAATTACGCCACAAATATAATTTAATTCCCAAATCCCCTTAAATTTAAGGTAATCATCTCTTCCACTTAAGTTCTGACATATATATATATATACTATATATATATATATATAATTATATATAGATATATTACCGCTAAAGTGCAGAAATCAGTTAATGTGCACTATTACCTTCTAGGCATCGTTTAAAGTGAAATAAGATCTTTGCTGGAACAAAAACGTTGTAGAAACAGGCGAGTCACTATAACAAGCAATAACGTCCCCTATCGTAGGGTAAGTGGTACTACGAGAACGCTGGAGATGATTATAGACTCCAGACGGGTCTGGCACGCTGTTACGGAAAACGACGGAGGTGATTGTCGACTCCGATCGTCCTTGATATATGCTTAGAGAATAAGTTTGGAAGTGATGTAGACTCCGAATGTATCTGGTATTTGCTTATGTTATGTTAATAATTTTTTCCTGTAAAATAGTATTCTTCTACCTGTAATATATATCGTCTCCTAACTTGTCTGTGCTGTGCTCTGTCTTATAATAAACTATATGTGTTTAAAAGAAGCTGGTTCTAGATTGAAAAAAAAACACTTTCAACTCGCCACCCATCCCAAACGTTTCTATACTCTTAAATTAATATAATGTATTATTTATTTTTTAGATATCTAAAGAATCAAGTTAATACAATCAAACAATCAACAAATTAGTGATAGAATCAATCATCAATTAGTTAAAAACTATAATATAAAAAATCAAATGGTTTTAAATATTATTACAATTAAGTAAATGAATTTGCAAAACTATGATAAAATTATGCTTACTTATTAGTGGCAATCTAAAGATTCGTGCGCTTTCAATTACATTGCAGTTGGTTTGTGCGACAAGCAACATCATATTTGTGGTACATTTTGATTTGCAGTCACATTTTCTGAAACCCTGACCAGTACCAAGCGGTTTTTTACTGGTGTTTGACGTAAAGATATTTCTACAGCAGGGAGATCTTCTTTCGTTAAAAATCTCTCTTTGCAAACACTGAATTCAGATCTTGCCTACATTGGTTTTAAAATACCCGTTTTAGTGCCAATTTTATAAAGCTATCCTCTGTTTACTAAGAAACTACAGCTAAATCCGAGCGGGCATCAGTTTTTCTCTGTCTACTTCGGGTACTTTCATTCTCACAATGACACCATCGAAGTTTGGGTACTTTGCATTAGAAACTGCTACATTTTTCTTTCCTTGCTATTCGATAACCTTTCTGGGCTTCATCACCTGTATTTTCTGATCCATATTTCTTTTTACAGATGTTACACAATACATTATACCATACCCACCGCTTTGAGTTATTTCCCCACAAATACGTGAACAAACATATTCGATTTACACTTATGAGCACCTAATGCTGCTTCTGAGAAAACTATACGGACCATGTCTTGTACTATAGTCCTCTTTACAGGATCTGTGTGAAACTGTGATGGCGACTCTGCGAAGTTGAGGGTAACTCAGTGATGATTTCTTCAACATGAAGAGGGGATTCCTTGGAGGGGCAGGGTAACTGAATATTCTTCATAACTGTATCCTCAATCAACGGTTGCAGAAGGCAGTTTAAGATTACTATCAATAATTCTTGTATTTCAAACAATCTTTTGAACTTTAACGATACGGAAGCCGTTAATATGCACATTAGCTAAGTAAACTGCGGAAAACTCTTCATTCCGCACATTAACGGAGCAAATCAGTTAATCTGCAGATATAGCTAGGTAATGTGCACATTAACTGCTTTCGAACTTTAGTATTAACCTATATATATATATATATATATATATATCTAATATTATATATATATATATATATATAATTATAATATTATATAATATAGCATAAGCAGGTGGGTAATCAAATAAAGACCTTTAATTTTTCTTAAATTTTCAATTAAAAAATTGTAAAAGGCATTTAATTATTTATGTCTATTACTACAAAATTAAACCAAAAAAATTTAAAAAACACGTGCGTTGTATTTAAAGATGTTTTTATAATTGCCGAAAACATAATACAAAATGACTCATTGGATAATATACAGTACTGAGTGAAATGTTACCCGAAGCTTAACATTTGCATTGAAAACCTGCGATGTAAACTGCTGACAATATGATTTCACACCAGATGTCTTCAACTGTCTTTATATCCCTTGTCTGATTGATTCAATAAAGCTTTTCAACTTTATTTTCTAGACACTTTTCCTCCATACGCCGGATACTACGGGGGGAAATATTATGCTAAAAATGAAGCACTCAACACCCATATACGGCAAAATATGAAAAGAGCGACACATCGTTGGTAATATATTTCACATATGAATACGGTTATATTTGAAGTCTGAGTATAACGAAACAACATATAAAATAGCTCAATAAAAAGTTTGGTCTACAATAGTACGATAATATTACATAGTATTCAGTTTTTCATTAAATAAGTGAAAAACGAATGCATAAATTTTGTAAAAATCATGCAGTCTCATTTGTTAGGGCCTGTTCACATAGGAGTCCGTTGCGTTGCGTTAAGGAAAAGATGACGTTGAGACGAAAATAAACCAATCATTGGCGTTAAAAATTTCATTGCTAATCGTTTGGCGTCCTATGATTGGTTTATTTTCGTCTCAACGTCATCTTTTCCTTAACGCAACGCAATGGACTCCTATGTGAACAGGCCCTTAATAAAAAAGTTACCTTCTTTTCTAAAGAGGAGGGGGGCGTAAGTTTATCAGACAATCTATGAATTCCACTTTAAGGTAGGGAGAATTTCTTCTCAGTAATTTTACAGTCACAGGTATCAAATACATATATTGAAGTATATTTCCTAAATTCTCTAAAATTTTAGATTTATTAATTGTGTACAAAAAATGAGTTTAATTTTATAACAATACAGTCAATAATTAAATGCCCTCTGAAATTATAAATTAGGAAGAATTACAACTACAAAAATTACGTGCTATTTTTTTAAGCGTCTAACATCTTAAGCTACAAAACGGAATTTAAAAGTGCGCTTTTCCTAATATGTGGTTGCAAATACCACAAGATAATGTGCATTGATTCCCCTGCACATTTTCCACAGTCAGTTAGAGATTTGTGAGGTTTACTGATGTGCCCTCTTTAAGAAAAAAATAAAATTGAAAGAATGTATAATTTAAAAGATTGCCTAAAGAGCAATTTTTTTAATATGCATAAATACTCCCCTTGTTCATGAAAACACCACTGTTTCTGTAAACCTGCTCTGCGCTAGAGGAAAATGAAAGAAAGGGAATCAGTTTCACTAAAGTGCAAGAATAACTGGGACAGATGATCCCAATCAAAATGTATCGTAACACGGGTTTTTCGTCAACGGTATCGTCCGAAAGCAGCATCTATAAATATAACACATCTGTAGTAGCCTGAAGAGCTGATAGCGCAGACAGCATGGCAAGTGATCCTGCGAATTTCAACGATGCGCACGATAGATGGCGCTCGTGAGATGCGTCACGGCGTTTCGGAAAAATAAGAAACATTTCGATTTTGACGCTCGACCATTTCAATGGTATGCGTTGAATTGAAGAATTCTCATAAATCATCGAACCTGCGGCACCAGTGTTACCGTCGATAATCTGGATGATCGAGATCGGTATTATCTGTCTAGTGCAGTCGTTCCCAACCGGTGGTCCGCGGACCACAGATGGTCCACGAGAGCCTCGGGAGTGGTCCGGTACCACATATAAAAATATTGCCAAATAAATGTGGATTTTGAAAGCAATGTTCCTTGAACTAGATGGGTCGAATATATCTGATGCCTATCAGGTGTTGAATAAAATTTCTTTAAAGTTTAACATAATTATTTAATTATTAGAATAAGATACGTTACAATGTGAGTGCGTTAATCCTGTATCCCTTTTGCCTGGGTAATATGCTATACCCCCCATACCCGTAGAAGATTCCACCTCAAGTCGATGGGGGTTGGGGGTGGGGAAGTTCCGCACATGGTTCAACTTCTGGCTTAGTGGTCCGCAGACTTCTACGTGTTGGGAACCACTGGTCTAGTGCAACATTACCGCAACTGATTTCGTAATTCAATGCTGCCTCTACTAGAACCTGGATGAATACTTTACAACTTTCAGTGCATCATATGGGTAGTAATAGCCGACACCTAATCCGAGTGACTTTGCTTTCCTAACGGCACAAAGCTCTTCTCCTCGTATGGGTTCAGGAACAGCACCAATGAACACTGGGAACATGTCGCCTGGTGTGACGAGTCCCGTTTCCAAATGATTTGGGCAGATGGAAGGGTGCGGTTGTGAATAATACGCCATAAATCAGTGAATCCACTATATCAACGAGGGACAGCACAGGCTGGTGGTCACTGAGTAATTGTATGGGGTATATTGAACTGACTTAAATGAGGTCCCTCATTCGTCTAAAATTTCTTTGACCTGTGAACGCTATGTTAAGATCTGTTACATCTATCCATTTCGTGTATTCACTCTAATGGGTTTGGGTGCCCTCCGTCAAGGAATGCAATCCCACACACATTCACAGCCTCCAAATTATGATTTGAGGAATGCTCATCCGAGTTTTGGAACATAAAATAGCCCCCTTGTCCACCAGATCTCAACGTCATTGAACGTATGGATGTCCATGCTATGTTCCGTTCAAAGCAGAGAGCCTCTAAAAATATTATAGAATTGTGGACCGCTCTTCAAGAGGTACAGTGTTCATTGTCTGAAGACTTCCTCGGAAACCTTATGGTGTCCCATCGCGTTTCTTCAACACTGCGATTTAGAAGTCGAACTGTTAAGTATTAGACCCAGGCTTTCTGGCAATTCATTGTATTTTAAGATGTGAAATCAAACGAAATTTTATTAAAACGAAATTTTTGGGTTTACACATAGTACTTCATGGAATATTAATGAGTAAGTACAATTTTGGATTGTTAATACCATGAGTAGAAATAAATATATAATTAGTTTTTCTCAATGTAAATCTTCTTATAGTTGCAATGATAAGTTAAATTCTCCGAAGTTTAAAATAATGCGTCTTCTTATATAATAGTGGTTGGCCAAGACTTAAAGTTTTTTCTACTTTTTAAACTTTTTTCACCCACGACCCCCATGTATATGCATTAAATAAATATTCAAATAAATCTTAACTGATAATTGCAAATAAATAAAACTAATAATAAATCACATTAAAGCGATAAAAGATCAGTTTATATGTCTTTACTTACCATACCGTGATTTTTTATTTTAATTAAATATTTTAAATTTCAATGGTTTCCGTAATAATATTTGCTAACCAGTATTCAAGAATCTTTTGGAGGGTAAATTCTGGTTGAACCGATCCCCTTCGAGGACAATTGCCAAATTTTCGTGACCCAAGAATTTTGTTACACTACAACATATGGGTTTACGAACAACAGTTTAAGAAGCCATGATCTAAAAGAAGACTAAGTATATGAAGTAATATGATTGTAGTTGAATGTATGCATGTATGCATATAGTGCAGTAATGATTATCGATATTTTTTGCAAGTTAGAAAAGTTGAGTTCATATTTTCTTATTTGCATTATCCTATTCAGTTTGATTTTTCCAGTTATGAGAAATCTACCATATAGAGGATATACTGAGAAATGAAACGGATTAAGTAACTCCACTTAAAAGTTCATTAAATAAACAAATAAGTCTGGATAGAGTACACTGAAGTGACGGATTGATAAAACATATGAAAATCTATAAGTTTCATAATCTGAATACATTATTTTTAGTGGTGTGAAACTAGAGGATGAAAGAAAATAGAAACAACATGCATAAAAGACGGTAATTCATCGTCTGATTTCTATTTTATTTAAAAAATAAGTTTATCTTTCAGACTCAAAAAATGAATAATGAAAATTTTGTATTATATATAACTCTTCTTTCGTCGTCAGACTTTTATCACTGTTAATAGCTTAGTTTAAGGGAATCTTTTATTAAAATGTTTACAGAGAATAAATATTTAGGCTGACTGCGAATTAATTTTAAGGATTTTGTTTTTATCCTATAATTGCTAACCTCTTCTGGATTCGCAAATTGTGTGTTTTTTGCAACGATTTCTTTTTTGGAATTGCAAAAAATGTTATCACGATCAGTTGAGGAATATATTTCTGTGTTTTTCACATAAAGAATTTGTGAATGTAAATATTACTAGTTATTACCCGTGAAAACATGACGGCTAGATAGTAAATAAATGTACTAATACACTATTTTTGGTTTTAATTGTAAGGGAAAATACCGCAATAATTATAATGGTTTATTCGTGTTCGTAAATGGTTATGGTCAAGGTAGTTAATTTTGGGGTGCGTTGCCAATATAGAAATCATTCAAATACTACCTGTTTGCTTGACCAATCAATCTCATATTTTTGATTGTGTTGTGTTTTAAAATATAAATCATCTGATTGAACTTATAATGGATAGATTTATTAAAGCAAAACAATAACTAATTCATAACATACACATCACATTTGCTATATTAAATACCTTATTTAGTCATTATACTTTTAAATATACATTGAATTTCATTTTCCTCAATTAAATATGGTAACTTATTCATCATCAATGCTTTTATCAATGAGGTATTATACTAAATACATATTTTATAATTCGACTTAGCACTATTCACTTAACTGGTATTATTTAATTAACTATGGATGAGAGGTAATCAGGCAAACACTGAATTGTGGGATCAATAATGAACTGCCACACGTACCTTCACTGACGTTTTTCACTTGTAAATATCGGCACGCGTCTTGAACAAGTCGTCATCAATCGGCTAAGGTTCAGGCTGGTGGTCGGCGGGTGCTGCTATCGGGTCCATTCACTAGGTCCCTTGGGAGATGGTTCTCATTCTATGTCGTGCCAGCTGTCGGGAACTCGCCTCCTTCCACGATCGGTGCGGTCAATCTATCATTCCTCTGAGCTGGGCTATCATCAGGTCTCGTAGATCTCGTACTTAGCTGTATCTGGATTCTCAGTTCATCTTTTCTAGCCAAAAAAATTCTCCTTACCTAATCTTTATCTTGCTTCTTTTATGTCTTTTCCTTCCGTAACTAAACTCCTCCTATTTTCTTTCGATTGGACAATTATTTCTTCTGGAATCTTCTATCCCGCCCTGCTGAAGGCGTGCCTCATCATCTCATTATACTTCTCTTCTCGTGACTACCTTTGATCCCTTGCGGCGTCATCTGCCTCCGCTTTCTTATTATCTCGGCTAAGTCATCGTTACATTCCTTGCCCCATTTGTTCATTTGTTCCATTCATTAGCATCTTCCTTCGATGTTTGTTAAACCGTGCCCCTCCATCATCATTCCCTCACATCTGTAATGTGTTACATCTTCGCGATGTGTGGTCCATCGTAATTGGTTTCAACTGTCTTCTTTTGAACTTGGTTTTCCTTCGATTACCCATTTCCTTTTTCATCAATATCCTGTCTTAACCTCTTTTACGGTCTATTCTTTCTCCCCTGTTCGTTTCATCTTCCGTCATCTTTTAAGCTTTATTCATTACTCTTTTACTCCATACAATGTCACTTTTTAACCGTGACATACACAAATTATACTCACACATCATTGCCAAATGTTGAAAATCATAATATTGTGCATGAAACAAAGTAATGTGTTTAAGCTGCCTCATGCTTAGTGAGTATCTAAAGCCAGATTTAGCAAAATGTCACTGAGCATGCACAGACACCATGTTTTTATTTGTAAGTTATCGCTAATCAAACTGCGTGAAATAAACATTTCCAAGAAGATTAATTTTATATTTCACAGACATAATAATTTAAAATAAATATGGCAGAGAGAGATCTGAGAGGGAACTCCTCGGTACTAACGTGTTTATCATTAGAACATGGCACTGAGCATGGCGCAGAAACACGATATTCTACAGCCAGATTTACACATGTCGCTGAGAGCATGCGCACAAATAATTTTTAATTGTAAATTTTTCGCTAAGTACAGAATTCGGTTAGTAAAAAACCAAATTTGTCAAATCTATAGATACTACATTCGTTTAGATCGAAATGAAGTAAATTGATGCAGTAGTTTCTCTCACGGACTACCCAAAGGTCGGCTTCAACTTAAATAATAAGATTTATACAGCAAATATATCAATAGAAATTAAATAGTTTGATACAATTTACCCAAAGATTTGAAGGTAGAAAGACCTGTTAACATCTACAAGTTTGGAGAGTATCTCTCATTTCTTATATATATATATAATATATATAGTCAGGTTTAAAAATGTTTTATTTATATATATATATATAATATATATATATTATATATATAATATATATATATATATATATATATTATATATATAAATATATATATATATATATATATTATATATATATATATATATATATATATATCTTATTATATATATATATATATATATATAGATATATATTATATATATATATTATATATATCGACGTGGGGGTATCACTATCCTGGTGAAATTGCCCTGGTCCGTCGGAATACATAGTGAACAAATGCGGTATATGATCTGACAGGATGCTTATGTACCGTCACCTGTCAGATTGTCTCTAGACATAACAGGGATCCCATAGGAAAGTCAATGCACATGGCCGATACCATCACAGAGGCTCCACAGTCCCCGGTTGACATGTACGGTCCATGGATTCATGTCATGAGGTGTATATATATATATTATATATATAGATATATATATATATATTATATATATATATATGACAGGCGTGAGGTTTGCATGTTCTCAGATTAATTTGAAGTCATCATGTTAATGCTGGTGGCGAGTGGTAAGTAGTCTAAATCCAATAAACAAACATAGTTCCAACTAAATCAAGCCAATTTATTTCACTTTCCAGCAACCACTGATCCAAGTAGCGCATATTTGAGCCATTTTCAAATTATGGACCCAGCTGACACGCGTCCACTAGCAACGATTAAATCCCGCCGTCTGATTAAACGCTATTGTTTTTCTGCCATCCAAATACACCGCGCATGCCCACATGATCTCTGTGACGCATACACCGGAGATGAACCATGGGTGTGGCTAAGATGTCAATCAATCCAAAGGGAATTTCCCCGATTTCTCTCGATGTATTTCGAACCAAGATATGAGAATATTGGCGAATTACGCCACGACAATAAATTAATTACTAAGCCCCCTTTAAATTTAGAATAATTATTTCGTTCCCGCTTAAGTCCGACAACTTTCCCCCCCCCCCTCCCTTGAAGGCGTGCACACAAGGAGTAGCTAATTCCCTGTGGCAACAACCCCTACGATAAAAAAACATTACATCAGTAGACTGGAAACATGCTGAGTAGGGACGTCTCTCTACAACAACAGGTTCCAGTGAAAATCCCCTTAATTAAAAATCACCGTTCCCTTAACAACCCCTGATTAATTCTTCTGTTCTGTAAGACTTGGAGCAGTCGTTTAAAAATACACAGTTTACAATTTTTCAAGTTACACAAAAATTCTTGAGTAGTACAAGTATTATATCACTGATGACTTGAAGCAAAATAGGAAAATATTACAGCATTATCTCTAAATATACCACTATAAATTCAAAATATCACCTTAATTATACCAATAAATATCTCAATAGGACATCACCTGAAAAACAATGTCACTCAAAAACTCACCTAGGAACAAATTAATGAAAATCACAAAATAACTATTACCCATTAACGTAGAATGTAGTAGCATTTTACAATCTAAAGTACTGGCTTTAATACTTTCATCAGCCTCGTTGAGTGGTAATTGTAATCAACAGTCCTGTAGGCTGTCCACTCAATCTTATAACTTTATAACAGTGTCCAGTTTAAAATTCTACAAGTATGACTTTATTTACACAGATTATGGTAATGTGAAAATGGAAGTACATGAAAAAATATTTAAATATATGAAAGACAAAACTAAATGCGGTCGACCCGGCTTGTTTGGAGGCCTCCTTGACATGGTTGACCCTGTAAAATACTCAGAGACACAACATATTAATAATTGAAAAAATATACATATTTATCATTTTCCCATGGGATTATTTTTCTCATATCTTGTACTTACTGAACGACACAAATGTATTTTGACATCAATACAATACAGTTTATCTTTTTAGAGCTCTTTTATACCTTCGACTTACTTATGAAAATACAAACATATGAAATTACACATGAAATTCAAAATTCTCTACATATTATTTATACTTCAAAATTTTTCCATAACACAAAACTCTGATTCAAATTTATCACAATTCAAAGTTATCAAACATTTATAATTTACACTTCATTCACCTTAATATTCACAATGATAGATTCATTATGTAAAACAATTCACTTTTGGTAGCTGGTGTACCATTCCTTTCATCTGTACATTCTGTTTAATTCAAGGTGTATGTTTTTGTTTGTGTGTGTTTGTGTAGTTGAGTGAACAAGTGCATGGTTGGGTCAGAGGAGAGCAGGTTCAACAATTTCCCACCGTCTTAACCACAACCGACAACTCTAAACAAAATTCAGAGTGAAAAATTGGTGCGTATAGTGCACGACACTGAAACTCTAGGTTGGGAAAGGCTCAAAAGAGATCAGTATTCACTTACTGACTCCAGAAAAAGGAAAGGATTATCACCCAGCCAACCAAGAGGAAAAGGGTAATCCGTTCACCTCATGAATTCCAATGGGGAAAACACGAGTCAACAGAACCTGAAGGAAAAGGGAGGACAAAGGAGCGGTCATCCCAAGCCTGTCTTTAGTCATTCTTATTTAAGTAATATTTTTCAGTACATTATGACTGAGCATGTGAAGTAAAATCTATTATAAAGCTACAAAGAGGTGGGGAACGACTTCCAACGCGTGGTTAGGTGTGGGGGAGAGGACAGAGCATTCAAGAAAGAGAAATTTACTGACAGATGAAAGAAGTAGGAGTGTCACAGTCGATTATTAGCCCAGGAGATCCAGAAAATCACATACAAAAGTTTTCTAGTAGAAAGTTTAACAGTCCAGTAGAACGATAGTTTTCTCTTTTTTGTTTTTTTTTTTTTTTTTTTTTTTTTTTTTAAATATATCTTTAATTTAAGACAGCACACAACGTTTTAACCACATAAGTGGAGTCAAGAGGGTGTTAGGCACCCACATATAAAATCAATTAAGAGATGGATCTCTGGGATAGGCAATTTGGTCATATTCGGGAAAATGTAGATACAGCTCAACACATTAATGTAACAAAACATTGCAAAGATGGTAACAAAATTTTCAAATAATTTAGGTTTAGCCAAAGTTCTTTCATAAGTTATTAAATTTCAATTCAAAATACATAATTATTAACATGCAATAAATTCAATACAAATCATCTTCTAGTTTACTTTCACAATATTACTTCATCTGTTTCAATGTTATTATTTTATTTACTCATTAACAATCATAATTTTATAATTTCAATTTTTTACTTGTAACTCGTATCAACATTTTATCTTAATTTCCCCCCCCCTCCCCAAAATTGTGCATGAAACGACATTATTGTAATTTAAACTCACTATATGGATGAAAATGCCTTAATCTAGTTGAGTGCACAATTTCACTCTTTTTCCCAGTGTATTGGTTTGGTTTATCAATTTCGAAATTAACATTAGAAAGCTGGCTTAAAATTTATAAGGGCCTGAATAGGGTGGATCTAATTTTCTTGAATTTGGGTATTTGAATTCTTCGTACATCACTAAGTCACCAATTTTGATGTTTGACTGTATAAAGTTTCTATCATATCTTTGCTTATTAATTTTATGGTGCTGAGTTGTCTTTGCACTGCAATCTTTCTTGCTTCTTCAACTGGCGGATAATGTAATGAAGTTATTTTAGGTAATGGTGAGTTATATGGTAAATTTCCAAATAGGAGGTAATTCGGGGAAAATCCAGTTACTCTATGGGGTTGATTATTATATTCGGAAGTTACTTGTTCTAAATTTTAGTCCATGGAATTTTTTTGAAGAAGTATTAACTTTACACCTTAATTTGGATACAATCGTTTGATTACATCTCTCATTTTTGACATTACACTGGGGTCTGTGGGCTGAGGTGAGTAATTGTCTCGTATTGTGGTGTTTTAGGAATTTCTTAAACCTTGAGGAAGTAAATGCAGCATTTCTGTCACTTAATATTTGTTTGGGAACTTTAATTTTGAAAATTTGTTTTAAACAGTTTGTGTATGTCTCACTTGTCACACTTTTTGAAGGAAAAGTCCAAATATATCTTGTTGCATGATCAATCACCAGATGAAGATATTTTTTTGTCGAATTATAATAGTTAAACCTCCAACTGTATCAACTGAGATTAGGTCAAATGGTTCATAAGCAATTGGCACTTGTTCCATCAGTCCATACTTTCTCTGAGTCGATTTCTTGTTTTTCTGACATGTTTCACAACAACGAACAAAATTTGAAATGTCTAATATTATGTCTTGCCAATAGTAAATAGGGGAAATTAATTGTAATATCTTTCTCACACCTGGGTGGCCAAATTTTTCATGTGCAGCGGTTATTAATTTTAGTCTTAATGATGGCGGGACTACAATTTTGATTATATTTTTCTTTTTTACTGTTAGAACTCCACTATATTTTTTGTACTTTACATTATTAACATTATCGTTTATTTGTGCCTGAATAATTTCATCTGTGGTTAGAAAATAAGAATATTGTGATACAAAGTGGCTTATTGGGTTCCTTGATAGCATATCAGCTTCATAATTATATTTACCTTTAATGTGCACTATTTCATAATCATACATGGAAAGTTTTAAAGACCATCTAAACAGTCGTCCAGTTAAATTTTTAATATTTTTGAGCCATTGTAAGGCTGAATGATCCGAATGTATTGTGAATTTTTTTCCATGTAAGTAACAATGGAAACGGTCAATAGAATCAACAATCGCCAAGCATTCAAGCTCAGTGACAGCATAGTTTCTTTCGTGTTTTTTCAGTTGTCTTGAGTGAAAAGCGATTGGGTGTAGTTGGCCATTAGGGTGCTTTTGCTTTAGGACAGCAGCAACTGCTTCTTGACTTGCGTCGACAAAAAGGTGGCATGGGTAATTTGGGTTAAAAAGGGTTAAAATCGGTTTTGATATGAGTTCATCTTTTAGTCTTTGGTAGGAATTTTGACATTCTTGGGACCAATCCCATTTTATATATTTTTTAAGTAATTTGTTTAATGGAAGTCTCAATTTTGCATAGTCTTGTATAAACTTCTGATAGACATTTATGGATCCCAAAAATCTCTGCAATTCTTAACATTTTTGGGTGGTAGTAATTTTTTTATTGTTTCAATGTTTACATTATGAGGTGAATATTGTCCTTTAGAAATCTCATATCCTAAAAATTTTATTTCTTTCCTAGCAAATTGACATTTTGATTGGTTTAATTTTGATATTTTCCTTTTCACAAATTTTAAAAATTTCTTATAATGTTTCATATGTTCATTAAAGGTTTGTGAAAATATTATTATATCATCAAAATAGTTCAAAGCATAATTGATTTGGTATTTATTTAGAATTTGCCTAATTGCTCTCTGGAAGACACTTGGTGCATTTTTCCAACCAAACGGTAGTCTTGTCCATTCATAAAGTCCAAAGTTTGTTGTGAATGCCAATTTTTCAGTGTCGCGGTCATGTATTTCTATGTGCCAATACCCTGAAGTTAGATCTCATGTTGAAAAAAATTTGGCATGGGCTAGTTGATCTAATAAGTCATCAATTCGTGGAATAGGTTCAGAATCAGTTTTAGTAATTACATTTAATTTTCTGTAGTCTATGCATAACCTAGTTTTTCCTTGGCCTTTTTCATTGCTAATGTTACTGGGGCGCTAAATGGAGAATGTGAGGGCTTTATAAAACCTGCTTTTAACAATTCGTCTATTTGTTTTTTTATTTCAGCATTTTCAGTTTGAGATGTGCGATATGGTCGTTGTGCAATTGGGAGCTCTGAAGTTAAGTGTATTTTTTGGGGTTCTAATTTTATTTTTCCAACGTCATATTTATTTTTTGAAAAGATATGGTCGAAAGTTTCTAGAATGTTTTCTAAATGGGGCCAGTCCTCGGGTATTTGCTCTGGCGCTTGGAAATCCAAAGCATCACCGGGCTCTTTAAATAGAGAATTCAGTGTATCATCGGGGATACCTGATATCTCCTTTAAATTTTGAACATTATAATTAGTATTTGCTATTTTGTTTGAACTCTCATAATTTATAACTGGATTTCTCATTCTTTGGTTATTATCAACATTTAGGGTTTCAATGTCATTGGAAGAAACATTATACACATTATCTTTCACAGCATTATTGTAAACAGTCCTTTCATAGTACTCAGGGGAGTGATCACATCTTAAATAGTTTCTTTTTACAAAATTTCTACCTTTATGATACCTTCTGTTATTATTTTCAGCCCGATAATTAAAAAATTTTCTACCTTCATATACACTTTTGTTTACATTTCTAAAGTTACACATATTTTTGTTTTCATAATACCTTTTACCATTATACATGTTATCACAATAATTTTTACAATTTTCTCTTTGAACATTCAATGCATATGGATTAAGAAAATTATTATTATTATTACATAGTAATATTTATTTATTACATTGGAACACCTTTAATTTTCTTAAATTTATTTTGAGACGAAAAAGTCTCATATGTTCTAAACTTAGCAATACATAAGGTAGGTCACTCTCAATGTCCCACATTTCAATTTCTCTAGTTAATTTGCCAATTGTTACATTTGTTTTAATTATTTTTGTTACAGGTACTTGACCATCAGTTTGATTTAGTACCATATTTTTTAAATTTAATGTTTTAAAACATTTTACCTCTTTAAGTAATGATTGTGAAATTATTGAAATTGTACTACCGGTGTCTAATAAGAATTGATATGTTTGTTCACTCACCAGAGCTTGGATTGTAAGTCATCTGTTATTTGCATAGTATCCTCTATGGTTATTTTGGTGTCTTCTGTTGTTATCTTCTGCACTTTGATAGTGTCTCTGTTCATCATATCTTGACGTATTGCTGTAATTTCCTTCATTTTGTCTTCTGGGTTGATCATAATTAATCCACCTCCTTCTGTAGTGTGGCTCCGAGTCTCTGCGCGCTGTCTCACTGTCACCGAAGTTTCGACGATCGCCGGCGGTAAAATCTCTTCTTCCTTCCGGAGCGATACGCGGTGCGGACCGAGGTACCGGCAAATGTATTTTTCTCGCTTTTTCCAGCCATTCGAAAGGGGTTCGTATCTCTTGCAACGAGAGCAAAGTTCGTATGCTTCTTGGAGCGTCTAATGACAGTGTTTCTATTATTTCACTGTCTGTTTTATGAAGTTGTTTTCCCAGTTCTAGTTTTTCCTTGAAATAGTGGAAGAGGTCATCATTGTCATTTAATTTTAGTGTCCTAAACCTTGTAATTAATTCTTCTCTGCTCATTGAAAAAATGGACAGCAGTTGTTTTTTAATATTAATGTAATCTTCTTTATATAGTTCCGTGGATATTATTACTTCTTGAATATCCGGGCTAACATACTTCATCAGGTTTTCTTTTTTCCATATCTCATTTACTTCGAATGCTGCGCAACGTTCTTCGAATAACTGGAACCACTGGTAAATGTTCTTTATCTTGTTATTGTCATAAAATGGAATCGCTAATGTTATGTCAGTCTTATTTTTTCTTTCGAACGGTTTTTCTTTCAATATTGCTTCTTGAATTTTTTCTGTGCAGCTTGGTAAGTTTTTTAAGGTAGGTTTCTTTTCATCATTCGCTTGATCGACATTTTCATTTCCGGTGTTCATTTGTTCTTCAATCCAATTGTCGTCGAGTGTGATTCCGTGGTATTCTTTTTTCACTTCAGTCTTCGATGCCATGGTGTATTATTATTTTTTTTTATTTTATCGTCGTTTCATAAATTTTCGCACTGTAGTGCTAATCCAAAAGTGAGGCGAGTTTTTTTTTCTTTTTCCCTGCGTAGTTCTTTTCAATCCTGCGCGGCTCTTGACAGGCGTGAGGTTTGCATGTTCTCAGATTAATTTGAAGTCATCATGTTAATGCTGGTGGCATTAACATGAGTGGTAAGTAGTCTAAATCCAATAAACAAACATAGTTCCAACTAAATCAAGCCAATTTATTTCACTTTCCAGCAACCACTGATCCAAGTAGCGCATATTTGAGCTCTCGCCATTTTCAAATTATGGACCCAGCTGACACGCGTCCACTAGCAACGATTAAATCCCGCCGTCTGATTAAACGCTATTGTTTTTCTGCCATCCAAATACAAAGCGCATGTCCACATGATCTCTGTGACGCATACACCGGAGATGAACCATGGGTGTGGCTATAGATGTCAATCAATCCAAAGGGAATTTCCCCGATTTCTCTCTATGTATTTCGAACCAAGATGTGAGAATAGTGGCGAATTACGCCACGACAATAAATTAATTACTAAGCCCCCTTTAAATTTAGAATAATTATTTCGTTCCCGCTTAAGTCCGACATATATATATATATATATATATATATATATATATATATATATATATGTGTGTGTGTATGTTTGTTCGTTAATTAATTTTTTATTTAGACGTAAGATTTAAATGTAATAATTCAATGTAATTTATTTATTTAAGTCTCTACAAATTCTAAAAAGAATCATGACTGATTCAGTGTAAGAGAAAAGCAATCCTTATACACAAAGCAACTATTCAGTATATATTACATAAATAAATTATTCCTTCCAAGTTCTCTGCAAAAGATTTACAAAGAGGAATAACATATTTCTACCATGTAGTTAGAATAGTAAGCTCATGTGAATACATTTTCAGGTTTCTATACCTAAACTATTGAAAATATAAGACAAGAGTATGTTAAAATGATATATCATGTATACGTTCATAATATTTATGAAATCGTATAAATATGAATATGTTTTCTAAATCCTCTAATTCTATTTTTTCCTCAACAGAAACTCCTGTGTAGAAATTAATTTTTTAAAAAATCATCCCGGATTGAAATTTTAATTCTCATACATAAATAAATCATTTTTAGAAAGAAAAGAAATTTAACTTATGAAATATGGAATTGAAAGTGCATTCTTCATGATATATGATGTTGAAAAATGATCAAAAATAGACTTTTCACGTCCGATGCCCGGATGTTATCTATACCGTCTAAAGCATCTCTCTCGTTAACATTTTTTCAATACATATGAAAATCTATACAGATCCTGATACTGTCCAAATCTTAAATCGATATCAAGAAACTCAGGGGGAAAAAATGAGAGTTCAATTCACAAGAAATCGTAAAGTTTTTCTTTTACTTTTAAATTTTTGCAACAAAAAAGAAAATCCTACTTATCATAAATCTTTTACTTTAAATAAAATTTAGTTGATTTAAAAAGAAATATTTGTTAGATACCACGCTTTAAAATTTTCTGAAAAGTACAAAAAAAATCCAAGTGTAATTAAATTAATAAAATTGTATTTTAATGTATTAGACTGACTCTGAACATTTTTAGCTACCCGGAGTCTTAAGTTATATACATATATATATATATATATATATATATATATATATATATATATATATATATATATATATATATATATATTCATATATATATATATATATACGTACGTATATATATATATATATATATATATATATATTCATATATATACATATATATACGTATATATATATATATATATATATATATATATATATATATCTTCCTTTATTTTTCTTAAATGTCAGAAAGTCATCATGCAGCGTTAAGTAAGCTTAGATTTGCAACAGATACAAAGAAATTTTTTCTTCTGTTATATAAAAACAAAATGAATGATGCATATGTATATTTAAAAGTTTTAAGTTACAAAATAAAAATACTAAAAGCATATCATAACTATACTTGTTACTTTATATATTTTTATGTATATAGTCACACACACACACACACACGTATCTTAGAATTATAGTCCTACCCTAGTTTACCAAGTTACTCCATATATTCCCAGTACTGCAGTCGATGTGGTCCTGTGGCGAGATATTTAAGTTGAATCAATCCCATAAATGCAGTCATCGACTCCAGAGGAACAAAAACCAGTGCATCAAACTTTCCGAAATATATGTATTAACTCACATTTAAGTGCTCAGCTCCATTTTATTTTAATTTACTCCGTCCCTACCCACATTCCTGGCCCACCGCAGAGGCACGTCTTACTCACTTAGAGGTCACATTGTCTATGAAGTTAAATTCTTTTTCTGAAGCTGTTCAAAACTCCACCGTCAGCACATAGAAAACTTCTAGAACACACTGTAACGTATTCGCCGGAGATGAGGCTATAGCGTCACCCACTGTTGACCCAGTCTGATTCTAGTAATAGTTTAATGACCTTTAATTCGCTACTCGCTTATTCCCTTTTCGCGCTCTCAACTGTGATTAATATGGCGTTAAATGATTTAATTCCCATCTCTTCTAGAAAAAACCTCTTTTTGTACCCCTTACGGTTTGCCTTCCATAAAAAATCATTTACACACACACACACACACACACACACACACATATATATATATATATATATATATATATATATATATATATATATATATATATATATATATATATACTATAATAATTTTAAAGCTTAAGATGTTAAGATCATCAGAAATATATTTTTACAGTTATCCTGTGTTAAAGATAATAGTATGAACCATTGAGTATATATACATACATATACATACACACACACACACACACACACACACACACACACACATATATATATATATATATATATATATATATATATTAGAGATTAGGGTGGGTCGTTTTTTACTTTTCTTAAAAATCGAGATCGCTTATGGTGGGAAAAGCTGCGTATTGCTATGAAATGTTTCCAGATATTTTTTTTAATTAAAATATATTTAGGCCCCCTCGCCTTGAAATTTCTTCAAAAATGCAAAAAAAATGCATTATTTACACTGCTGGCCACTGTAAATGCAACACACTGAAGGAAACATGCAAATAACATGAAATTTACAACATGCATTAGCGGAGGTGAGATATGTAAATGATTAGAATTTCAGCGCAGACGCACATCACGCGCGCCTGTGGCGCCACTTCAAAGCGCTATTTAAAGCTTGGAGATTTCAAGTTCGACAATTGTGTTTTTCTTGTGGTTTTTAAAAAAAAAACGATCAATTATGCCTCGTCGAAAACAGCGATCATCTTTTGATCAAGTATCCGAGTTCGACAGAGGAAGGATAGTGGCCTACCGATATTGTGGATTATCTTTCAGGGAAATCGGTACTCGTGTTGGACGAAACCAAACAACTGTAATGCGGATATGTGATCGTTGGATGCAGGAGGGTACGACGGACCGGCGTGTTCGATCGCATCCACCTCAGCGCACCACTTCACGTGATGACAGGCAAATTGTGCGCATGGCAGTGACGGATTGCTCAGTCACATCACGAACCACAGCACAGCACATGCAGTCTGTAACGCATCATCCAGTGTCTGTGCTTACCATTCGACGCCGTTTACAGCAGAGTGGTCTGTCCGCAAGACGTCCGTTGCTTTGTCTACCCTTGACGCAGAACCACAGACGTCTCCGCCGCCAATGGTGCGATGAAAGAAGGATGTGGACGGCGGAATGGAATGAAATTGTCTTTACTGACGAGTCAAGCTTCTGTCTGCAACACCACGATGGTCGCATTCGAGTCTGGAGACACCGTGAAGAGAGGATGCTGAACAGCTGCGTTATGCACCACCACACTGGTCCTGCACCGGGTATTATGGTATGGGGCGGTATTGGATATCACTCTCGCACACCTCTAGTACGCATTGCCGGTACTTTAAACAGCCAGCGCTACATCTCCGAGGTGTTGGAGCCAGTTGTCTTTCCTTACCTTCAGGGCTTGCCCAAAGCCATATTTCAACAGGATAATGCGCGACCACACGTGGCACGCATTGTCCAACGGTTCTTCGTCAATCGCCTGATTGAATTGCTTCCCTGGCCGCCTCGCTCTCCGGATCTTTCGCCGATAGAAAACATGTGGTCCATGGTTGCTCTACGATTTACCCAGAATCCATCCCCAGCTGCCACAGCAGATCAACTTTGGCAACGTGTGGAAGCTGCTTGTTCTCCTGTACCCCAAGAACTCATCCAAAGTCTCTTTGAATCAATGCCGAGGCGTGTGGCAGCGGTGATCTCCAACAATGCCGGCTACTCTGGCTACTGATTTTGGCAGGAACCACACTTCACAGAAGTGTATAAATTTAATCATTTGATACTTGGTCAACATGTTGTCTACAAAATAAATTTTGTTGTGATATCTCTTGTCTTTCTTGGTGTTGCAATTTGGGTGGCCAGCAGTGTATTTAATTTTTTATTTTATTACCTGTCAAAAATTTTAACCACCTGTTGTGGAAATCGTTGCATAGCAAAACCCTTTGTTTGCAATTTTTAAAAAAAATTAAAATATATTTAGGCTTCCCGCCCGGCCCTTGAAGTTTCTCCAAAAATATAAAAAAATGCATTTTTTATTTATTTTTAATCATTTTACGTATCAAAGTGTTTACCGCCTGTAGTGGAAATTGTTGCATAACAAGACCCTTTGTGAAAAAAAATATTTCGATATCATATCATAATTAAAGCCCCCGCTAGGCCAGCGAAATTTTGATACTTTAACTCTTTGAAACAGAATTTTTTAAAACATATTTAAAAAAATTTAAGTCATTATTAAACTCAATGTAATCTGCGTCAAAGGGTTAAAGCAGCTCTATGCATAATTTGCCAAAATTATGGCAGAATAACCCAGAATTCACAATGAGGAGGTGGCTGCATTCGAATTCCTCTGGCGCCTAACCAATATGGGCTCACCAAATATGGTGACAAAATATGGGCTCATTTTTTCCCCTGTTTAGGGATATAGCAATCTTACACTATATATTTTGCCTTATTTTCGAAATTTAGCATCAGCTTTCGAGACGCTAATGTTGTGTGTATAAAGCCATCGCGACTGTTTGTTCCACAGACAGATGAGGATGCATTTGACACTGTGGTGACTGCCCTTTCGACAGCTTGTATAGAGCATGGGTGATTTCACGGCTTACTTTCAATAAAGCCACCCCTTTCAGACCATATTCTCAATTTCTGCTCTGGGTATATGTTTAGTCAGTGTATGTTCTGTAAGGGAAAATTTCTACCAATTAATCAGTTCTGTTTAGTCATTTGCGTGAAAATTGAGAGGCGGAATGACAAAATCACGAGTTGTTTCATTGTTAAGAGTTCGGGCCTTCGTGATTCCTCGGAAAACCTAATTTCCTCATATAGGATCATTTGTCGTTGATCATGGCAATCAGCAAGTTTTCTGGGTGACTTAAAAACCATTCCTTTGGATTTCATGATCCACTAGTTATTTCAACTCATTGCTCAGATATCTTGAGTAGTGAATAACTTCCCAATGATGCTGTGAACCAGCTGTGCATTAAGACTCAGGTTTAGTGAGAAACCAAACATTTGCATATAATTTTACAATATATGTCACAAGTATTTATTTCTAGTGATGGCTCTTCTGTACCAATATAGAGACGAAGTACTCTATTTGCTGTTGTAAGCCACCTGGCGTGAAATAGCTTTCCTGGTGATTTAGTGAATAATGCTGTTGGACAATTTCCAGAAGATATCGCTTGACAGATTTGGTACAAATAATTTTGGTCATTACTAAGTTTATCCACATCTAATGTGGGCAGGTCAATAGCGATTTTTCTAAACTTCACAATTAGTAGTTGTTCAGAAAAGTCAAGAAGTTTCCCTATTAGGAATACAATATGCAAAAGGGCCTGTAGTGTTTCCATCTAGATGCCGTATCAAATGACGTAAAGGGAACTCACTGCCATGTACCTGACATATGACCCACTGAAACGGTCTTCTTACATGCAACTCAACAGTCGTATCACACCGCCTTTAACACCAGTATTGAGTGGTGTTCCATCCGATCGAATCGCTACTAAATCCGTGGCAGATAACTGACTTGTTTTCAAATAATGTAAAATGTTACACAGTATTTCATTAGCTGTGCCATCTTCTGGTGACACATGACCGAGGAAATTGTTTTCTAGATAGTCTGGGGAATTTCCTTTTCTTTAACAATTACTAAGGTTCGATCCTTTCTTCCATCGAAATATAGTGCCTGCAAGGCTGTCTTGTCTTCCAATAAGCTATTTTGTAAGTCAAGGCGCACTTTTTTCCTTTGACGGTCTACTTTACGTTTATCGATTACCATAGTAGAGTCTTTCTTCGTGATCAAGCCAATATCTTCAAGTGTAGCAATTGCTATCAGTTCACTTTTTAGACTCGAAACTCCAGATGTATCAAATGCTGTTACCAGTGAGATAATGGAAGTGTCATTTTGGAGATGCCCACTTCTAATGAAGATGTAGCAACTTGCTTAAAATCCTCATCAAAATAAAAATCATCTTCACTTTCAGAAGTAGAGCTATCATCCATAATACTTTCACATTGTTCATGTTTTCTATTTATTTCAGTTTCAGATTTTTGCTTATTCACTCGTTCAGCATCCATTGCTATCCTTGCCACTTGAAGATTCAGCACCCTAGTGATTTTTGCATTCAAATTACACATATACATTTTCCTCGACGATCTCTGGTACTTCAAATATTCTGAATATAACCTGGGATGGGAAAACAAATATTCTGTAATATACCGCGCAGTACAATTACACCATCTATCGGTGAAATCCAAAACAAATTTCGCCAATTTAGAGGGGGCTGTAAATATGATACGATATCAAAATAATTTTTTTCACAAACAAATGTTTTACTATGCAAAAATTTCCACTACAGGCAGTTCAAATTTTTCATACGTAAATAAATTTAAAAAATAAATAATTTTTTCTTTTTTTTACATTTTGGGAGAAACTTTAAGGGCCGGGCGGGGGACCAAATATATTTTAATAAAAAAAAATTACAAACAAAGGGACTTGCTATGTTACAATTTCCATTACAGGCGGATAAAATGTTTGATATGTAAAAAAATTTAAAAATAAATAAGAAATGATTTTTTTTACATTTTGGGAGAAACTTCAAGGGCCGGGAGGGGGACCTAAATATATTTTAATTTTAAAAAAATTACAAACATTTGATAGCAATACACAGCTTTTCCTACTATAGGCGATGTCGATTTATAAAAAAAGTAAAAAACGACCCACCTTAATATACCGAGTGGTCATAAAGAAACTTACCCGATATATGGGCCTCTAGCGGCCATTCCGTTCAACCTATCGAGATGACATTTCAAATATAGTTACTCAGATGTATGAGCCCGAGATTCTGAGAACGGCAACACAATGACGCTCACGGTTACTGTTATAGGTATAGAAACTCGAAATTTTCAAAATACAACACCCACTTTTTCCCGTCGCAAAATGCTTAGCTCATGCGAAAACCCTAAAAAGCGTTAGAACGGTACGTGTATGACAAAAAAACTCCCGCTTTATGTACACACAAAAAAACAGCTTTGCGAATGGCTAAGAAAAACACGATCAGAGAGCTTTTCATCGGTTTTATACGCTGAACATCTGGCGACCGGCGTTCTGTGATTGGTTTCTATCCTCTGTCATATGCAAATTTCCTCCGTGCGCCCCGATATCGATATATATATATATATATATATATATATATGTGTGTGTGTGTGTGTGTGTGTGTGTAAGGAATTAATCAAGCTAAAATTACAGGGGGCTTCAGGATAATTTATTATTTGGCACCGAGCGCTATCTTTTTCACAGATCTTAATTGAAATGTTTCGCGAGAATTGGGAAAGCGAATCTCTTTTTGAGATGTGGCCTTGACACGCGTTGGTGTCAGGCATCGAGTGTATTTTTAGAAGCAAGTATCGGCGTTCGAGGAGTGAAACTATTATATAATATGGAATCGTCTCGGAACATTCTATAGACATCACAGGGCATGAGCGTAGTTTTGCCGCTTGAATTTTATCAAAAGATTTATCAAAGCGTCCGTGGGATCCCAATCAAGAAGTAGTGCGCGTCACGAGATGAGAGATAGAAAATGGACGGATTGAATGGGGTTAATTAATAGTTATTGAATAAAGGATTTAGATGTAAACTAATTGTCTTTAATTCCACAGGCCTACGATTGTACTGACTGCATATTTTTCGAGAAAGTATTAAGTGGAGAACCAATTAAGAGGGAGTACGAGAATTTAGGCTCCTCATATATATATATATATATATATATATATATATATATATATATATATATATATATATATATATATATATATGTATGTATATATAATAATAATTTTAAAGCTGATGATCTCAAGCAAGATAACGAAAAAAGACAAATATTTAAGGAACTTTTGACAAGCTATTTTAAAAATCAAGATTTCAAAACCCAGTCTCTCACAGATAGGTAGAAGCGAACGTAAGCAATGTAAGTATAGTCTTTTGCTAGAGGAATTTTTATCGTAAGAGTGTGTGACACCTTATTTAACCCATTTTTTTTAATACAGAAAAAATAAAAACATTAGAGATAATTGATTATTCAAATCAGTTTTCTATACCCCCATATTTCTAAGGTTTTTTTTTATTTTTTAATATTTAAAAAAGTATGGGTTATGATATTGTAAAATACGGTGTGACACAGTCTTACGATAAAAATTATAAGCATATTTTTAAATTAAATAATCAATATGCTATAAATTTATTTCAGTCTATCCACCACCTCTTCCATTATTTTAGCGATCCCCTGTGTGTTGTGACTTACAGTTTGCGCACCGCTGGTATAAATCATGAAATAATTTATAACTATGGTATCGAAAGTCATGATAGCATACAGAGTGCACGGAAAAGCATCCTTTGCCAAACAGAATATTGGACGAATTTGAGAGCTGAGTGAAAGAGTCGGACGAGGTATTGAAGCGGATTGTGACATGAAGAAATAAAACAACTCCAACCAAAATGACGGAAAAGCTCAATCTGCATCTCCTTGTTCATATGTGTGTGTGTCTGTGTGTAAGTAAGTAAGTAAGTTTCTTGACTGATAGTCAGCATCTATCTGACAAGTAAATTATGCTCCTATTGTGAAGAAGTAAGTGACTTACCTGTTAATTTCTTGTAATGCAAAACAAGCGCATTTGTTCATAACAGACACGTTTCCACCATTAACAATGTTATGTTATTCCTGTTCTTAACCACTTGAAGATCACGGTCTTCAATAAGCTTGTTTTTTATTTGATTGAAATGTAAATATTTATCAATGAAGATGCTATCCGGTAGTAGTGTAGTGTCCTGAACTCTTTGATCGAGAATCGACGAGTAGGACCTTTATTTGTCATTCTTAGCTATAAACATTAATTCATTCAATATGTTTACGGAAGATTATTGTTTTAAAATTGTAGTTTGATTAACGTACTGGTACTGAACGAGAAAAAATATTTTGGAAAACTATCATGATATTTTACATGCACTAATATTTTAGTCTTTGTCATAATATAATTTAAAATAAGCAAAGAATAGTTAATTTAAGGAAGTTTAGGTAAATTTGTCATACCTTTATGATTTTTATATTAGTATGTATTAGTGGTGCTCAAAATATTTTCGACCACGATACAGTTCCTTTAAATAAAATATTCCTTGAACGCAACGAAAAAAATTTTTGCAGAAGGGAAAATAGGAAAATATTAACGGAAAAAAAACAAATATTTAAGGAAATTTTGACAAGCTATTTTAAAAATCAAGATTTGAAAACCCAGTCTCTCACAGATAGGTAGAAGCGAACGGAATCAATGTAAGTATAGTCTTTTGCTGGAGAAGTTTTTATCGTAAGACTGTGTGACACCTTATTTAACCTATTTTTTTAAATACAAAAAATAAAAATAAAAACATTAAAGATATGTGATTTTCGAAATTAGTTTTCTATAATCACATATTTCTTATGTTTTTATAATATTTTAAAAAAAATATGGTTTTTGATATTGTTAAATAAGGTGTCACACAGTCTTAAGATACAAATTATCAGCATATTTTAAAATTAAATAATCAATATGCTATAAATTTACTTCAGTCTATTCACCACCTCTTCCACCATTTTAGCGACTCCCAGTGCGTCGTGACTAACAGTTTGAGCACCGCTGGTATAGATCATGAATTCATGTACATGTAAAAGCAAGTGCCCCCTTATGTCACTTATATTTCAACATTAAGCTGAAAAATATTTTATTTTGCTGTTTATCGTTGTTCCCAACAAGGAAAGAAATAAATGTGTGACAGAAACAATAAAAAAAGTAAATCACATAAGTCATAAAAAGAAAGTTTAGGATTCAGGAAAAATTTTAAGACTCAGAAACTAAATGCTCAAAATTTAAAATTTTTTCAGACCCCTACACAAGGACAAAACGAAATTATTACTTCGTTAATTCATTTCTGCTGAAAATCCTTCTATTTTATTATTTATCTTTGTTCCCAACAAGGAAAGAAATCAGTGTGTGAAAGATACAATCAAAAATGTATATTATATAAGTCTTAGGAAGGAAGTTTAGAGTTTAGGAAGAACTTTAAGACTCAGAAAATAAATTTTCAAAATTTTCAATTCATTCAGTCCCCTACACGAGGACTAAACGAAATTATTACTTTGTATAATCCATTTAAGCTGAGAAACCTTTCATTTTACTGTTTATCGTTGGTCCCAACAAGAAAAGAAATCCTTGTGTGACAGAAACAATAAAAAATGTATATCATATAAGTCGTAAAAAGGAAGTTTAGGATTCAGGAAAAATTTTAAGACTCAGAAACTAAATTTCAAAATTTCCATTTTATTCAGACCCCTACACAAGGACTGAACGCAATTATTACTTCTTTTAATCCATTTAATCTGAGAAACCTTTCATTTTACTGTTTATCGTTGTTCCCAACAAGGAAAGAAATCCTTGTGCGACAGAAACAATCAAAAATACGTTTTATATAAGTTGTAGAAAGGAAGTTTAGGATTCAGGAAAAACTTTAAGACTCAGAAACAAAATGTTCAATATTTTCATTTCATTCAGACCCCTACACAAGGACTAAACGCAATTATTACTCCGTCTAATCCATTTAAAGCTTTCATTTTTAAACAGTGATATTTTCTCACGAATTTTGAAAGCTCTACAGAAATTTAAATAACAAAAATGCACAAACTGATGCACGACGGATAATATGTGATGGTTTTTTTTCAGATTATTGGATTATGGTGTAAGAAAACATTGATGCAATTTAGAATAAATTTTCTTAAAGAAGAGAAAGAATTTCGTTAACGTAAAGATGAAAGATTATGCTAAAGGCCTCGAGTGTTTCGCACGAGCATATCTTAAAAGGACTGTTTATTTATCATTCTACGAAAATCATCAATAGCAGATTTATCGAAAGATACTTTTTTTTCTTCACTCGGTTCTTAGAAATTTTGTAAACATTCATCTTTTTGTGTGTTTCTTACAAACTAAAGTTCAGTTCAGCTAATGTTGAAGCCAAGGGAAGAAAAATTTTCTATTAAGAATTATGACGTTGAAAAATGATTTGAAATGAGATTTATGATGTTGACAGTGAAGTTTTTCTCCAAGCTATCGCAGCAAACTATAACGTTTCTATTTATCATATTATTCAATAAATTTTAAAACTGCAATGGATATATATACAACACATGCTCAGTTTTGTACACTACTAAAAATCTTGAAAGAAGATAACATTCAGCATGTATGATAAATCGAGTGCAATGTGTTTACAGTTTAGAGAAAAATATTTCTATAATAAGAGGATTTATATTAATACTTACCCATATTTTTCTAGATAAATTCATATTTATAAATATATACATATATATAGGCCTAAACTTTAGTTTGAATTTGAAATTTAAACTAAATATATATTTCCCTTAATATTAGTAGGGGAGTTTGATCATTATAGGTTGTATTTCTATCCTAAGTGAAAGTATTACAGCTGAAGAAATTGTAAGAAACTAGGCCCGTGCGACCCTTTCGCTTAAAATAAGAAAAATTATATAGCGAGGTTGGTGGTTTGTAGTAAGATGAAAGAAGAATCGGCTCATTTGTAGAAATTGTTTATTTGTCAAATCACAATTGTGCGTAAGGATAATACAAAACCAATTACAAAACATCTTTAGCCACAATATTGGAGGTGAAGTAGAAAACAAACAGTTGAACATGATATATGCACACGTCAAAACACCTTTGTAGATAATATTAAAAGTTAAAAATGACACATCGTGCAAAGTGTGATATTTAAATTACAAAACCTCTTTATGTACACTATTTGACCGTGCCATTTCGACGCATCCAAGGAAAGAAATTTAGGGCCAAAAGTCAATTTGTAACTTCGATTTTTAAACAAACAATGCAATGTGTAATTCTGAACTAACAATTCATCAAAAACGGATAACTTAATTTTTAAAATGGTACCTCATTTATTGATTTTGGGTAAACATGAAGGGTGAGAAAAAGGTCGTCACAAAAAAATCTCCTTCTAGAAATAAGATATACGATTTTTCCATCCAAAAAGAATAATGTACACATACGCTGATATTGCCAATAAACAAACTCATTAAAGAAATCACAGAATGATAATAAAAGCAAACGAATTTTAATTTAAAAGTTCAGTGCAATTGATAATGGCAAAATAAAAGAAGCTAGCGCACGCCATCTAGTGGAAGATTTTTTTATAATGTTTATACTTCGATTTTTAAACAAACAATAAGATGTGTAATTCTAAATTACCAATTCGTACGAAAGGGAGATCTTGATCTTTAAAATCCATCACATTTACCGATTTTGGTTAAATATGAAGGGAGAGAAAGGGATAAAACAAAAAAACGCCTTTTAGAAATAATATATATATATATATATATATTATTACGTGGGCTAAAATAGATATGGTTCCCTTGCTCATGTACTCAATATTACACTGGAAAATTGGTGTTGTGTAGAGCAGCGTTTTGGGAACTGTGGTTCGCGACCCCATGTGGGATCGCAAAAATTATATTTTGATGCATGAATTTAATTCTTGTCACCCGCCGCGAATATCTAGGATGTATATTGTATTATTTTTCTTAAAATATACTTAAAGCATGTTAATCATATTTTATGCAAACCTCGATAAAACATTTATGATTTAAAATGCTTAATTGAAACCATTGCGGGATAAAACTAATGTTCAGTATTAATTTATATCCTTATTTCCTGGGGTCGCGAAAAAATCTCAATTATAAAAAAAAAGGCCATGAATGAAAAAAGTTTCAGAAGCGCTGGTGTAGAGCATTGAAAAACTTGTTTCATAGTACCTGTTGTTCACGATTAAAACTGTAGTACACACTATCAATAAAAAAAAATTTTATTTCTATATCACCATCAAAATTTTCAGTAATCACCTGCTTAAAAACTTATGACTTCCTGACAAATTTTTAGTCTTGTATTAAAATGATATAAAGATGTTATAAAGCGTATATATACTATGTTAATAGTATTTAAAATAGGCTTATTTTGCTGGCTTTAACTTTCTCTCTTCTAGATAACAATTGCATTTTATAAACTATACAATAAAAAGTAACTGTAATAGTTAAAATTAACTATATTATAGAATTTTTTCGACAAATGTAAAATAATTTCTTAAATTACAAAAACATTATAAAGATATAAAGGCAATTTTTTTAACAAAATTTTATTTCTAGTTTTTGAAGGGATTCCAAATATGTTTTATAACAAGGGGCTAGCTTAGTATATGGCTTTACTGAGTTCTCTCACGTATGATAGTTCATTTGAAACAGTTCTTCAATTAAACTATCTATCAAGTGAACTATCTATCTTCTTGAACTATCTATCTACTTCCACTGAATAGTTATCTTCAATTCAACATCTTTCAGGCGAGTTTCCACCGCAACTTGTGGAGTACTTATATTGTAGGTATATTACAAAAGTTATAACATGTGACTAAAAATAAAATTTATGTTAAAAAAATTACCTACTATGTTCTCTAAAGAATAACTAAATTAAAAATCTCTTAAAAATATCAGGTTTCACCCATTTGTTTGTAATCACATCTTAATTTTGTGAAGGGGTAGTTTTAATATACCCGCTGCCTCTCTTTTTATCTTATCATACATGTAGGTCTTATTTGAATAGTGGTCCAACTCCACTTTAAAAAAAATGGAGTTAGCCCCACTTTCATGTTCATACAAGTCATTTCTATCTCCTTTTTAAACTGGTACACCTCCAGATTATTTATGATGCCGACAGAGGGCATTATTAATCAGACTTCAGCAGTCCTTTCTCAGCACTCATTAGATTTTTAAGGCTCTGAATCGAAAATGAACAAGAATAGAGTTGAACCGCAATTCAAATAAGGCCTTCACATATTATATGCACCTCAAATAAGGCATAGAATGCATATCAAATAATGAAACAGTAGAATTTTCTCCCACCTGCTGTTCCCCGTTGTTTTGTCCATTTACAATTATAGCTGCAAACCTAAAAGTTGAACGTTATGGTCGTATTCCAGGTATTTTTTAAACTAATGTTTGAAAATCCCTCAATTAAACAAATCATTATTAATAAAAAGAAAAATTCATTTTCTTAAATTTGGCTGAACATGATAATCTTTTCTTATGAGAATGATTTCATAACATGACTGCGAGTAACACCACGATTCTGAGGAGGATAAAGAAGCGAGAGTGTAATTCAGATTATTAATACTGACAAAAAGAAAAATGAGAATTTTTGAAAGAATCAGTACCCAAGATTGTCAACATGAAGTCACTGAAGAAAAGCCAATTACGGCTCCTTTAAGTAAGGATTTAAAATATTTTCAACCCAGAATTTAATTGCCTTATCGGAGGAAAAGGGACATCACATGTGAATTGAGGTAACAGAAATCGAATTCAAAGGAAAACAGCGGTATTTTTTAATGTTTCAAAAAATAATGGATAAAGAATTGAGAACAATCTCAGCCCATTGAGGGAATCACTCTGTAAGTAGAAATGGTTTATTATGACACATTTTACATGGGACCACACTTGACTCAGGAGAATGAAAAAAAGCGGGTCAATGCATTCTCTCAAAAAATACAACCAAACTTCAAAGATCTGATGTTCCCCTCAAATGAGCTCATTTGTTTGAGCAGTATTAAATTTCTGGCGAAGAAAAAAAACTATTGTATTAAAAATCTTATGAAAGATCAGTTGTCACCTTTTTTTGTGTAATCATATATTAATACTTTGTGTGGGTAGTTTTAATGTACCTGTTGTCTATCTTACTATTTTATCACATATACTAGCCGCTGCGTGACCAGAATGGCCACTTTTAGTTTTATATTTTCTTTTGCAAAACAACTCAACTGAAAGTAACATATGTAAGGAATGTTACCATTACCTGGCATTATAAATATACGTTGCAAAGTGGTATTCTCTATAAGGCTGATTTTAAAAGATCGTGATTAGAAAATTTGAATTTCCATTACTTCAGAACAGAGTTAAAGATAAGGTTGAGAAACCCCAAACCAATGATTTTAAAAATTACATCCCTATCTGAATATACTATTTTTCAAAATTAAAATATTTACACTTTATCGTTACATCAAATAAAAATTGATGGGGAAGATTTTTTCACTTAAAAAAATGGAGTACAATTTCATCACGTACTGAAAAAAGTGTAGAAAACTAACTATCACTGGTTCTCGGTTGCTATGCCGGCTACGGTTAAGCCTAACTTTGCGATCATTTATTCCCTCTTTCACGCCTCTCTCTTAATGAATTATTTCTTCTTCGCTTTCTTCCTTGAGACTGTTCCCCAATTTCACTTGATCGTGCAGCTTTCTTTCTAAGCATTCCTGATTTCAGTGCGTAAATCCATGTTGACACGCGGTTGCAAATTCCGGAAGGCCGGTAATGTTTACATCTGGTAGTTGCAGCCGTTGCCATTCAGAGTGTAGAAATATCGTCGATTTTTGTGCCGCATACCTACCCGTATTATATATATAGATTATATCAACAAGAAAAGGGACAGATTCGGCTAAAATTTTACAATTTAAAAATGTTTATTTAGCTCTAAAACTTATTGCACTTTCTTTTTATGGATATTTAGAATACTAAAAACACTGTCTTAAAGTTATTTTCTTCAAATTAAACAAACATCCATTCAATACATAAAACATTTTTCATCAAATTCCCCTTTGCGTCAAAATTTGGCCTCCTAATAGTGTAGGATAAAATTCAACACTGTATATCTTTAACACATTTAATGCTTTGGATTTAAGCAAAAAAAAATATACTTAGTCATATTTTGAATAAATAAGAAAATCTTTTACGATAAACAAAATGTTTCTGAGATTGACATCGACTACAAATAAGAGTTGAATTTAAAAATATTCCTCCTAAACCTTAAGGCTTTTTAAGTCTTGCACGAGCCTTTCCCGACGTATGGACACCAAGATCACCTTTTAGATTCGACATCACATTTTCCGCAGGGCCTGAACACATTTTTCCGCGAGTAAATGAAAGCAAATCCATCACGTCACTCATGCATTTGTGCAAAATATTAATAACGTTTACTAAAGAAATGATTTTCCTTTTTTTGCGAGGAATATTTCAAAATAACAATTAACCTTCCAGAACACCTTCGCTAATTTTAACTTTGACCGTTCAATGAGACGACGTCAGCGATTTTTAACTTTGAGCGACACAAAAGATTCCTGATACTCGCCCGCTATCAGATATTGTTTCCGACAATATATAATTCGATCGGTAGTTAAAAACTCGTTAAAGAATTTTGTGGTGAAATTAGTAGTCATCTGCAAGTGAGTATCGTGACAAAGCGATTAAAATGCCTGAGGCTATCTGGAAAAGATGAGATGGTATATTAGGCGTTGCGCTAAACGCATTTGTTTCTTATTTGGGGGAAAAGTTTCCTTTTATGGAATCTCAAATAATATAGATGGGGTATATTTCATCTGTATTGTTTGGGAACAAACTGCATGCGTTGGTTTCTTTAAATAAACTTCGTTACTGGGAAATTCGAACCATTTAAGTCTTTTCAAGAATAAATGATAAAACGGCCAATACAAAATAAGATTATAACTAAACGGGATTATAAAAAACTTCCCACTTTTCATTAAATATTTTGAATGATATTTTATATTTTAAGTGAGTGTCTAGACATTTTGAATGCAAGATTGCTTTCTAACTGTACCTAGTCTTATAAAAACCAATTTATTCCGTAAGAACAATATTAATCTTTTAATATCCAGAGACTCTTCTTAACTTCTGATAAAGACAGACTTTAAATAAATTCAAAAATATAACTACTAAAGCAAGTACTACAATTGTGAGGACTGATATCTTTGGCTGTTGGTACATCGGTTGTTATCGAGCTTATGGCGTAGATTCCTCTTCTTTTAATAGCATTAATTGATACGGTTATCATATCTTAAATGAAAGGGAAATTGTATATTTTTCTTTCGTGTTATTCTGTTTTGCTTTCTAACTATACCTAGATTTATAAAAATCAATTTATTCCGTAAGAAGAATATTAATCTTTTATTATCCAGAGACTCTTCTTAACTTCTGATAAAGACGGACTTAAAATTAAATTCAAACATATAACTACTAAAGCAAGTACTACAATTGTGAGAACTGATAATTTGGCTGTTAGTACATCAGGTGTTATCGAGCTTGTGGCGTAGATTCCTCTTCTTTTAATAGCACTAATTGATACGGTTATCATATCCTAAATGGAAGCGAAATTGTATATTTTTCTTTCGTGTTATTCTATTTTCCTTTCTAACTGTACCTAGTTTTATTAAAAAAAAAAATTATTCCGTATGAAGAATATTAATATTTTAATATCCAGAGACTCTTCTTATCTTCTGATAAAGACAGACTTTAAATAAATTCAAACATATAACTACTAAGGCAAATACTACAATGGTGAGGACTGATATCTTCGGCTGTTGGTACATCGAGTTTTATCGAGCTTGAGGTGTAAATTCCTCCTCTTTTAATAGCACTAATTGATACGGTTACCATACCTTAAATAGAAGGTAAATTATATATTTTCCTTTCGTGTTATTCTGTTTTATTTATACCTTTTCATGAGTATATTTCACTCACTTTCCGTGAATAAACTCTGAGACCATAGGTTTTAAAACAGTGTGACTGTTACAATAACACTCGGAATGCTTCATATGAGAGAACAGGCAGTTTGTAAAAGTAAAATTACTCTCTTCTTGTCTTTTATAATAGGATAAACTTTTTTACGAAGCAAACAAAGTTAATTACGTGTACTTGGGGAAATTTTTTTATAATGCAGTCACATGCTGGGAGAATAGATTAGGGACCACGTAATAGATTAGGACAAATTTATTAAGGAGTCATGGATGTGAGAAGTAAATTTATAAGATACATTGTAGTTAATGGCATGTAAAAGATGATACTCTTGAAAATTTACGTCTAAAAAGAAATTTAATGTCATGGCATACAGGTTTGTTAGAAACTTTGCTTCAAGAAAACTCTCCCTGTTTCTGAATACCAGAGTGGCTAACATTAAAAAAGGGGATAATTTGCTAAAGAATATAAAATTTTATGAAACAAATGATAATAAACAGTAAAAGAGATGCTATGATGAATGAGTTTTCCCAGTTTTTTTATAAAATGTAGAGAAAAGGGCAGCTTACCATGTATAGCACGATGTTATGTAAGTGACTACACGAGACATAACAGATATGATTTTTGAAGATTTTCAAAAACTCTTTCCTTTGAAAAATGTTTTAAGTTGTCAGAGTTCGGAAGATGAGCATAGGAGACTTCCACAAGATGATTTAGCAAGAAATTAATGTTGTAAAGGATATTAGGAAGAGACAGAGGTAAGTGCCTGAGAAGTAATCATCTAGAGATACTTTTTAGGAATCCTCAGGATTGATTCCCTCGCATCGAAAGCATACACACACAGGTCCGATAAGGCGCGAGGAATCAGGAGGAAATTTTTCAGTCGGTTCGTTTCAGGAGCCCACCATAAGAGTTGGGACTTCAGAAAGAACTTTCCCTTGGACCCTGTGAAGGCCTTCGACCGCATTGATGGCTAAACAAATACTAAAACAAACCAGCCTATATATCACGTAAGACACGTACATGTCATTTCCAAGTTAGGCACTAAGAAAATCATACAAAAGTAAACAATTATACAATCTTGGTCATTCATACACTTTTCAAAATTGGTGGGGAAAGCAGAAAGAAGATGGAGTTGCGACCTAAAAGGTTGAAATTATCATATCAATCTTTATATGTTTCAGCGTTTAGACCACTAATTAGAGAGCTCTTCCTCATCTAGACACTTGATAATGTTTAAATTTTCCATTTTGTAGATAACTAGATGAAATATTGGATAACAATGAAAGGATTAAGGATTCTATTGATGATGATATTGTTATTCTCTTTCATTATGACCATGATGCAATATCATTCTCCTGGTCTCTCTGGAGCCTTTCTTGTGGTTGCCCTCTCGATTTCATTGCCACAATATTAATTCGACCAAGACAGAAAGCGATGTTTCTTAAAAACCATTCAAACTTTCAGTGAAAAATTTGTCAGTTACAGAATCATCAAGGGGTTTTAAAATTGTATATACGGTATCGTACTCTATAAAAACAACTTTGTTTCTACTGTCTGAGTTTTTATTGAACATCTCTTCTTCGTTATTGGACATTTGTGATTCTTTCTTTTAGTTGAATGAGATTCAACACATTTTGTTATCGTGTTACAAAAATTGTACTTGCGGTTTCAACGACAGTAATCTGCTTTATTTAAGGGATATCTTTTTATTTGCTACATCGTGAGCATTCAAATGTCTAGTTTATATTTGAAATGGAAAAACATTTATAATCTCAGTAATATATTCTTATAATGATATCATTTAAATATTTTTAAGTACTTCTAAACGTTATAACTGATAAAATGATATTTAGATATTACTAATGTTTTCGTGTCTTTAATTCATTTATTTTTCAATCCTTTTATGGTTGATTGATAATTTAAAGGTATCTTTTATTTTAAAACACTGGAAATTGAAAGAAATTCAATTTACTTTTAACAACTTTTTGTAGATAATATAATTTCGGTTTGTGCTTGTCAGGAATCAAAATAAACATCACTAGAGAAAGAATTTTTACGAAATCCCTTTACTTCAGGTATTTAAATTTAATTCAGTTTTCTTCGCCACTCCATCAAATAATCTTTCACCAAAGTGTTATATTTCAAAATAGATTACTATGGATTGTGATCAGAAATATTTAAAGCCATTTAAGATTCGATGTTTCCATCTAGTGCTTTTGCTTTTGTTTACATCCAGAATCATAGTAACAATAAGATTAATGTATTCTCTCATTTGAAAGCGACAATCAATTTTTTATCTAAAAACATAAGAGTTCGGTTACTTAAAGTTTTTTTAAATTTTTATTAAAATAAAGTTAAAAATGTCTGTTCACCCAAAAATATAAAAAAACATTATGTATAAAAAATTATATTCAAGCTTTTAGCAGACATAAAACATTTCTAAATATGACATAAAATATTGTTGGTACTTAAATATTTTATTTTTGGGGTTCAACCTTTGAAAATGTGTGCATTTCTTCATCAAAATCTAAACTGAATAAAATTCCGTTAATTTAGAACATTCATATGAAAAAAATTCAGGTAATCCCTTCTAACAAAAGTACCGCGGATTATTAACTTTTGAATACCTATCGTTGCTTACCTCTTTTGTATATATATATATATATATATATATATAAATATAAGTATGTACACTAGTTATCAAAAATTAAGGAAAAATCACAAAAAGAGGGATAACACGTTCAAAACTAGGCCAATCTGTTAAAAATTTGAATATATTTTTAAGTAAAAGGTGCTGAACAATACTACATTACGAAAATGGTGGCACTTCACTCGGGATACGTCATTTGCGAGGAGCATAAAAGTGCATATCTCAGAGCAATGTGGCAATTGTCGCTGTGAGGCTGATATTAGATACCTGGCGTAGCAAAATTGTAACAATGAACCCCAGGCATCATTTGAACGAAGAACTGCGGTGGCAAGCTATTGGGAGACTAGAGGTATGACAAAGTCAAACAGAAGAGACCAGATGGCTAAATGTGAGTCCTTCTGTGGTTCATAGACTTTGGCAACAATTTCCAACCACGGATTCGGCATCCAGGAGTTTCAGCCAAGGACGGCCATACGCTACGACGAGTGCCGATGGCCGATATTTGTCATTATGCGCAAGAAAGAATAGAACCGCAACTCCATCTGAACTCAAATCCTCCCTCGCTGAAAGCTCCGAAAGGTTGGTATCACCGTCAACCGTGCGTAGAAGGCTTCACGAAGGTGGTCTTTTTGCGAAGAGACCAGCCATTTGCGTCACGCTCATGTCATGTCATAGGCGACGATCTTTGCAGTGGGCACGTCAACATGTCCACTGGATCCGTGATCGATGGAGGGCTGTTCTCTTTACGGACGAGTCCAGGTTTAGCCTCCAAAGCGGTAGAGGGAGTATTTTGATTTGGAGAGAACCTGGAACTCGTTTTCATCCATCACACATCCGTGAAAGAGATGCATACGGATCAGGCAATGTCTGTGTTTGGGGTGGTTCTCTTTGGGTGGGCGAACAGACCTCCATGTCTTTCCCCTTGGAAATGTAAATGCTCACACATATAGAGAGGACATCCTTGATGTTTATCTGCACCCTTATGCCGGGGCAGTAGGTGATGCTTTTGTGCTACAGGACGATAACGCGAGACCGCACAGAGCTCGCATCTTGGATACTTATCTTGAGCAGGAAACAATTCAGCGCATGGAGTGGCCAGCTCGATCACTGGACCTGAATCCTATCGAGCATGTTTGGGAAGCTCTAGGACGAAATATAGCTGCTCTCAATACTCGTCCTAGGATCCTAGCCACGCTTTCAACTGCTTTGCAAGAGCAATGGCTCTCACTTCCTACCGAACTCATAGACCGCATAATTGACAGCATCGCTGTATGTGCTGTATTGCTTCTCGGGAGGATCATATGCCATATTAAAGGTAATTTTCCTATACCAAACTGATACATCCGATTTGTTCATTGTATACATATGCTAGTTTCTATAACACCATAATTGTCTGGCGTTTTCATTTTATGCTTTTTTATATCTACCTATGTGATGTATGTGTATAAGTTTTGTTAAATTCTACGCGTAACTTTTTTAGTAATCGCTATTTTTGTCACTTTTCCTTAATTTTTGATAACTAGTGTATATGTATTTTTGTGTTATGTATATTTGTATCTATATATAGACACGTATGTATATATATAAACATATATGTGTGCCAAAATTTTCCTGCTTAACTGTTTACTGCTTATCCAAGCGATACAGACTGGGTTTAACGCACTGCCAAAATTATAACTCGCGAGGTACGGAAGGATGATTTTAGCGTCTGAAATTTTGCTTTCCGGAGGACCGTTATGGAGGAACGTAATCCTACGTTAAAAGTGTTGTTGAATGTCGAAAAGTTAAATTTTAAATATCTTCAGCATGGTTACTTCCGTGAATACCAACCCCTGAACTCTTAGAATTGTGCCATATATATATATATATATATATATATATATATATATATATATATATATATATATATATATATATATATATATATATACTAGCGTTATTGTCCGGGTAGTTATATAACTATATAATATTTCATGCATTCCATCAAAAAAATACTGGGCTGCACTCCCGTTCTTCATGTTCATCATGCCAGACAGAATGCGCTTAGCACGTTTCTACTGAAATGATATACAAACAATAAGAAAGAAAGAAACTTTGAGCCTGCGGACCTTCGTCTGATTTTAAGGTTATACCCAACCCTCTTTCTCCCGCGCATTGAAATTTGACCCCCCCTCCGTCATCCTCAAACCACCCCTCTTAACGCAGCTAGTCGAGGGGAATCCACAGGGGGTAAACGCACCTCTATCGCGCACAAAAAACATTAAAAAATAAATTTAAAAAAAACTAATTGAGCCCCAAATTTCGTTTTTCCTGATTTAAGTTTCTCGGGTCCGAAACATTAACTGTGCCGAATTTGGTCCCAGTGGGTGAAACAGTCTATGATTCTATAGCGGACAAACAAACAGACAAGCTGTTTTATATATATATATATATATATATATATATATATATATATATGTATGTATGTGTGTGTGCGCTCGCGTGTGTGTGTGTGTCTGTGTGTGTGTGTGTGTGTAAAGAATTAATTAGGAAAGGGAAATAATTAAGTTAAAATTTACAGGGGGCTTCGGGATAAATTATTTCGTGGCATTAAACGTCACTGTTTTCATATTTCAGAACGAGCGCGCCGCGATTTTAGGGGAATACCCATTTTGAGAGATGTAACCTTGACTCGCGCGAATGATCGAGCGAAATAATCTATTTTCAGAGCAAGTACGGGCTTTGAACGGAGTAAAAGTAAAACGTCATTCGAATAGAAACTTCTTGAACATTCCATAAACATCACAGAGCATGAGCGAAAGTTTGGCGCCTAAGTGAAACAATGTGTTTAAAGCAGAGCGTCTTAAGATTTAGGATTGTGTGGAGTGCGTGTCACGAGGATGAGAGATTGAAACTTGGATTGGATTGAATCAGGTTAATTAATAGTATTTGAAATAAATGATTTAGATGTAATTTAATTGTATTTAATTCCACAGGCCTACGATCATTGACTGCATAGATTTAGAATAATTATTATGGGAACGAGTTAACAGGGAATACGAGTATTAGGCTCGTAATATATATATACACTGAATTGCCACTGAATTAGGGATACCTACCTAGTAACGAGTTGGGCCTCCTCTGGCCTTGATAACGGCTGCCACACGACGAGGCATAGATTCAACAAGTTTCTGGAAACGTTCTACGGGAATGGCTTGCGAAATATTGGCTAAATCTGTCCATAATTCAGTAAGGTTCTTTGGTGCTGTGTGATGGCCTTTCACGCCTTGTTCCAAAACATCCCAAAGATGCTCAATAGGATTTAAGTCTGGGATTCTAGGTGGCCAATTCATGACAGAGAAGTCAGAGGAATGCTCATCCAACCAGCCAGTAGCCAACCGGGACTTGTGAGAGGTACAGTTGTCTCGCTGGAAAACTCCATTACCGTGCGGATAACAGAACAGCATAAACGGATGGAGGTAATCACCCAGCAACTCTACGTACCGAATTGCATTGAGGGAGGTTGGAACACGCACCAAAGATCCCAAACTGTGCCACGAAAAAACACCCCAGACCATGATTGAGCCACCATGCACTTGTACAGTTCCAGCCAGGCATGCAGGATCCATGGCTTCACGAGCCTGACGCCATATTCTCAGACTCCTGTCCGCGTTAAGTAGTCGGAATCGAGACTCATCACTCCATGCTACTCGTTTCCAGTCCTCTACACTCTAGTCTCTATTCCGCTCTCTTGCCCAGTGCTCTCTTGTCCAGGCAAGACGCGCATCCCGATGGCGAGTATAGAGCAATGGTACTCTCGTAGGTCGACGGCTCCCGAAACCCATACTGTGAAGCTAGCGTTGCACAGTCCGTTTACTGACTGTACGACTGGCACCGTCATTAAACTGGCTGGTAATTTGAGCTAATGTTTGGCTTCGCTGGCTACGTACAATACGCCTGAGTCGTCTCTCACCACGCACTGTCAAGGCTAATTGTCCTTTGCAGTTTGCACGATCGCTAGTTTTTTATTTCACCATCCATGTATTCTTGGAATACTCTTGACACTGTCGACCTTGAAAATCCTAGGTGTCTGACGATTTCGTAAATTGAATGGCCCATGCGTCGCGCACCTAGTGCGCGATCGAAGGCGCCTAAATTAGGCAGTTTACCCATACTGGCAAATTCCAACAACTAATTCAGAACAACCACAGTACGCGCTATATATGCAGTTACCAGAGCGCCCTCACTTGCGCATACATGATGCGCAGCGCTACACAATTTGCATAGGCTTTGCTATCCCTAATTCAGTGGCACTTCAGTGTATATATATATATATATATATATATATATATATATATATATATATATATAACTTTCCATTGTCCCTTTAGGAGAGGGTACCTGCGCATCACTTAGCATCACGTAATGTCAAGTGAAACAAATTCTCCTCTCTTAATGTATACAGTTGTAAATATTCTTGAACACCATATCCCTTATAAATGTTCATCTCAACTGAATATCAATACTGTCCATAATGTGCTCAAGTACATAAAAAGTTTTAATCGCATCAACTGAACAATAATTGTAGAATATACAGTATAGAGTAACGTCTCCCTGATTGCAAATTCGCTACAAGCGCTCTCTCTCTCTCTCTCTCACACACACACACACACACACACATATATATATATATATATATATATATATATATATATATATATATATATATATATATATATATATCAAGATGTAACTTGTTAACTTGTTAGCAATTAGGATTATTGTCACAATAGCTCTCCGCTCATCTACTTTCAGTCTAGTGATTTTGAATGTTTATTCAATTATGATATGTGCTAATATAAGTTAAATACAATGATAATTTATGCTCGTCTGGTCAAAAGGATTCAAATATTCAAATGCTTATTATTACAGCATACAGTATGTTTATATTATACAATGGTTAGATCATTAATTATTAATTAAGGAAAACCAAAATTTCTGTTTTTTTACATTCGCACTCGTTGATAACAATATTATATATCATTAAATTTTATTTATTCAGCCATCACAAAATTTTAATATTCTGGATATACGTACAGTAGCGACCTTTTTCTGTTATAGCAATAAAGTATGATTGTGATTTATTAGTGTTTATACTTTTTATCTTTACAAAATTTATATTACAATATATATATATATATATATTTATTGTAATATAAATTTTGTAAAGATAAAAGGTATAGATATAGATATACATCTATATATTAGTGCAGAGAGAGGTACAGATGTATTTATGTATGTACATATATAATTTGCACATGAACTATTGGACAAAACAGCTTTATGTATATTTAACGGCCCACAACTGCACTATTTTTCGAATTGCATTGTATTAAGACATTTTTATTGGTATTTATGAGGCTGTGATGGCGAAAAAAATTCCCTTAGAAAACTATATAAATGTCCTTTAAGCGCTGAAATCTTCTTCGAAATGATTCAGCGAACTCCTTATGCTCAGAATAACGTCTTTCTTTCAGCTTTACACTCCGGAAAGTATCGAGACATATTCTAAAAAATTATAAGTTAAGAATTTTCTAAAATCAAATAAAAACGGGCATATCTTTTTGATGATTGCTGTGCCAGAGGATGAAAGCCTAAAGATAAATTTGTTTTTCACCCGACTCAAAAGCAATAGAAGAATCATAAATATTTGAATGGTTCCGAATTCAAACATAAATTTATTCGAGAGAAGATTTTCTCTATAAGACTAAACTTAAGGATTTTGTGATCTAGAGGTGAAGTTTTTTATTTGCTTATTTTCCAGGGTAACATATACTTATTCTCACTCTCTCTCACACACACAGATATATATATTTATATATATACACACTGAGCGGCCACTTTATTATGACCACCTGACAGTTTTATGCAAATGAGCTATTGCGTCACAGTGTTGCTGCTAGAGGGCGACATAGCTATTAAAAGGGATTGCAGGACAAGTGAACCATCAATTGCACTGTTTTGCTTGCGAAGATATGGGAAAAAAAGGTTATATAACTGAGGTTGATCGCGGGATAATTGTAGGCTTTCGAAGCGTCGGAACCGGTATCCGCGAAACGTCTGCACTTGTGAAGTGTTCGAGAGCAGCAGTTATTAATGTTTACAGAGACTAGCAAGCTGAAAACGGGGTCTCAACGTCAAGCTTGTGGTCGTCACAGGCTAATGAATGATCGATCTGAAAGGAGACTAGACAGAGTCCAACAGATGAACAACAGTACATCAACTAGCGGGGAATCTTAATCAAAAATCAACTGCGAACGTCTCTGAATGAACTGTTCGCTGCAAATTACACCGTATAGGCTATGGAAGCGGATGACGTGTTCGAAAGTCTACTGTCTCCCTTGAACAAGAGCAGACGTCTCCAGTTCGCAAAGTATCACAAGGATTGAACAGTGGATGACTGGAAAAGGGTCATATGATCCGATGAATCGCATTATCAATTACACCATGTAGATGGAAGTGTGCGAATATGGAGAAAAAAAAGCACGAAAGCATGGACATCAACTGCACTGCCACAACACTTGAAGCTGGTGGAAGCATATTATTGTTTGGCGGATGTTTTCTTGGCATTATATGGGTCCTAATATTATTGTTTGGCGGATGTTTTCTTGGCATTATATGGGTCCTTTGATTCCTGTGAAACAACTTCTAAATGTCCAAGGGCATTTAAGTGTTATCGTAGATCATGTGCATCCTGTAATGTTAATGGTGTAACCTGCCGAGGATGGGTATTTCTAGCAGGACAATGCTCCTTGTCATAAAGCGGGCATCGCCCTCAGATGGTTCGATGAGCATGATGGATAATTTACCTTGCTTCGTTGGCCTGCACAATCACCAGATCTCAATCTAACTGAGAATTTGTGGGATGAGATCGAACGGGGCATCCAGTACCATCAAATTTTAATGAATTGAAAGTTGCATTTCATCGGATATGGTCTCAAATTCCTCATATCACCTACCAATATCTCATAGAATCCATGCCAAGAAAAATGCATGCAGTATTAAAGACAAAAGGTATTGAGGGGGTGGTCTGTATATATATATATATATATATATATATATATACACACACTGAAGTGCTACTGAATTAGGGATACCTACCTAGTAACGAGTTGGGCCTCCTCTGGCCTTGATAACGGCTGCCACACGATGAGGCATAGATTAAACAAGTTTCTGGAAACGTTCCACGGGAATGGCTTGCCAAATATTGGCTAAAGCTGTCCATAATTCAGTAAGGTTCTTTGGTGCTGCGTGATGGCCTTTCACGCCTTGTACCAAAACATCCCAAAGATGCTCAATATGATTTAAGTCTGGGTTTCTAGGTGGCCAATTCAGAGAAGTCAGAGGAATGCTCATCCAACCAGCCAGTAGCCAACCGGGACTTGTGAGAGGTACAGTTGGCTTGCTGGAAAACTCCATTACCGTGCGGATAACAAAACAGCATAAAAGGATGGAGGTAATCATCCAGCAACTCTACGTACCGAATTGCATTGAGGGAGGTTGGTACACGCACCAAAGATCCCAAACTGTGCCACGAAAAACCACCCCAGACCATGATTGAGCCACCATGCCCTTGTACAGTTCCAGCCAGGCATGCAGGATCCATGGCTTCATGAGCCTGACGCCATGTTCTCAGCCTTCCGTCGGCGTTAAGTAGTCGGAATCGAGACTCATCACTCCATGCTACTCGTTTCCAGTCCTCTACACTCCAGTCTCTGTGCTCTCTTGCCCAGGCAAGACGTGCAGCCCGATGACGAGTATAGAGCAATGGTACTCTCGTAGGTCGACGGCTCCTGAAACCCATACGGTGAAGCGAGCGTTGCACAGTCCGTTTACTGACAGTACGACTGGCACCGTCATTAAACTGGGTGGTAATTTGAGCTAATGTTTGGCTTCGCTGGCTACGTACAATACGCCAGAGCCGTCTCTCACCACGCACTGTCAAGGTTAATTGTCCTTTGCAGTTTGCCCGATCACTAGTTTTTTTTTCCACCATCCATGTATACTTGGTATACTCTTGACACTGTCGAACTTGAAAATCCTAGCTGTCTGACGATTTCGGAAATTGAATGGCCCATGCGTCGAGCACCTACGATTTGTCCGCGATCGAAGGCGTCTAAATCAGGCAGTTTACCCATACTGGCAATTCCAACAACTAATTCAGAACAACCACAGTACGTGCAATATATTCAGTTACCACAGCGCCGTCACTTGCGCATACATGATGCGCAGCGCTACACAATTTTCATAGGCTTTGCTATCCCTAATTCAGTGGCACTTCAGTGTATATATATTTACACGGAGATAAATTAGTAATGAATCTATGAATATTAAGTTTATTGCTCTTTTACGCTGAAGTACTTGAAACAAGCAATTAAAGTAAAATGTACCGTAGATACTTTTTCATTCTTTTTTTATCCTGCTTCAAATGGCCGGAAGATGACCAAATAGTAAGAACGCTGGCTTTTGTACTAGAGCCTGTTCTCCAGTCTTGGCATAGATGTTTGTAGGCGTTCGAAATCGGCTTTACACAGTAGATACCGGTCAAATTAGCTCCTGTGCAGCAAGCATTAACCGTGTCACTCTTAACCAAGTCACACCTAACCAAACCAAAGCTATTTTAAATGAATATTTTATTTCTGTAAGCTTATGTTCATGTACCTAAAATATACGTATATGCGAGATATTTAGATGAAAGTCTAATTTTAAACTGATATACGCAATATGTAGTGATGAGGTTTAAGAAAATCTGCTTAAACAAGTACTTTTTAGATATGTTATATATATTTTATTTATTTATTTTTTTTTAAATGCGGTGGCACTTGTCGCGAAGACATTCGCCTATAATTCACCGCAGTTTTGCTGGCCATTTTATTACGGGGGCGCTAAATAGGTGGACCAACATTGCCCCCTATGATGGGACGACACAAACGGAGGCATTTTAGTGGCGCTTCTCCAGGATTCGATCTGAGCACCCTCAGCACCGAAAACCAGCGCGCTGTACTACAAGGCCGCCACGGCCCCGATATGTTATAAATATATAATAAAAAAATTCAAGTAAACTTGTATATTAAAATTTACAAGTTCTCAAAATACCAACATTCATGATGTAAAATTTATTATTTTCATGAACATGCATTAATGGCATTTATTGTTATAATTTATTTGCATATATCTAAGTGTAGTTTGTTGTCCGGAGGCAATACATTCGCTGAATGAATTACTACAAATCTGGATTACCTCAAATATTCATAAAACTGCATGAATATCAAACACAATGAATAAGTTTATTTTATTTCGATAATTCTTAAGATAAAATTATTCTTTTTGCTCTGACTGTAAGGGGGAGGGGGAGTTGCTCATCATGGAATTATTTTAATGATGGAGAATATCCTTAAGGATAATTCCTATTTTCAAATTGCTCAATTTTGCCTTTCCTAATTCAAGCAGACGTTCATGGAAGGACTTTATTGCTTAATATTCTTTCCATTAAGAAGAAAGTCTTTTTGCAGAGCCTGACTTCCGTCACTTTATTGTTCCATAAAACTTTAACAAAAACTTATTAAAAAACAAAAAATCTGCAATTTGTACATTAACATTTGCTTTCTGTACGAAAAAAAATGTTTGACAGCATTTTAAAATGTTTCATCAGTCACGAAATGCTTGTGTTAATCTGCGAATAAGAAAACACTTTAAGAAAATTTTGCTATGTTACCTGCAAGATTTCTAAGTCCGCGAGTTTAGGTAATGGAAATCTTCAAAATCGATTACAAAAAGACCCACGAACCTTCTTATATGTTCTAATTTTGTATTAAATGGTAATATAAAAGAATTTTAGGACGTCGTAATTTAACCCTATGAGGGGCGCCGTTTGGACAGTGCAAACGCCTAAATCTAGTATTTTTTCACTTCCATTCAATGTATTCCAGTTAAATGAGCAGAAAAATGGTTAGTATTTCCGTCTGTTATCAGTCGAAAGAAGTAAAAACATTTTGCAGCCTTTAATTGGAATTTTTTTCAAGATTCTTTAGGTTAAAAAAAATTCGCGAAAAAAAAATCTGCACCGTGATAACTGGGGGGGGGTTGTTGCCCCTGAAAGGGTTAAGGAACATTAAATGTTCCGTAATTTTGCTCCCTCGATGTCAATTTCAAGGCTTTAGCGCATGCTATTAGGCACCACATGGTTACAGGCTAATTTCAACCTTCGTGTCATAAAAAATTACATCTAGCAGACACAAGCGCGACATATGGTGTCCTGCTACCCTGATCCCACCACTACATACCACACGGAGGGACATCCCAGCTTAGAGATTTAACGTGCCTGGTCTCGGTATAGACACGAGAACATTCAATGTCACTTGTCGGGATTCGAACCAAGCAGTCTTATTGCCGATTGGCGACTCGCTAACCTCTAGGATACACCATATCCGTTCTTTCTGTTATTTAAAGGAAACCAAGTTATTGTCAATGATTTCTATCAAAATAGTTATTTTAGGAATTATTGTTTTATTTTTTAAATAAACCCTGTGCGTTATATTGTTTTCTTTAACTTGGCATTTCTTACGACATTTGTAATATAAATTATGTTATAAATTTATACTAGACTTGAATGACATATTAGATGCATATGAAACGCATTACTACATATAAGGCGAAACATTTATCCCTCTAAAATACATTTGTATGGAAAATGTATGTTTAAATGTTTATATAAAATGGCTGAATTTATATCACTGCTTGTCAATGGCACGAATTCATGTCAGTTGGTTCAATTTTATTCGGTAATATCTTAATTCTACTTTGTTTTTCGACCACAATGTAATTGAATTCGTCTCACATTCAGTATACATTAAAGTTTGTTCTGCTAGATAAAGCATAACATTCTTCAAACATTGCTTTTTCGAAATTTTACGGCCTCCTGGCTATCAAAAAAATACTACACTGCAAAGAAACTTTTGAGAAAAATATGTGAAATTCCCTGTGTAGGGGGACTTTCATCACAAAAGAATTTCAAGGGATTTCGATCAAAACGAAAATCTTCTGTGCCGCTTAACAATAATAAAGGTTAATTTCCCAAGTGATGATGTGTAAACAGTTCTTTTTTAAATGTAGCATTGTAGTTTTTGAATCTGGGATTTTATCATGAGTAATTTTTTTCTTCTTCGGAAAGCCATATCTGTAGATAAAGCAGAACATAGCCCTCGGCCTGTTTATTCAGAGAGCTTTTTATTATATAGATTTATTCCCATGTTTGCATTCATTTAAAAAAATATATTTTGTTAACATTTGCTTTAGTGAATTCTAAAGCTTTCACCGAAAGGTTGCGCTTTAGTTTCTTCTGTTAGTAAAATTATGAGATCGTTATTGTAACATGCCATTATTTTAAACTGTAAAATATTAATACTTTACACAAACAATGTTATATATAAAATAATTTATTCAAACTAATTGCAATATCTCGTATGATTGCTTTTCGTTTCTTACCTGTTTTTATAACTTTGCTTGCCAATAGCTAATTTTTGTGAAATTCTTTATGAAGCCTCAAAACGCTTTCCCTCCCGCACACAACAAAGAGGCTAATTTAGTTATGGATAACAGACAATGGGACGCAAGCAGCGATAGTGCAGCTTAAAAGCAGGTTTCAGAAGTTCACTAATGATAATTGCAAAAAGGTCGCATTGAGGCAACTGATAATGGCCAAAGAGTAAGTCCTGGTTTTATGCAACAAAGTTATAAAGTTAGAAGTCAACAAGCAGTTAAAACTTACACAAGATACAACTTAACAACAGAGGAAATAAACGAATACTGCTTTTGGAATTTTTGTACCTTCCTAGGATATTGGTCAGATATGCTCTGATAAAACATTTACAGGGTAGGTAAAATCTAAGCCCATGGGTGCTGCGTACTCCGAAAGTACCGTTTTGTGAACGTAGTACAATATGGCGAGCTCTAAATATCGAATTAATATAGTCGGGGTACTTCTTGTTACGTATATAATAGAACTCTTAGGTTTTGTAAATTGTTTGTTACAAATTGTTGAAATTTTTTGTATTTCCATAGATTCTTTTCCCTCATACAATATTCGAGAAGACCTTGTGTTTGTTATTCAGCGTTTACATTTTCATTTTTTCAGCAGATAAATTGAGAGACACTTGATGAGGGGTATGTATTGGTAAGAACGGAATTTCTGCAGTGTTATTTATCAACGTTATTATCCACGATCTTTTGTTATTTATCAACGAGTTTGTGACCATGAAGTTTTCCTGAAATTTAAAAGAATGGGTGGAAAGACGATTTATCGCAGTCTCCCCATAAGCATGTTTTTTTTATATACGTTTATATAATTCAAGTAGTAATAGGTGATAGGTAGCTCGCCTATCATTGATCCCAATATCACCTCTATCTGATTGTGAAATGAGTACTGCAGTGAGGTAGTTCAAATAGTGGTTAGTTTTATATGCTTGCAGTAGCTGATATCCCCAGCTACCTATCCAAACAACCTTGTAATTTCATATCGGCTAAAAAATGTTTATTTCACTAACTTAAACTCACGGCGCAACAGTCCGATGTGGACCAGAGCCGGTTGTACCCATCTCTGCTTTCGTAACCGTGGGTTTGGGGTAAAATACAGCATATGTCTCAGTCAGGTAGTCAACCTGACGTGGGACTCCCAGAGTTTAGTTCCCAAGCATGCTTGGTCCTCATTTTATCGACCCACTGAAGGGATGAAACGCTGAGTCGACCTTGCCCAGTCACAGTATTTATTTCACTAACCATAGATCTTTATTTGCAGACTACTCCATTTTCGCAGCATAACAAAACAACTAATTATTCTGTAATATAGCTTTAGTTAGTCTACAATCTTCAAAGAACACAGAAAATTTGTAATCAACGCTGAGCTTACTCTCTTACTTTGTATGAAGCCTAACTGTATCCAAACATGTTAAAAAGGATAGCTATCACCCATCATACTCATCAGATTCTGGTTTAGAATGACCGGTTGTTAGACTACAGAAACTATCCTCCTGTTTTGCTAAAGCCTTTTGGAACGAAGTTCTTTTACGCGGCTTACAGTAGAGTGAACTGGCAGGAATCGTCACGTAACGAAAAATCGTTATGCCCCCTTCATAAGAGCTTTTCCTAAAGGCCTCTGTGGCAGAATGGTTATCGCATCGGAGTATCGGACTATAGCACTACGGAGCGAGAGGTCCCTGGTTCAAATCCCCGCACAATCGTTGGCCGTTTCTATTCCCACTCATTCTTGGAATAGCACAGTGTATATATATATATATATATATATATATATATATATATATATATATATATATACATGCATATAATCAATAGAAATCTACATATTAACTCATGTTTAGAGTAGAAAAAATAACGTAAGGAACTTCGTTCCTGACGGGGGTCCCCCGACCGCCCAATTTTTTATTATTCTTAAATATATTAACTTCCTGTGAATTCGGGTACCTAAATGTAGGGCAAATTTGGAATTTCATTCAAAGATTAACATAAATCGATAGTGAAAGAAAAATATCAATTATCAAATATGTAAAACAGGAGCTACCTGAGATCTCAAGCCAACACAGTGGATTTCCCTCCTTTCAACTTAACCCTTCAATTAAAAGGAAAATTCTTCCATCGTTTAGCTATGGGAGTCATTACCATCCGTTTTTTAGGTTTGATAATATTCTTGTACGGTCAGAATTCGTTTCACATTGTTTCAGCTCTTTACATAACTCTGTCACGATAACACAGAAGACAGAAATTTTAAAGTTCGTTATACTCGTTGTTGACTAAAGTAATTTCATTTTGTTCTGTGTGTTGGATTGCATTTAATTTACGTGTATTTGAGTCAAGTTTAGCCCTACGTAGGTTCTATTATTTTTAGATGCTTAGAATTTTAGATATATGTGATAATTTTTACAAACAAATTTTAAATTGAATAAAAGATTGAAGAATTTTTGAAGAATACATCGAAATTTACTGAATTAACTTCTAAAATGGAATTACATTCTATTAAAAGTTATATTGTAGTTATCTGAATGCGTTAATATTGATTCAGCATTATTTGTATTATGAAAATTATATATGTCCTATTTCTATGATGAAAATTATATACGTTGCTATATAATTATATTTATGATTAAAACAAGTCGTTATAATATTGTATAAACATGAATCCTATAGAAATAAGACAATGTGTTAACTGTAACTTTTTGAAGTTTGAAAGTTAGGCATTATTAAAATATTTATTTCTAGAAACATTAATATACCTGTTTGGTTTATATGACACATTTATAAAGTTCGATTTCTTAACTTTGTTTACTTTACAAGCAAAATAACACAAGCAAAGATGATGGTTCTAAGTAGAAAAATACTAAAAACTAGTCAAACATATTTATAAATTCTGAATTTTATAGACATAAAGGTCTTGCATCATTCGATGCAAAACTGTATATTACTTCCGCTTTAACTATTCCATGCTTAATTGTGGGGTTCGCGGAAAAGTAATTCCGGTTTACCTGGAATCCGATGTGTTTGTAGCAAATATTGTTACCGAATTCTGAGACATGATATACCAGGAATATATATCTCTCCAGAAAGCGAATCCTTCTGACCCGAAAGCAATTTCCATTGAAATATGTTCAACGGATAAACAAAGTTATTAATATTAGGGAACTTCAAAGCGCATTTCGCAATTCTGGTAAAAATGCATCACAATGCATCACGAATTTCGAGGCACGCAAACTGAAGGAGGCCATCGACCTCAGACAGATGTGCCGCTTGACACGGAAAGTTTTCTCAATTATATGAGGTATCCTTTGTGTTGCTTAACTGTTTCAGTTGCAAAATTAGCAAACTGTAGTTTTTTTCTAGCACAATAGATAGTGAGAAGAAAAAAAGTTTATTTGGAAGTAATTTCTCAGTATACCTGTCTTAAATTGCATAATACATTGTGATTCAATAAATAGTGTTGGCTTTAAATTAGTTATATAAGTGCTTGAGATAGTGAATATAAAAATGATGGGTTTTAAATAAACTATATAATTATACAAATATTCAGTAGTGTTTTAATAGGTAGCTGACACGGAAACTTTAGGTATCCTTTGTGTTGCTTAACTGTTACCGTTGCAAATTTAGCAAAATTTAGTTTTTTCTACCACATTAGATAGTGAGAAGTAAAAAAAGTTTATTTGGAAGTAATTTCTCATTATATATGTCTTTGATTGCATAATACATTTTGATGCAACATTTAGTATTGACTTTAAATTAGTTATATAGGTGCTTTAGATAGTGAATTTAAAAATGATGGGTTTTAAATAAACTAGGGAATTGTACAATAATTCTGTAGTGTTTTTATAAGTAGCTGAAGGGGGTGAGGATCGAAATTTCGTCTTCCTAAACTCAAGGCCTAAATTACACATAATGAACCAACTTGGCGTTCTAGGGAAGTGTTATTTGATACATCTTCTCCCAGCTATTTCCTTGTATTTAAAGGCCAAAGGTACAGTATTTAGATATCTATTTAAAATTATTTTTCCTCAAAAAACTTACTACTTTGAATTTTTGTCTAGAATTCGTTAACGTTGCACACGCAAAAAGTTACGCTAGCCATAAGCTTCCAGATATACCTCGTGATGTACGAAAATATCAAACATATCATTCAGCGAGTTAATGCCCATTCGCACTGCATCGGGTGTGTTGAGTTACGTTACCGCGGCTGCTCCGAGATTGTTGATATGATCTGTGATTGGTTTAACATATCTCGTGATCAATGAATTGAAACCCGTGATTAGTTAAAATTTTTAAACGCTGCTGATTCGTTACGCATCGAATACAGTGTGAACAGATCATAAGTTTTTGTTGTTTTTCTGAGTTTATTAATCACTGAGAATAGCGATGAAGATGTAGTTCAGAAATGGAAGGTCTGAAAGCCTGTTAGTGTCTATTTATATTGAATTAAATAAGTCAGTATATTACACAATAGCCATTTCCGATTTTGATCGCTATATATGCAACTTTTAAAAGACTTTTTCTTCCTAATCGTGATCGATTAATATCCTTACATACGTGACGTTTTAAACTTGCTTGTATTCTGAATTTAATACTAAAAAATGAATCGCGTTTAAAGTTGGTATCAAAGCAAACATGCAGTGTAATAAAAATATGTTTTTAAGAAAACTTTAGACGATGTACATAGCAAAGTAAACTGATTAAACAGATAACTTGTTGACGAAATACTATTAAATTGATTCTTTCCTTTTTTATGAAAATATGTTATGCTATAGAGTTTTAGGAAAGGATTTTCAACCTATAGCTGAAACATATAGTGAATATTATTCGTCTCTTTACTAATACCATCGCTAAGAATATCAAATAATTTCATAAAAGAGAAATTAAATTTCCATCTTATTTTCTTTCACTTAAATTTTGGCATTCCCGTTATATTTTGAAACACAATTTTAAGGTTGTACATTATAATTCCAAGATAAGAAAGCCTTTCATGTAATGTTATTTGAACTTTTTCAGGAAAAAGACTAATTTAAATCTTTGTATAGCAAGTCTCGAAATCAAAACGTATCAATATAAATTTATTTGGTTTTGAATTATTAAATTGTTTGAGTTATAAAGGGAACTTCAAGCGTTGGCGACCTGTACTAACCATAGACAAAGGAAACTTATTGATAACCTTTCGTCTGTTGCAGCAATTTTAATTTAACATGTATGAGGTAATATAAAATTGTATCACAATCCATTTCATGGTAATAAAAGGAAGATTTGTCTCTATATTTTTTTTACAGTTTATTTAATAAATCATGAAGAGGAATAAGGATGCACTGAAATAAATTGTGATGTAAATATCATAACCAGAAGTAAAGATAAAAGATTCTTTCTAACTCTTGCATCAATAAGAAAGTTTTCTATTTTCTGTAATTCACAATTTTTTTCCTTAAATGTATTAAGGAATATTAAAAATTATATATATATACATCGTACTGGAATATTTTTAACAAATCCTTTTATTTCTGAAGCAGTATCAAAAATGCAAAATGTAACTGAAAATATTTCATGAACATTAAAAAAAAATTTTTTTTAATTTTGACAGTGCCACTATTACAAAAACTGCTCAATAAACGACCTTCTCAGATAAGTAGCAGAAATTCCCTGCGTTTTTGTTATTGTATAATCAGCTCAGTATTAAATTATTGTGCATTCAACTTGGCAGTGGACTTTTCAAGTCATGGAAATCTTTAGCACAGTTTCTAATATGTTTGCCTCTTCGCCGACATCAACACAGGCTAACGTGGAAACACCCATAAGCACTATTCGTGCTATTTATTGGGATCACACAAAGAAAACATCCCCCCCACCAGAAGATTGAATTAAGTACAAAGCAGTTAAGGTTCCCCCCCCCCAAAAAAAAAAATAAAATAAAATAAAAATAAGTGTACTTCCAGTCACGTAATTGAAGATTCCAGCTATGCACTTCTTATAATTTGTAACTTCAGTGGGGAAAAAAGTTTTATTTTCAGTATCTGCTGTTAATAAGCTTTAAGAATGTATGTTTGCTTAAATTTGTTTTATAACTGACACAACATGAAAATATTGTGAAATGTTGTCTTAAACTAGTGCTGTTGTGCACGCAGTAATTTGTTTGCCCTCAATATTGTGAAAATACTGTGTAATAGATTTATCAATTAAGCGAGTAACTTCCTTGATGAAAGTGTTACATTAACGTTCTTAATAACTAATAGTGTATGTTCATTATAAAGTCAATTTCTAAGTAAGAAAATGCACTATTTACAGTCACTTTTCGTTGATTTTCAGGCCACACTTTTATCAATTTCTATTGAAGTTACGGTAATAATTTTAAGGTATGGGTAGAAGCAAATTATAGAACTATTACCACATATGAATATTCATCTCTAAATCTGTGTTTTTTCCTTCAGTATGCGACACTAATTAAACGCACGCTTAATTAACTCTTTCTGTTCCGGAAATCGCTAAAAAATTTCTACAGGCTGTACACAGAAATAACTTCCATAATTTCTTGTCGAAGAATTTTCTAATAATAACCAATTAAAATATATACTAACAAAGCTAAAAAAGTACAATACAAGACACTTCGGTTTAAGCTATATCTGATAATTTCAGTCTAAAATTCTTTGAGAATGATTTGTTTTAATTAAAATATAGAGGATTTTCTATGTTCTTTCAAATTTATTTCAGATCTCTCTATGACCGAATAAAAATAATTTCCGGTGTACAGGGTAACAGATATGAAACTATATATATATATATATATATATATGTGTGTGTGTGTGCAGTGAAACTGCTACATGGCGGCCAGTAATGATTCTGTAAAAAAAATGGCCGTTTTGAGGAGAGTTCGTCGTATAAGAGAAGTTTCCGTATGTATGTATGTATGTATGTATGTATATATACATATATATATATATATATATATATATATATATATATATATATATATATATATATATATATATATATATATATATATATATATATATATATATATATATATATATATATGAACTTGGAAAATATATTAAATTTGGAAGCTTCATTTATATTCCAAAAAAAAAAAAAAATCTTCTCTTGGCTTCAAGATAAATTGGAGTAAATTGTTTGCTTTTTTATTCATTAAAATTCATGATGTAAAATTCAAGTTTTGTGTGTCAACATATTCCATCAGTCGATAGAATAAACTAAACAGCGTACGAGGTTTCTTATTGTGTAGTGATTTAAACATAAAATCTGAGAAAGAAAGGCAAATAGGATTAGTAATCTTTTTATGCTTTCCATTCCAGACAATGGTTAGCTGGCATTCACAACAAGGGCAATTTTTTCACTTTTTAGGATGAGGAAGGAGAGAAAAATGAATAAATTCTGTTTTTATTTAAATGTGATAATACAAGAAGTATTAAATTTTTCCATCGCTGGTTTTCATTATGAGTGACAAAATTTTGAAATTTATGTTAAGACTTATAATACTTTCATTATTGTTTTCGGTCCAGGTGAATGCACATATGATTCTTTATACATTCCTTCCTTTAAAGGCAGTCTAAAACTGTACAATTTTTAACTCTATTAAGGCTAGTGTGAACTAATCCTATTCGATTCATTTCCCTCAATGTTTACCCATGGAGAAAATGTGCCCAAGGATTGCCGACTTGCATTAGATTTTTTGAAAAATTGTACTCCGTAACAGAGAAAGAAATTTTATACCTTTGGGCATTTTTCATTTTAAAAAATATAAATTATAATTTAAAATTTAAGCTATTCCGGGAAAAAATCTGGTATAGCGTGCTTTAAATAATCCTAAATCCCTTTGGTGGACGAAATTTATCAAAATGAATTTCGTTGCAAAGTGCAGAAAAGTTGAGGCTATCTGAAAATACAATTTTTATTTTATTATCAGCATTTATGTAGCTGTAAATAGTAAACATAATTTCTCCATAGATTAACATTGAGGTGAAGAAATCCAAAAGGGTTAGTACAAAGCAGCCTTAATGTTTAACAAAAAGAATGCATGCTGGGTAAAAAGGGACCCCTTTTTCAACTAATACTTTATCTCCTTTCTGTCCTGTCGAAAACATTTGCCTGGTGATATGGTAACTTTTCCCCCTTTCAAACTGTGCTTTCTCTATTTAAACCAGGGATTCCCAACGTAGTTCAAAAGGTAGACTATTGTCTACCTGGGGAATCTTCCATCGCCCCCCCCCCTTGCGGTCGATGGAATTTTAAATAGGGTTTATAGTATTCCATGGGGTCAATTGGGGGTCTATGATAAAAAAAAATTATTTTAAAGTTTAATTTAATTTTTTAAGAATGTATTTATTAGATAACATGTATAAATACAGTATGATATAAATATAGTATGACATGTATAAATACAGTTAGATAACATGTATAAATACATTTTAATGTATAAATACAGATTTCCATAGGTTGGAGGAATCCACGTATCTAAAGTCGAATGTCATGACGCTTTTGTATATGTCATGCTTTTGTATATGTCGAATGTCATGACGCTTTTGTATAATAACGCCGTCGGCGTTTATTCGTGTACCAACACTAGGCAACCATATATATATATATAAATATATATATATATACACATACACACACACACACACATATATATATATATATATACATACATACATACATACATACATACATACATACATACATATACATATATATATATATATATATATATATATATATATATATATATATATATATATATATATATATATATATATACAGAGGCTGTTCACACATTTTTTAGACGATGTATATTGTATTCACAAAACTAAATTACATAAAATTCTTCTGTTTTAAATGTTCTATTTGACATCCCTTATTCTGAACTATCTTTCGACACCGCAATTTCCAGGATAATAATGCCTTTTGAAGTGTCAGAAGAGGTATTCTATCCCATTTCTCCTGAACAGCTTTCCAGAGTCCTGTAAGGGTTTTGGGACGGCGTTTGGATAATGCAGATTTTTAAAAGTCCAAAAGCACAAAAATCCATAGGTGATACATCGGGAGATTTAGTAGGAATATCAGTGAAGGGTATGGCCTTGATACCAGTTTTTTGTTCCATTTCTTTTAGAAATTTACAGTGGATTTTGATGTGTGACTACTAGCTTTGTCCTGATGGATTCTCCCAGATTGATGGCACTGTGGGTAAAGCAATAGTATTTCATTCAGAAAAATTGGCGATAAAATATGTTCTTGATAGTATTTGGAGTTAATCTTGACATTTTTTTCCACTCTCTTTATTTTTAACTTGCCATTATAAGAAAAACCAGCAACAATCATGAATCCCTTAGAAAAACTTTCTTTCGATTCTTTGAACCATGTACTTAAATTTTTTTTCTCCCATTTTATGATAATAAATGGCTCTTTTTTTGTTGCAATCATTTAAATACACCCATGATTCATCTATTGTGACAATTGTTTTCCATTTTTCTTTGGATAAGTGTTTCTCATATAGAATTCTGCAGCGTGTCATGCGTTCAGCGATATGATTTGGAAGAAGACGATGCACATTGTGTTTTTTCGCTTTCTTAAGATTTAAATCAACGTTTATCATTTTGTTTACAGTGGACACCGAGCATTTTAATGATTTTGCAACTGTCCTTTGACTAGTGGGATTTTCTTTTAACATTAAACAACGTACCTTTGCAATAGTCGAAGATGTCCGTTTTTTCCTAGGATGCTTGATTGGAATTTTTGTCAAACAAGAGGCTCCAATTTGACGTTTTTTTTTCCTTTCTTGTTGACGATATTACCTATCGATGGTTTAGATATCACAAAACCATGACTCTCACATCGTTTTTGGATAACGGAGTATGCATATTTCTCTTCGGAAAGAGCATAAATGTAGCCTTCGAACCACTGCTTAGTAAAAAACGCCATTTTGAATAAAAACAAAACTTTCAAGCCGCAGACGATAATTTTGACTTTTAAAAACATAGTACAATTGCAATTATTTCTTTTGCAGCAAACAATTTTTTATTACCGCTTACCAAAATCGTCTAAAAAATGTGCGAACAACCTGTATATATATATATATATATATATATATATATATATATATATATATATATATATATATATATATATATATATATATATATATATATATATTCAGATAGAGAGCTCCATAAGCTAAACAGTACCGACCGTGATTATATTCACACAAAATTCTCCAGTCACTTGTGGATGCGTTTCAAAAGGAAATTTTAGAGCGTGGGGAAATCAACTGGACCTTAAACAGCACATGGGTCCTCGCGATACAACTAATCAGAAGCAGCTTTATTTTTCTCTTGGCAATGTTTATGCAAGTGCAATCTGTGTTTCTGAAATCTTGTATATATTTATGAAATTAAAAATGAAAATAATACAAAAATAATAACACATAAACATAATGAACCAATTTTTTTATTTTTTTGTTCATATTCGTAGTCGAATTGTTATCTTTAAGTGTTTTATGTGCAATTATTAGTACTATAATTATGGTGTATGCTGTATATTATAGAGAAAAATGTGAGGGCATCGATAAAGAAAATCGTTCTTTTTAAAGGGGTCGATCGAAGAAAAAGGTTGGGAACCCCTGATTTTAACCATTTACTTATTTAAAAAAGATAGCTTTTGCAATTCTTACGTGGCGATTTGAGGCTGCTGACGTGAAAAAAATCCCTTAGCGAGCATGGTTGGATAATTGAACGTCATGCCAGAACTTGCTCGATGTTCTGGGGATTACTGAATGTGTACTATCGGTCCATTTCTATTGAAAAATGGCGTGAAATATCTATAGTCAAATTTCTGTCCTCTGTGATCGAGAATACAACCATATTCAGATATTAAAGTTATGCCCAACTTCTCTTGATGAATTCACAATTTTTATTTAGACTTATGCAATGCTCTTTATTAGAAAATTACAGTAAAATGAAATTGTCGTTAAAACAGTCAACAACTGATTTGTTACTTACTTACACACACACACACACACACACACACACACAAATATATATATATATATATAATATATATATATATATATATATATATATATATATATATATATATATATATTTATATATATATATTTATATGTATGTATGTATGCATATAAATGTATGTATATATATGTATATATATATATATGTATGTATATATATGTATGTATGTATATATTTATATGTATATATATATATATATATATATATATATATATATATATATATATATATATATATATATATATATATAAATAAATATATATATATATATATATATATATATATATATATATATATATATATATATATATATATATATATATATATGTATATATATATATATATATATATATATATTCAGATATAGAACTCCATAAGCTAAACAGTACCGACCGCGATTATATTCACACAAAGTTCTCCAGTCTCTTTTGGATGTGGATGCTTTTCGAAAGGAAATTTTTGAACATTTCCGAAGGGAACAAGCATTTGGACTTTGGGAATATTTTACTTCTCAGGTGGTTGAAAATACACAGGCTTAAAATAAAGAAAACATGAACACATTGAAATGTTTTTTCAATGGCCAAAAATGGTGCATTATCATTTATCTCTAAGTTCCATTCTCTATTTACTGGTATACTTCCTCAGATTTTCTTTTCCAAATATTCACACTTTTAGGTTCTTCAAAATGTGTTAGTATTATTGCATTGAACATCATAAATGTTTAATAGAATAACGGGCATTTTGGAAAAAAATATGCATTTATTTTAAAAGCACATAAAAATGTTTTAAAAATTCAACAACTTTAAAAAGAGTAGAAAAAGTAAATAAATTTGAATATAAGTCTTTATGAACTGTAAATAAATCATTCATCGAACCTTTAAGTCAGCAAAATTGTTTGATTGCATCGGTTTAATTTATTGTTTTTCATACCGTCTTTTCTATACAAATGATTGCCAGATCATTCTATCTATCTTCAGTAGTTGTTGTTCATAGATACTTCTTAAACATTTTCAGTTTTCAAAAAAGTTACCCTGAACTGCTGCAGTGACAGGTAAAGTTGATAGATTCTAACAGCTACGTTGGGACAACAACGTTTGGAAATATATTCAAAATTTAATTCTCATAACCTGAAATGCAAGAGTTTATAAAACAATAGTCTCTCTATTCATTTATATTTGTATATTTTTATTCATTTCTTCGTTTATGAGATTAAAGTATTAATACTTTTCCGTTATTCATTAAAAATTTCGTATTTTTACTGTCTCAATTTGGCGCCTTTTTCATTTCGATGCCAGGGCCTCACGAATGAAACCGGCTATATATATATATATACACTAAAGTTCCACTGAATTATGGATACCTACCTAGTAACGAGTTGGGCCTCCTCTGGCCTTGATAACGGCTGCCACACGACGAGGCATAGATTCAACAAGTTTCTGGAAACGTTCCAAGGGAATGGCTTGCCTAATATTGGCTAAAGCTGTCCATAATTCAATAAGGTTCTTTGGTGCTGAGTGATAGACTTTCACGCCTTGTTCCAAAACATCCCAAAGATGCTCAATAGGATTTATGTCTGGGATTCTAGGTGGCCAATTCATGACAGACAAGTCAGAGGAATGCTCATCCGACCAGCCAGTAGCCAAACGGGACTTGTGAGAGATACAGTTGTCTTGCTGGAAAACTCCATTGCCGTGCGGATAACAGAACAGCATAAACGGATGGAGGTGATCACCCAGCAACTCTACGTACCGAATTGCATTGAGGGTGGTTGATACACGCACCAAAGATCCCAAACTGTGCCACGAAAAATCACCCCAGACCATGATTGAGCCACCATGCCCTTGTACAGTTCCAGCCAGGCATGCAGGATCCATGGCTTCATGAGCCTGACGCCATATTCTCAGCCTCCCGTCGGCGTTAAGTAGTCGGAATCGTGACTCATCACTCCATGCTACTCGTTTCCAGTCCTCTTCACTCCAGTCTCTGTGCTCTCTTGCCCAGGTAAGACGTGCAGCCCGATGGCGAGTATAGAGCAATGGTACTCTCGTAGGTCGACGGCTCCCGAAACCCATACGGTGAAGCGAGCTTTGCACAGTCCATTTACTGACTGTACGACTGGCACCGTCATTAAACTGGGTGATAATTTGAGCTAATGTTTGGCTTCGCTGGCTACGTACAATACGCCTGAGCCGTCTCTCACCACGCACTGTCAACGCTAATTGTCCTTTGCAGTTTGCCCGATCGCTAGTTTTTTTTTCCACCATCCATGTATTCTTGTTATACTCTTGACACTGTCGACCTTGAAAATCCTAGCTGTCTGACGATTTCGGAAATTGAATGGCCCATGCGTCGCGCACCTACGATATGTCCTCGATCGAAGGCGTCTAAATCAGGCAGTTTACCCATACTGGCAATTCCAACAACTAATTCCGAACAACCACAGTACTCGCTAAATATGCAGTTACCACAGCGCCGTCACTTGCGCATACATAATGCGCAGGGCTACACAATTTGCATAGGCTTTGCTATCCTTAATTCAGTGGCACATCAGTGTATATATATATATATATATATATAAGGATTTTGAAATTACTTAAACGAGACTTTGTTACTATTCTATTCCACTGATTCAGTTCACTATTTATTATGTAAATATATCATATTAAATTTTCTTTTAATTTAAGTGCATCCAAAAAAATATATAAATTAAATATTTTACTTTGATATCTCACAAAATGGGCCGTTACGGCCTTGTGGTACAGCGCGCTGGTTTTCGGTGCTCAGGGTGCTTTGATCGAATACTGGTGAAGCGCCACTAAAATGCCTCCGTTTGTGTCGTCCCTTCATAGGGAGCAATTCTGGTCTGCTTATATGGCACACCCATAACAAAATGGCCAGCAAAACTGCGGTGAATTATAGACGAATGTCGTCGCGACAAGTGCCTCCGCATTTAAAAAAAATATATATTTCACAAAATCCTTCATGGGGAAGAACATATATTCTCACAGAATCTTAAAATATATTTCCCGTTTCCCTGTAGTAACATAATGATAGACTTACTTATTTTTCGATAGATTAAAAAAAATGAAAGTTACTCATCGCACATTTGGAACTAAAGCTGCCCAAAAGCTGTAACAGCTTAAATGAATGTGCAGGCTTTGGTTACTCATTAAAATGCATGAGTTAAAATTGAAGTTTTCTGCGACAATGACTTCTTCCTGCCTTGGATAAAACAAAAACTAAAGGAAAACATGTTATCTTATTGTGTAGTAATTTCAAAATGAAATGTACGGAGAAAAAATGAAAAAAAAGGAAGTTATATTGCTAACACTTTCTACTTTCTTCTTCGAACAAAGAATAGTTGACTTTCACCAGGAATTCTTTTTCAAATGTTTACGCTACAAAAGATGATGAGAAGGAGGAGGAAGGTGGCTGAAATAAATTCTCTTGTCATTTAAATGGGATAAACCAAAGGAGAATTGAATTATTTCCCTTTTACTGTTTATTACTGCAAGGGAATGTTTAAGAGTTTGCATGCGTAGGCATTTTTTTCCCAAATAAATTTTTTGAAGATTTTTTTAAACAAAATTACATATTTATTTAATTATGTTGCGTATTTTGCGTATTTTACTTATATTATTTATCAGGTATTCATTAAATTATACTAACTGTCTACCATGCATTTTATGTAAATATCTAGTAGTCAGTAGCTGACTTCAAATTTTTTCCGTACTTCATAGCAAACGGTTGCTACAAAATGTATTAATTAGATTATATGCCTTTTCATTTCATTATATTTCTTCATGATAAAATTATAATTTTCTCTTAAAATTACTTTTCATTTATTAACATTTTAAAAAAATATTAATTTCCCAAAGTAAGAGTTCTTCTGAAGATAATTCAAACGGAATCTCCAATCATGCACAATCATGCAGAAACTCTAACCATTTAAGTAATATATTACAAAAACCTAAACTTACACAATTTAGAATGTAATATATATATACATATATATATATATATATATATATAACGACGAGTAATATGTCCAAAAACGGCATTTGGTCTGATGAATCATTGTTCACATTTTTTCCTTGCAACAGGACGTGCATATGTCTGGAGAACACATATACAAGCGTAAGATTCTGGCTGTCTCATCTCAACTGTCAATCATGGGGGTATATATATATATATATATATATATATATATATATATATATATATATATATATATATATATATATATATATATACAGTCGGATCTCTATTTAACGTAACTCTATTTTGTGAATTTCTCTATTTTGCGAAATTTTCCTTGGAAACAAGAACATTTTGCGAATTTCTTCGTAAAATAACCTCCAAATAGCGAATTGCATTTTCTATTTAACGAACTTTTTCTTGTGATCCAAATTTTTTCTCCATATTTCTCAATATATTTATGAACATTTCAAACTTATTATTTCTTTTAACGCATTTTATGATGATCAATGACCTTGAACTGATTTTACCATTCATCTTACTCACCGAGAGCAGAAAAATCTCTGTCATTCTTTGCATTTCATCCAGGAAGTGCAAACTGTATCATCGTCCCCCACAGTCCACTTCACTAGGAAAACTTTCAATATCCCCCTATCACCCTCAATGGAGCTGACCCATGTCCTTGATCTAGTCTCCCGTTTCCTAGATTGTTGACCGGAGTCGTGCTGATGATTTTGGTTCTTGTAGCTGGAAAATGTCAAATCAAAAGTGCTTGAGCATCAAAGAAAATAAATTAATGTTTCATGAGGTGGATAAAGGCGTGAAGAAAAATGATATTGCTTTAAAATTTGATATTCCTCTAAACAGCTTATCAACTATAATAAAAAAAATCGTGATAAGATACAAAATTATGATTAATTGAATTCTTGTTCAAAATGTTTAAGACGTTATTGTCTTAGAGGAACTTAAAAAAATGTGGATACAGCTAAGGGAAAAAGAAGAAATTAACGATGATGCTGCTGATTGGGGATTTTCTTTCACTTGATTCTGAAGCTGAAACCTCGGAAACTTTAACTTAATTGGATATTTTGGACAGTGTGAAAAATAAAAACAATGCAGCAATGAATTGCGATGAAGACGAAGGTGATGAAGATGGAAATTATCATGCTGCAGAAATCAACAAACCGTCCTATGATCAAATGCTAAAATCATTTGAAACAATCCGACGCGGATTACAGTTTGAAGAAAATACGCCTGAAGGGGTTTTTGGTGCATTGCAAAGATGCGAGACGAATAATGAGAGAAAACCCTTTTCAAACAAAAAACTCTTTCAAAATTAACAGACTTTATCAGTAATTAAATTTAAGAACACATGTGGTAATGTATGCTTCAATTTACTTGTTATAATAAACGCGATAATGTGATAAAAATTCATTAATTTTAATATAAAATTATTGTTTTCACTAGAAAATGAAATGTATTCTCGGACAATGTTTTGTTTTATTCTTGTTTCCTTGCAGATTTCATTTTGATGGATAAGATATATAAAAGAAATAGATATTAATTTACAAAATAAAGGTGTGATTAATTACTTTTTTTAATAATATTTAGTGTTTACGAATTTAAATTCTGTTTTGTGTAGTTTAAAGTATTTTAAAAGGTGAATCTCTATTTAGCGAATTTTCCATAGAACGAACTTTTATGCGGGATTTAGCGACTTCGTTAAATAGAGGACCGGCTGTATATATAATGTCGGTAAACTATCTGTAGGATTTAGTATCAGCGTATGAATATTGTTTTAGGTATAATACAAAAATGGAAGTATAACCAGAAGTGTACGAAAGCATCTTTAAGATATAAATATGGGATACCCCAAAACAGGTTAATTATCTTCCCAGACTCGTTACGCCTCAAACCAACATTTTATTGTTAAATTGCAGTTTAACATGCATGTTCACCCAGAATTATGACTGACTAAATACCACTAAAGTGATTAATTTTTTGTCGGTTTGATTAATTCCTGTCTCACTAGAAAAAAACGCTTTTCCTGTAGGATCTTCAACTACCGCGATGAAAAACAGAGCTTACGTACTGACTTCAAACACAAGTACATTTTTGGACAAGTCTATTGCAATTAAAGGCAAATTATTGGGACACGTATGTAACTTTTAAAAACCCATTTGATTACACCACTTACATATGTTAATTATTACATGATCCACGCTACGTAGCCGAAAACTTTCATCACCCGAATACGCGCATCAATTCAGAAAAATCCTTGAATGCGTTGCAAAACTGCTGAAAGTAAAAGAAAACTTTTACGAAATGGTTCCAGCTCACTTTGATTGTTCGTCAAAAAAGAAGTAGTTTACTTCCACTCACAAAACTTAATATACTCCAATTTTTATGGTAAATCAAATTCACGTGGGGTCTTAAAAGTAAGCGAAACACTCCACTACCCCCCTGTTCTCCTCTTCTGTTGCAAGTTTTGGCGAGCCCAACTTAAAAGGTTTTACTCATAAGCGAAAGTTTTACACAAATAACTTTTGGAATTTGCCCTCTCGTGACGTGGTACAACGTAATGTTTCTAAGCGAGTAAAAGAGTTGACGAGGAAAAAAAGGAGTATTTTAAAAGAAAGAAACCTAATACAAGAATGAATCTTACGGGTTATTACGGAATTTTAGCGAAGGAAATTGCTGAAATGATGGTGCGTCCGTTACACTCCGAGTTTTTTTTAATGCATCAAAATAGTATCGGTTTTATCTTGTATAAATAATTATTTTATATGATGCAACTGTTAACTAATCAGTAAATTGTAATAAATGCTATCTTTTACGGAGGAGCTGGTATATATGTTTTTAAGAAAAATATGCGACTGTTTACATTACAACACTTACATATATTACATGCATTTAAGAGTCAAAGGCTGCAGTAGGAAAATGTGTATGCAGCGTGGCTTTTATTTCAGATACGTGTGCATTAGTAAAACATTTCTCATGATGCATGCACTCACACATGCAGACAGAAACAAACACAAACGCACAAACACACGCACACAAACAAACAAACACACAGACACACACATACACACACACATTTATATATATATATATATATATATATATATATATGTGTGTGTGTGTGTGTGTGTGTGTGTAACTACGTAATAACTATTGAAGTGTTAACATTTCAGCCCTATTACTACTACAATGATTAATAATATTTTCAACGTCACACACACACACACACACACACACACACACATATATATATATATATATATATATATATATATATATATATATATATATATATATATATATATATATATATATATATATATATATATATATATATATATATATATACTCGCACATAGACAGCTGAAATTCGCAGGCACGCGGTTATATTCTCTTAAATCGGCTTCTTTGAGATGGAGGTGCTTTTCGCACGGAATTTTAGATTTTTCCGATGGGAAGAGGCATTTGTACATGGAATACATTCCTGCTCAGGAGGTTAAAAATACGCGGCCTTAAAATAAAGAAATCAGGAACACATTGAAATGTTTTTTTTAGAATGACCAAAAAATCTTCCAATGCTTACATTGCTTACGAAGAATAGAATACGTATATTTCCGAAACTTATTGTTTCGCTTCCTTTTTCTCTCGACCTTACGGGAGTACTTCTTCAAATTTAATTTTTTTTCTATCCAACCAAGTCAGATATTTTAACATTCGTTTGCATTAATAAATTCAGGATCAGGAATGTCTGTGATAGTTAAAATACTTAATGGTTTGTTACAGTTTTTAATTAACGTGTATGCAATAAATATACCAGGTGTTGCCAAACTGTGGGTCTTTGTCACTTACTTACTGGCAAAGACCCGCTAGTGTCTGCTATAATTTCGGGAATATGTGCCACATTCAAAGCACCCGAAATTAAAATGAATGGCATGTCGAATTCCTTCATATTCTACATTGACGTTGATAAAAAATAAATGGTGCTCGGTGTTGATAAACCAATATTTAACTGAATCGTTACGAACTGCCACAACTCAAAATATGCCAGATTTGAATGATTTGAAAAATCAGTTAAAATAGAAATAATTATAAAAGCAATTAAAACTATTTAATGATTTATAAATACTAGTTGGTACCCGTCAAAGCATGATGGGTCGATAATAAATAATTGTATTACTATTACACAAATTATACTCAACACATCATTGCCAAATGTTGAAAATCTTAATATTAAGAATAGAGATATAAAATTTTTAAAAAATACTAATGAACCGAATAAAAAGATATACGGTTACTCAACAGCACGAAATAAACAATTTTCGTCAGCTTTAATTCTATATCTCACAGACATAATCAGAAATTAAAATGGCAGAGAGAGAGAGCTATAGAGATTCCTCGGAATAAACAAGTTGACGTGTTTATGCGGCCTCGTGCTTAGTGAGTATCTAAAGCCATGTACCGGGTAATCCAAAAGTCAGGACGAAATTTAAAAATGAATAATTCGAAAACGAATAAAGAAAAACAGATGTGGTTTGCACAAAACGGATGGAAAAGAAGCCGGGTTTTGTGTGGCAACGAAAAAAATTAGTTCTGTTGGCGACCAACAGATGGCGCTATAGTTTTTTTATTTCACCAAAAGATGATTTACAAATGAAAAAATGAAAAAAGTTACAAGTCAGCTTAATTACAGTTAATTACATTAAATGTTCAATGTGCTGTCCATCATTCAGAAGTATCGCTGTGAGACGAGTCACCACACCGTTCAGAGTATTGAGTAGCATTTCTTGCGTTATGACAGACACATTTTGGCGGATGGCATCTTTCAGTGCTGCTAGTGATGTCGGTTGGTCGCGGTACACTTTTGACTTCAAGAATCCCCGCAGCCAAAATTAACAGGGAGTCAGATTGGGAGATCTTGCAGGCCATGCGTGATTAAAGCATTGACTGATAATGCGATCCTCTCCAAATGTTGAGAGTAGCAGGCATTGCACAGGCAGAGCAATATGAGGTGGTGCTCCATCTTGCATAAAGGGGACTGTTTGGAGTGCCTGTCACGCTTGCCTTTCAGGTTTAATGTTGTTCTGTAACAGTGCTGCATATCGCTGACCAGTGACAGAAACTGTTTTGAAACTCGTCTTTGTGACTTCCTCGAAAAAAAAATGAGCCAATTATGAAATAATCAGTGAAGCCACACCAGACTGTCACTTTAGGCTGTGGCAAGGGTACCTCAACAAATGCATGTGGATTTTCTGTGGTCCACACTCGACAATTGCGGGTGTTAACAGCGCCAGAGAGTGTGAAATGTGCTTCATCTGTCCAAAGCACAGTGTGAAGCCAGTCGTGCTGCTCTTCCATCTTATTGAATACCAAATTCGCAAAATCTTGGCGAGAGGATTCAGTTCTTGGTTGTGTTGCAACTTGTAGGGATACCGTTTCAGGGTTATTCGCAGTGCTCTCAAGACACTTACGTATGACACTCCTGTCTGCCTCGAAACTTCTCGAGCACTGCGGAAGTTTCTAACTAAGAGGGCTTTCTCAACTATGGACAGCATTTCCATGCATATAAGCTTCGACTACCATTACTTGATGCAGTTGCTCCTTTTTATATCGTTTGTTTCTTTGCATAATCCTATATAAGAAATCTTACAGCGCCATCTTTTGGTCACCAACAGAACTATTTTTTTTCGTTGCCACACAAAACCCGGCTTCTTTTCCATCCGTTCGGTGCAAACCGCATCTTTTTTTCTTTATTCGTTTTCGAATTATTCATTTTTAAAGTTCGTCCTGACTTTTGGATCACCCGGTATATACAAGTCACAGAACAAGCGCAGATACAAAATAATGTGTTTGTGAGGCTTCGTGCTTAATGAGTATCTAAAGCCAGATTTAAACATGTGTAATCGCCCAATTTTTAACTCCATGAGCGGCTTTAAAGAATAAGTTTATTGTTACCCTCTCGGATGGCAGTAGCGAGAGGTTTTTCTAAAGATATGAAATGTCAATGATTTTAAATCTAATGAAGTTATTTGAAGTTATTGATGTTAAATAAAAAAAGTGTTGTAATATCAAACTGAGTGTTATTTCCGATTGTAAAGTTACATCCTGACGTAGCGAAAGGGTATTTCGCTAATACATGCCACTCGGCATGCACAGAAAGGAACCTCTTAAGGGAGTCCAGGACACAAAATTATTCGAATTTTAGAAATTTTTTTATTGCATTAAAATTTTTTTTGTTCTTTTACGCTTAAAATGATGTTTAAATCATGTTTCTATCTTAATTAGAACAAGATAATTTATTTATTTTTTTTTGCAACATTCCAATAGTAGCCAATCGTTGTTTAAACCTGTAAGTCCGTTTTACTGCATGATGGGTTTGTTCCCTATTTCTCGTCTTTAAATTGTTATAAGTCAAGAACCGTTAAAGATAAATGGTTGAAACTTGGAACATGTCTTTTTCAACTATTTTAATTTAATTTTGATTCAGCAAATTTTAAAAAGAAATTTACTTTTGAAAATATGGTTTTTTAAAAATAAGTTACATAATTTTTTTTGTAATTTTTAAGCTAAATATTTTTAATTTCTTTAAATATTATTATTTAAAAAAATGCTGAAACAAAATTAAAACTTATATATTTCTGTTTAATTAAATGAAAAAATTTCGAAATTCGACAAATAATATTTCGAATTAGAAAGATTTTAAATTACCCCACTTTTATTAAAAATTTAAAATTTTAAAATTTTTTAAAAACATTTTGAGAAGTTTTATGAAGTGATTTTTTTTACAAATTATATGTTTAACCATCACAAAAAATTCAAAATTTTAACTCAATAAATAAAAAAAATTTTAAATGTGTCTCGGACCCCATTAAGGCCAAAATTAAGTAAATTAATGCAGTATGTTTCTCTCACGGACTCCCCATAAAATCGGCTTAGTAACTTAAATATATAGATTAGTTGGTATCCGTTAAAACATGACGGTTGGATAGTAAATAAATATGCTAATACATAAATTTTTCTCAACAGGTCATTGCCAAATGTTGAAAATTATAATATTAAAAATAGAGAAATACACTTCAAAAAATTACTATTTAACCCAATAAAAAGAAATAGGGTTACCCAACAGCGCGAAAAAAATAATTCTCTTGAGGTTTAATTCTATATCTCACTAACATAATTAAAAATAAAAATGGCAAGAGAGCTGGAGTAGGTACTCGGAATACACAAATTAACGTGTTTATTCGGTCTCGTATTAGTGAGGTATCTAAAGCCAGATCTAAACATGTCCTGAGCATGCGCAGAAACAAATTAATTTGTTTATGCGGCCTGGTGCTGAGTGAGTAACTAAAGTCAGATTTAAAAATGTCTGAGCATGCGCAGAGAGCAGTTTTTAATTGTAAATTATCGCTAATTAATAGCAATTGCGGTTACAGAAACCAAATTTGACACATCTATAAATTAATACATTTTGTTTAAGACCAAAATAAAGTAGATTGATGCAGAAGTTTTCTCTCACGGACTGGCCAAAAAATCGGCCTAGCAACTTAAATATATAGAATAGTAATTCTAATAATTGAGGAATAATATATTTGATAAAAACATTTAAAAAAATTTTTTTTTAATTTCATGCGTATCAAATATTACCTTTTTTTTTTTTGGGGGGGGGGTTGCTCTTTTAAGTACGTAGACATTTCCAAATATTTATTAATTGTGTTTATCTTGGATATCTCTTAAATATACCTTCCTGCCTCAGAAATCTAAATCAAAAGGTAAATCTCTAATCTAAATCAAAATTCGAGGCAGGCAACTTAAAAGTTGCCTGCCTCGAATAAACAAATATTACATAACACAACGTGTATTTTTTTAGCTCTTTAGTAACAAACGTATTCAGCTAAACACTTTCACTTCGGTTACAAAACTAACTCACCTGCTATAGCAACCAGGGGCGTAGTCAGAGGGGGAGAAGGACAGGGGGGATCGATCCTACCTAACACGCAGGTCCTTCATAGTATACCACAATTTATTAACTGAAAACAAACTTAAATTCCTTTTTATCTAAATTTGCTATTTCCATATCATTTTTTTTTCTGGCTACGTGCCTACTGGCAAAAGAATCATATACCAGTCTTATTTCAAAGTACGTTTAACAACTAATTCCGTTTTCTGTCAAAACTGGGCTTTTGAAATATTCATTAGCCTCTACCTCATATGAATAGTAGTGTAACAGTAAATCTTGTCAGTTTTCCCGAAACTAGGTTTTGCTCTTATTAGATGCGGTCCGGGCTAGCTCCTGTACGCTCTGGAGAAAATGCAGGAATGCATGCATTTGAATTATTAATGGGTTGGCTCACAAACCCTCAGATACATACATAAATTTAAAATTCAATTGAGGAATAGGATTATTAGAAGTAATATTTTAATAACTTCTCAGACAATATTATCATATTGGAGATACTATACTATTTTATAAGGTATTCTCGTTTTATGGCTTTATTTCATCTAAGAACCATGAACTAATGTCCTAAATGAAAGAAACAAGGTCTTAGTGATCAATAGTCCCAAAGAGATATAAAATATTTGTTTCTTGGATACTTATTTGTTTTCACACTTTAGAACTATCTACTTCCACAAAGGTCTCGCTTTATATGATTCGTTTGTATTTTGTATTCTGCACTTATACGAGATTGTTTCCAAAGTACGGAAGTTTCGAAAGTTGCAGCTGTGACGAACAAGACAGGTACTGCTTCAAAAAAGTATGCAGGATCTTACTGACAAACTTTTCAAATTATTACGAACTAACTTTTTAAGTAATTATCAATGTCTTCAACTCATTTCCTGAAATATTCGAATGATTATTCTTAAAGTGACTACAGGTGATAGTAAGTCGGATGTGTCTTTAATATGAAGGTGCTTCAAAATTTTCCCGTCACGTTTTAGAAAATTTTCTACTAAAACATATTATTAATCATAAATTAGTATCATATTAAGTCCCATGATTAGTTCTCATGTATGTATTCTTTAAGGGTGAGAAGTAAGCAGATATACTTGAATTACATTGGGGAAGAGCGGACTATCAAGACTATGATGCTACAATAAGTAGATACAATATACGAGACAATATGAAGGCCTTCTTTGAATAGCGGTCCAACTCCATTCTTGTTCCTTTTGAGATAGATAGCCTTAAAGTGTAATGAGTGCTGAGAAATTACTGCTGAAGTCTGATTTGTAATCTGTTGAAAGCAGAAATAAGCTGGAGGTGTACCAGTATAAAAATAAGTCAGAAATGACTTGTATGAACATGAAAGTAAAGGCTAACTCCCTTTTTTTTTAAAGTGGAGTTCGACCACTATTCAAATAAGGCCTTCATATATTAGAGAATGCAATAAATTGCTTTCATTCACTATAGTAAAAGAAAAATGTAACTTTTTAATCTGCGTTCCATATAGTGCAACAGTGGTGCATTTCTAAATAAATAATAAGGTATCATCAACACTTTTCATTAAAAGTAATGTTAGAATTCATTTATGAAGAAAAAATATCGAAATTGAATTTCTTTTGATAGTTGACTTCAAACAAATTTATCAAATGAATACATTCAAAATGTTGCGAAATAGAGTTTAGTTAAAAATTGCCTAATTCGTTTTATTTACACAGTAATTTTAATTCCACTCTTTAGTTCTCGTGCATTTTGTATTCATTATCTTAAATGAAATCTCATATTAAGTTTCATTTAAGATAATGAATACAAAAAACATTCACATAAATTTTCACTTGTTTATGCTTTAACTTTTGACAAACTTCTCATGGTGAATAATAAATTTTAAATATAAGTTAAAAATACCTGATTTTTAGAAAAAAGTGTTGGCACGTGTGCTTTTATTTATATACGAACATAAAAATATTTTATTTATATTTTATCGTTTACAAAGCTTGACACGGAACTTGTGATTAATCGAGATTAATTATATGAAGCTATTAAGTTATAGAGATTCTCCGCTCACTTCTACCCAGACCTGGGTGTATATAATTTGAAGTGGCTCTCTATTTGAATTTGAACCACACACAGTTTATACATGAAACAATGTTTATTGAATTCGTTGCACATATAATTGGCTTTACAGCAATAAGCATGCGTACTACTTGTACGGAATGTATAAACACAGCTTCCAAGAACAATATATTTTTATACTCACGAACAGTAAGTCAAACCAGCAGTACTGCCATGTAAACTTCTGGCCCGCTAAGCACTAGCGCAGGATAACACCTTTTCAACCTTAACAACCTCCCCTTTTCATTAATGACGCTGCGTGGTATTTATACTAAGAGCGTATGCCGAAATTAGCATATCTAAAGCAGCTTCTTTAATTCACTCAAAAGTTCGATTCTTGTGAATCGAATCTTGTGTATACCTTACAAAGTACTTGCGTTATAATTAAAGTTGAAAACTCATTTGGAAAATTTCAAACAATATATAAATTGCAAATTTTATGAAAAGTGATAGTAACAATCTTCATAAATTTCTAACGTTTCAAATGGTTTTTAATCTATTTTTTATTTAAAAAGACACCAATGAAACCATAAATTTTGCCGAATGAAAAACAAGTATGGGAATATTAATTAAACTAATTGCGAGTAAAATAGTGCAACAATGCATCTCGACATTGTCAATTGAATGAACTGAAATCTTACATTGGAGGTGATTTTAAAAACTTCCAAACAGAGGTCTAGTAATTGCGAGAATATCATGTTTTATAAATTAATGGAGGAATTACATAGTCACCGACATGAATTAAAATGAAAATTAAGGCTCCACCGTTTCCCTAGTCTTTGAACCATGCTTTCAAGTTGTTCTACTTATACAATGAAATAAAAGAATTGTATTTTAACTATGTGGTTTGAAGTTTTTGAAACTAGCCATCTAGACATATCATTAAGGATTCTCGATATATCCCTAATGACATCACGGAAGATAACCTTAAAATATAACCCACTTCTTCGATATCGAGTAATTTGCGGAGTAGTTCAGTCGGGGTCTCATTACGGTTACTAATCCCATCAGAGAATACTAAAACCCATACCTACATATCCGGAGCCAATTTGGTCCTCACGTTTGAGTTAAGCTAATTGTCTTAAAGCAACCTCTGATGAACTTTGTAATTTTTTTAATAACATTAAAAAATACAAGGGGATATAGACTTTTGATTTCAGCTCTAAATGATTCAGGAAAATTATCTGAATTAAATCGGCTTTATATTCGCTATTTTTTGGTTACAGTTTTATCATTTGCCGATTCGTTTTTCAAATTGAATTTTCTTTGTAATTTTTCGACTCAAGAAAAACCATTTTTTTTCAACACACAGAAGCAACTACCTAGTCAATTTGTTTCACCTTTCATTAAAAAATAATTATGTTTTTTCGGACTTTTTAACTTTCATAATTTCCAGTTTTTAATAGTTTGGTATTATTTAATATTATTTTTTTCTTATCGTGTGTAAGGTATACACAAGATTCGATTCACAAGAATCGAACTTTTGAGTGAATGAATTAAAGAAGCTGCTTGAGATATGCTAATTTCGGCATACGCGCTTGGTATAAATGCCATGCAGCGTCATTAATGAAAAAGGTTGTTAAGGTTGATAGATAAGCGAGAGGGAGCTACGGGGTAAGTAGCTCCAGGTGTTATCCTGCGCTAGTGCTTAGGGGGCCCAAAGTTTACGTGGCAGAATTGCTGGTTGACTCTCTGCTGGTTTGTGAGTATTGAAATGTGTATTTCTATTGAATGTTAATATATATATTCCATACAAGTAGTACGTATGCTTATTGCTGTAAAAGCAAATTCTATATGTGCAACGAATTCAATAAACATTGTTTCATGTATAATCTGTGTTTGTATGAAATTCATTTAGAGTGCCACTTCAAATGATATACACTGCTGGCCACTGTAAATGCAACACCCTGAAGGAAACATGCAAATAACATGAAATTTACAACACGCATTAACGGAGGTGAAATATGCAAATGAATAGAATTTCATCGCAGACGCACATCACGCGCGCCTGTGGCGCCACTTCAAAGCGCTATTTAAGGCTTGGAGATTTCGACGGTTTCAAGTTCGGCAATTGTGTTTTTCTTGTGGTTTTTTTTTTAAAAAACGATCAATTATGCTCGTCGAAAACAGCGATCATCTTTTGATCAAGTATCCGAGTTCGTCAGAGGAAGGATAGTGGCCTACCGAGATTGTGGATTATCTTTCAGGGAAATCGGTAGTCGTGTTGGACGAAACCAAACAACTGTAATGCGGATATGTGATCGTAAGATGCAGGAGGGTATGACGGACCAGCGTGTTCGATTGCATCCACCTCAGCGCACCACTTCACGTGATGACAGGCAAATTGTGAGCATGGCAGTGACGGATCGCTCAGTCACATCACGAACCATAGAACAGCACATGCAGTCTGTAACGCATCATCCAGTGTCAGCGCGTACCATTCGACGCCGTTTACAGCAGAGTGGTCTGTCCGCAAGACGTCCATTGCTTTGTCTACCCTTGATGCAGAACCACAGACGTCTCCGCCGCCAATAATGCGATGAAAGAAGGATGTGGACGGCAGAATGGAATGAAATTGTCTTTACTGACGAGTCACGCTTCTGTCTGCAACACCACGATGGTCGCATTCGAGTCTGGAGACACCGTGAAGAGAGGATGCTGAACAGCTGCGTTATGCACCGCCACACTGGTCCTGCACCGGTTATTATGGTATGGGGCGGTATTGGATATCACTCTCGCACTCCTCTAGTACGAATTGCCGGTACTTTAAACAGGCAGCGCTACATCTCCGAGGTGTTGGAGCCAGTTGTCCTTCCTTACCTTCAGGGCTTGCCCACAGCCATATTTCAACAGGATAATGCGCAACCACACGTGGCACGCATTGTCCAACACGTGGCACGCATTGTCTTCGTCAATCGCCAGATTGAATTGCTTCCCTGGCCGCCTCGCTCTCCGGATCTTTCACCGATAGAAAACATGTGGTCCATGGTTGCTCTACGATGGACCCAGATTCCATCCCCAGCTGCCACAGCAGATCAACTTTGGCAACGTGTGGAAGCTGCTTGGTCTGCTGTACCCCAAGAACTCATCCAAAGTCTCTTTGAATCAATGCGAGGCGTGTGGCAGCGGTGATCTCCAACAATGACGGCTACTCGGACTACTGATTTTGGCAGGAACCACACGTCACAGAAGTCTATAAATTTAATCATTTGATACTTGGTCAACATGTTATCTACAAAATAAATTTTGTTGTTATATCTCTTGTCTCTCTTGGTGTTGCAATTTGGGTGGCCAGCAGTGTACACCCAAGTCTGGGTAGAAGTGAGCCAGATTTACTGTATACGTGTATTACATAATAAGAAGGAGAAGCCCACCTGCGATTCCTATGAAATTAGTTCTTCCGCAGTTTTTCCCATGTCCTGCAAGTAACAGTCATCCATAATGAAATTAAATGACCTGCTCTATAACTTGATTCATGAAACATATCGAATCTGAAAATGGAGTGTAAATGCTCTATAATTTATTTCTGAAAATTTAAGAAAGAACTTTAAAACTAATATTCACTAAAAAATAACCATATTCGTTTGTACTTTTGGTTATTAGTTTTAAAATTTCTATACCCAGTCTTTAATATTTTAATAATATTTGATATTATTTTTTTTCATATTGTTCATTTCACACCAAGAAGGAGACAAACTCCTACGATCACTATAAAACTTGTGCTTTCGCACGTATTCCCATGTCTTGCGTGTAACAGACTGCGAGAAAGAAATTAAATGGCCTGTTTTCTAACTTTATTCATAAAAGATATTGAATTTGAAAATGAAGAATAAATGCTCTCTTATTCCTACCTCCTTGAGGTGAATTTTATAATTTTTACTCAAATTTGTGACAGGAATAAGAGAGCATTTATTCTTCATTTTCAAATTCAATTGGGGTGAAATTTATAATTTTTACCTCCTTGAGTAAAAATTATAAATTTCACCCCAAGGAGGACAAAAAACTTCTGCGAAAACTACAAAACTAGTGCTTTCGCAGGTATTCCCCTGTCTTGCGTGTAACAGACTTCCTGAAAGAAATTAAGGTTGCTATGTACTAAACCCCTTGCATTCGCTCACCTCAGTGTTAACCTATGGAGAAAATTTGTCCAGGGATTGCCGACTTGGATTCAAAGATTTTTAAAAAAATTGTACTCCGTCATAGAGAAAGAAATTTTTAATATGAGTACATTTTTCGTTTTTTTTAAAAAATGCAATTGATATTTTAAAATTTAAATTATTCGGGGAAAAATTTGATAAAATGTGTTTTAAACGCTCATAAATTCCTTCGGTGGACGAAATTTATAAAATGAATCCTGTAGCGCTTTGCAGAAATGTTCAGGCTATCTGACAATACCAATTTTATTTGATTATCAGCCTTTATGTACCTGTAAATAGTTGACAAAAATATATTTTAAATAAAAAATTTGGGGGCAGCGCTTAACCCCCCTATAGAGAGAGAGCCATAACAATGTCAACCCTCAAAATGTCAAATACCCTCAAAATGTCAATCCTAAGGGGGATGGAATTCTCGATTTGTCAACTGGACTCCTCCCACCACAAGAGTCTGCAAGAAGAGGAAAATGGAAATACGATTTTTTTTCTTAGTACATAGCAGCCTTAAGTGGCCTGTTTTCTAACTTTATTCATGAAAGATATTGAAATTGAAAATGAAGAATAAATGCTGTCTTTTTCCTGTCGGAAATTTCAGTAAAAATTTAAAAATTCACCTCAAGAAGAAGACAAACGCCTGCGATAACTACAAATCTAGTTCTCTCGCAAGTATTCCAATGTCTTGCGTGTAACAGACTTCCATAAAGAAATTAAATGTCCGGTTTTATAACTTTATTCATGAAATCTATTGAATTTGAAAATGAAGAATAAATGCTCTCTTATTCCTGTCACAAATTTGAGTAAAAATTATAAAATTCACCTCAAGAAGAAGACAAACGCCTGCGATAACTACAAAACTAGTTCTCTCGCACGTATTCCAATGTCTTGCGTGTAACAGACTTCCATAAAGAAATTAAATGTCCTGTTTTCTAACTTTATTCATGAAATCTATTGAATTTGAAAATGAAGAATAAATGCTCTCTTATACCTGTCACAAATTTGAGTAAAAATTATAAAATTCACCTCAAGAAGAAGACAAACACCTGCGATAACTACAAAACTAGTTCTCTCGCACGTATTCCAATGTCTTGAGTGTAACAGACTTCCAAGAAGAAATTAAATGTCCTGTTTTCTAACTTTATTCATGAAATCTATTGAATTTGAAAATGAAGAATGAATGCTCTCTTATTCCTGTCGGAAATTTGAGTAAAAATTATAAAATTCACCTCAAGAAGAAGACAAACGCCTGCGATAACTACAAAACTAGTTCTCTCGCACGTATTCCAATGTCTTGAGTGTAACAGACTTCCATAAAGAAATTAAATGTCCTGTTTTCTAACTTTATTCATGAAATCTATTGAATTTGAAAATGAAGAATAAATGCTCTCTTATTCCTGTCGGAAATTTGAGCAAAAATTATAAAATTCACCTCAAGAAGAAGACAAACGCCTGCGATAACTACAAAACTAGTTCTCTCGCACGTATTCCAATGTCTTGAGTGTAACAGACTTCCATAAAGAAATTAAATGTCCTGTTTTCTAACTTTATTCATGAAATCTATTGAATTTGAAAATGAAGAATAAATGCTCTCTTATTCCTGTCACAAATTTGAGTAAAAATTATAAAATTCACCTCAAGAAGAAGACAAACGCCTGCGATAACTACAAAACTAGTTCTCTCGCACGTATTCCAATGTCTTGAGTGTAACAGACTTCCATAAAGAAATTAAATGTCCTGTTTTCTAACTTTATTCATGAAATCTATTGAATTTGAAAATGAAGAATAAATGCTCTCTTATTCCTGTCACAAATTTGAGTAAAAATTATAAAATTCACCTGAAGAAGAAGACAAACGCCTGCGATAACTACAAAACTAGTTCTCTCGCACGTATTGCAATGTCTTGCGTGTAACAGACTTCCATAAAGAAATTAAATGTCCGGTTTTCTAACTTTATTCGTGAAATCTATTGAATTTGAAAATGAAGAATAAATGCTTTCTTATTCCTGTCGGAAATTTGAGTAAAAATTATAAAATTCACCTCAAGAAGAAGACAAACGCCTGCGATAACTACAAAACTAGTTCTCTCACACGCATTCCAATGTCTTGAGTGTAACAGACTTCCATAAAGAAATTAAATGTCCTGTTTTCTAACTTTATTCATGAAATCTATTGAATTTGAAAATGAAGAATAAATGCTGTCATATTCCTGTCTGAAATTTGAGTAAAAATTATATATAAAACTTCACCCAAATATGCATTCATCTGAGACTTATATGAATCTTAATCCGAAGCATAATTTATCTACTGCATGTTATCCAACTGCCAGTCTGAATGAAATGCTGAGAATAAATTTTACTTGAGAAATGAAATGTTTTCTATTGTCAGTGTTGATCATCTGTTCTTACTTATCCGCTATAAAACCGATTTAAAATCTGTTTAAACGTCTGGCTTTAGAGTCTCCCACTCATAACTAACTTGTTTTAGACTCGCATAAAGAATCTATCCTATATTTCGCCATTGTCATCTAGTAAGGGATTAGAAAGATCAGTCTGATCAGTCAATTCTGAATGAAATGCAAATCGTTTATCCCATTTAAAAGAAGCCCCAGTCTTTCATTTTCTCTCTCAGATAAATTTTTATACGATAAAATATGTTTAAAAGTTGAGAAGCTTTAAGTTTACTTTACTCTATTCCATATAAAATATCTTATACTGCTATTCAATAGTATTTACGAACTTATTTGGAATTCTACTTTTGAAAGAAAAAGAAACGAATAAGCAAAATCAATTCAATTTTTTTTCACTGACTGATTTTGTAATGCAGTACTACAATTTTACTTTTCGCGTGTTGGCAATGCATTATATTTTCAAATTTTTGACTTTATTATTTTTGACATTTATTAATTGTTTTTATGAATACAAGAATCTTTTTATCATATGAAAGTTTTAGAAACTGTAATCGCATTTTTTAGTGTAAAAATGGAAATCATATACATTGTCCTCCAAAAGTTAACCCATCAACATGTTTTTCAAAGTTTACTATTATAATAAAGGCACTAACAAAAAAATTCATAGTGTATATGAATGATAGTATCGAATTTTAATAAAAACTATGCAAAAAAGCCTTGGTCAACACTTTCATTTTAATAAATTGCCACTAATATAAGAGTAAGAGAAAATGGGGAAAAATCAAAAATTTCCTGACTTTGTGTATAAGTATTGTGCATGATTGTTTATTTTCAATTTTTGTTGGGAATTTCGTTGACAGCACCCAGGACTGTCTACCAATGTCTCAGAGAAGTCTTTTACCCGATTCATTAAGGTGGCGTGCGATCGGATGGATGGAAATGGGATAATGAGCTGATGCTGCTAGGTGTCTCAATGAGCATCGATGTCCAACGACTGTGGAATCCGTTTACATCAGAACAGACCGTGTCTAGAAGACATGTTGCAGGCTGATCACGAGTTACAACACCTGCGGGTGACAGCTTTCTAGCTGTTTCGGCCCGAAGAAGGAGAAGCATTACTGTGTCTCAGCTTATTTCACATCATTTTATCACTTCATGAACAAGAAAATCCGCTACTACGGTGCGAAGACGCCATCACAATTGTGGTCACTATGCAAGATGGCCAGTTGTGTGTGTTCCACTTAACCGACGACAGGGAAGTGCCTGTTTAAGTTGGGCAAGAGAGCACGTTTCCTGGACCAGGCAACAATGGGCTTCTGTACTCTTCACAGATGAGACCAGGTTCACACTAGCGAGTGATTCAGGACGATTGCTGATCTGGAGGGAACAAGGCACCAGATACAACGAATCCAACATTGAGGAAATGCACAGTTACAAAGGTGGTGGAATCCCGGTTTGGGCAGGAATCTCTCTAGGTGGTCGCACTGACCTGCATATGTTCCATAGAGAAACTATGACTGGTTTAAAATATCGGGACGGGATCCTTGATCACTATGTTCGCCCATATGACGCTGCTATTGGCAACGAATTCATTCTAATGGATGATAATGCAAGACCTCGCCGATCTGTGCTTGTAGACGATTATCTTAAGGGTCACGGTGTGGAGCAAATGGAATAGCCACTTGTTCTCCAGACCTGAATCCGATAGAGCATGTTTGGGACTACCTTGGCAGACACGTTGCTGCTTTATGTCCTCCTGCAAGGTCGTTACATGAGCTGGAACAAGGTTTACTCCCTGTCTGGTCTTCGCTTCTCATCTCGGTGTCCTACAACTTAATTAGCAGCATGAAAAGTCAGTGCCAAAAGTGCATTACAGTTGGGGGTAGAGATATTCCTATTAGAAACCATTTTTATGTTTCCATGGTATTTTTCCATATCAATCTGTGATGTACTGTTTTCTCCAATAATGAAGTTTTCTGCCAAGAGTGCATGTTTGCTTTAACTCATGTAAATTATGTAAATTGGGTAAATTTCTTTGCCGCATTTAATAATGTAGTATTTGTTCTCTCTTCATCGGAAAACGCGATATTTAAAAATGTGTCATGAACGGATGGTTTAAAATAAAATATAGAAAAAAATGCAGATTTTTCATCTTTGAAGGCAGGACTGGAGTTACGTAGCTTCCGCTTCACAGCCAATAGGATTTGTAGAAGTAAATATACAACAAGTATTTAAGTTGTACGTGTTTTTACAGCGTGTGCTTTTTGTTTAAGCAGTAACTATTCTGAGAGTGTGTCGGGGCTTTCAACCATTGTTAGTAGCTGCGAAAGCAGCAAGTTTTTTATTTAGATGTGTTAGCGAGGTATTTTCGAGTCATTAGGATTGTATCCCTTTCTTCCTGTACTTATCCCAAGCTTTACCGTTCAGTTTAAGTAGGTTTTTTTTCAAAATTAAAGTAGATTAGTTTTCGCCCGCCCATGACACGCTTATCTGTATTCTTTTTTGTTTAATGGTTAAATTTTGTAAATATTTTTCTTTCAATCTATTGGATCAAATGGATCCCTATTTTTTACTATGTTTTTATGTAGAATAAGAAAAATAAAGGCATTTTAGTTAACCTCATCAAGTCTACTTTCTTGTGAAAGGTTTTTTATTTCAGATAATTAGGTATTGGACAAATTATGCTTTTTGATCCACACTACAGAACTGTTTAGTGTACATTTCTTCAAAATTTCTTGTTTCACTGTTCATTCATTTTTAAATTAGAAATAACAAACCTGCTGTACCTTAACTGCTTGAGATCAGTCTATTAACAAGAAATTATGTTACAGGAAGGTTTGTAGTATTTAAATATGTGTGAGTGTTCGATGAGTAACCTTGAGGGGCAGTAATACGATATACATTGTAATTGCACCTGTACAGTAAAACCTCGTTTATCCGGCACTCGTTAATCAGGATCTCCGGATAATCGAGATCAGATTTATAGACATTATTTTTGTTTAAGAGAGAGAGAGAGAGGTTTATTGTAGTTTCTAAAGATCTGCTAATGGAAATAAAACCTATTTAAAAAACTGAGAGAGAAAGAATGAGGAAGGAAAAACTGAAAAATTGTTCTTTCGTTATGATGTAGAATATTCAACTATATTTAAACTAGAACTCTTAATTTTAATGATGAAGAATAATGCGATTATTGGCCACATATTGAAAATTGAGACAAAACATTTTTATACATACAAAATATAAAATAATTTTAACCGGTAAAAGTCTGAAGCAAAGAATCCATACATTAAAGACATGAACTGTTTTTTACAAAGAATAATCATTTACCTTTATAAATATTCTTTACCTAGTATCCATATTAAAATATACTCTGTGAGTTTTTTTTTTTAAATGAGAGAATTTTTTTAAGAAATATTGTTTTCTGATGAAATTGTCTTTAACTGACAAACATGTTGTTCCTTTTTTTCTTATTCTGCAAATTTCAACTACTCTCAGAATATTTTATGGACATATATGTATGTAGAATTACTTAATAAGAAAACGCATGCACACATCATATATACACACACAAAGTGTTCAAATTTTAATTACGTTTTTAATTACAAATCTCTGTTATAAATAAGTTCGTCTTACAACATAATATAGTATTTGTTTACTTTGAAAATTTGTAGTTCTTAATAATTATAAATTATAGAACTAAACACACGCAAGTTTTCCCCGAGACACGCATGTTATGGCTTTGTTTAGAAAAGTGTAAATAAATCATTTGTACAGTATGTGTAAAGTAAATTAGGGTTTCGGATCTAGCTTTGTGAGTAAGAAAATTTATACGCATTTTTACGCTCTGTTAAATTAACATCCAGTCTTCCAGTTTAAGAATGAAATAATTGAATACGTCCCTAGTCCTATGCGTATTAAAATAAACTAATAGTTACTTAAAAAATTAATTTAGAAAATTTCTAGTCACATCAAAATAATCTCAGCTTTAATTGGTTTCATTCAACAGTATAATACGTCATCGGAAATTTTATTCGTAAAGGAAAAAAAAGCAGTTATTGATTATGAAAATATTAGAATGACTGTTATTTCCTGTCAAAATACTCCAAAATTTCGTAATTAATCACGTGTTTGTTAAAGGTAGTTAATTAAACTTTTTTAGTAAAAAAAGGAAAAATTGGAAGGAAATATAGCCGGTTGTTGTGATCTGGGGAAAATTACTTTTAGGAAACATGTCAGAGAATTTCAAAAAATAAAAAAATATACTCTAACTTGTTCGAAAACTATTTGATTAATCGTATAGTGAATTATATTGATAATCAATATGGCGCACTGTATTTATAATCAATATATAATAATTGTGATGGAGGAAATATTTCGGAGATTGGAAATAATCTTAAGTCTTTTAGTATAGAATTAAAGCCCATAATAATAGCCTTTTCTTTTAAACTTTTGGAACTTTAGAATTATAGATCAGAAAGGTTGATCACTGTGAGTTTACTTTTTATCTACGAATTCAGGTGTAGGTTGTAGGTTGATTTTGATTAAAGAATAGATAATGTCCACAGGTATAATTTTGTAAATATGTGCATTTCCACACACACATATAAATAAATAAATAAATGAATATATATATATATATATATACCCAGTGAAACTTCTCTTGTTGGCCACCCCTCCAAACGGTCATAGTTTGTAGAGAACCGATTAAAGAATATATAAAGCGAATGTTATAAAAAAAATATATTTTCGACTGCTACCCCTCGAAACAGCCACTTTCTTTTCGGAATCCTTACTGGCCACCATACAAAAGTTAAACTGTATATATATATATATATATATATATATATATATATATATATATATATATATATATATATATATATATATATATATATATATATATATATATATATATATATATATATATATATCCTTGAGCCCTTGTTGCGTTTGTTCGAGTTTTTAAAAAAATAGGGTTATAACTGTCGCAGAGTTTCATTAGTGTTATGAGATTAAACAATGAGTTAAATTATCTAATTACGAATATAATTGAAATTTATAGAGGGAAACAAATAATGATTGTCGATATTTATAAATTCAAACATGCTGCGTAGACAGCTAAGGTATAAAGATATACAGACTAACGTGAAAAAAAAATATGTTGGTCATTATTATCGCTTTTCATTGGTTAAAAGAGCTCTTGCGACTCTGTATAAAGATAAGAAAACTCAAGACAAGCTCAAAAACTTTTACTATATATGTATCTTTCTCGGAGGTAATTTATTTTTTATTTCCCTTTAATAATTCCTTATGGCAGGTCGATATCTTTCTTTGACATAAATTAGATTTCCAGTCGAAATAGCAGTCCGCGATAAGGGTGGCAGATCTTTTTAATGCTTTACACATTGTTAAATTTTGAAAAAAACTTGATATTTTTAGTAAAACCTATAGTTTTAAAGTATACGATTTTCATTTATAACTGTAGAAACAATCATTTTTAATAATATAGTTTTAATATTAGAGTACTTATGCAACAAAATACTCGACTTGTTTTAAAGATATTTATGAATTTAAAGAATTTGATCACTTGTTTTTTATGCACTAAAAGCAATATTTATTTTATTAAGTTACTTATATGACCTAATATTTCGTAAAGTCATGCTTTGAAGTAGGGGTTTCCAACCCGCGATAAGGGTGGCAGATCTTTTTAATGCTTTATACAATGTTAAATTTTGAAAAAATGTTATTTTTAGAAAAGTCTATTTTTTTAAGTATAAGATTTTCATTTATAAGCATATAAACAATCATTTTTAATAAAATAGTTTTAATAATAGAGTAGTTATGCAACAAAATACTCGACTTGTTTTAAAGATATTTATGAATTTAAAGACTTTGATCACTTGTTATTTATGCACTAAAAGCAATATTTATTTTATTAAGTTACTTATATGACCTAATATTTTGCAAAGTCATCCTGTAAAGTAGGGGTCTTCAACCTGCCGGTAAAGGGCACCTCTGGGGCAACTGGTGTCCTGCCGAAACACTTCAATCATGCAAATCGAAAGTTTGATATAAATTTGACAAAATGAATACAAACTTAGAACGTCAAATTCTCTCACACAAAAAATATCAAAAATGCACGGAAAAAGTAGCCCACGGCACATAGGCTTATCAAAATAATAAATTGCTAATTGTATTCAGAATCTTAAGACGAAATAAACACAAAAAGCAGCATACCAAGACTCTTTCTTTCCAGAATCTCACATGCGTCTCGTTTTCCTGCATCCATTATGTTACGTGCAATATAAAGTACGAAATACATTGATTCAACTCCCATATTTTGTTTTTTGTAGAAAATAATGATTAAAAACTTTTTTTAATTAATAATGGTTATTAAGGTACAAAATACTTATTAAAACTCACCATACATACAAAACTTCCGTGACATGTTTTGAAGGAATTAATCATTCACCACCATGATATAAAGATCAAATCAAGCTATCATCTGAAAGGCTGAAGCTCGTTTGCAAATAATACGTTTTTTCCTTTTCCTATACTACTTATTTCACAGATGTGTGACCCGCGGAACTTTGCGAATTTATTGGTGTGGCCCGCGAACGTGAAAGGTCGAAGACCCCTTCTTTAAAGTGTTGGGTTAAAATAAAAATAAGCGAACTTTCGATGTTTAAAAATTGTTTATGCATCAGAAATGCCTCATTTCCTTGACATGTTACAATTGCAATGAACGTAATTCTATTCATATTTGTTAGGTATGTACAGTTTTAAGAAGAGAGAATAATTACTCTTCAAATTTCTTCTGATTCTTTATTATGCATCCGAATGCTGCATTTCCTTGATATGTTACAATTACAATGAATGTTTATTGTATTCAAAAAACCTTCACTGACGGTAAATAGTAAAATTTGCATGTCGTTCAAAAATGTTTCTATTTATATGTGTTAGGTATGTACAGTTTTAAGCAGAGCGAGAGTAATTACTATTTAAATTTCTTCTGATTCCTCGTGCATTCAAACAATAGAATTAAGTAGCCCATTAAGGCTGCTGTGGACTATTGGATTTACTCATCTCAATATTAACCAATAGAGAAAATTTGACTGTGGACTGGACATTTGGATATATAAAAATTGTACTCCGTAATAGAGAAAGAAATTTTACAACTTCGAGAATTTTTCGGTTCTTTTTAAATGCAAATAATATTTTTATATTTAAATTATTCGGGTACAATGCCTGGTATAGAGTGTTTTAAATACTCATCAATTCTTTTGGGGGACGGAATTTGTAAAATGAATCGTGTTGGAAGGTCCAGAAAAGTTTAGCCTATCTGCAAATACCATTTTTATTAGATAATCAGCATTTATGTAGCAGTAAATAGCAGACAAATTTTCTGCATGGGTTAAAATTGAGGTGAGCGAATCCAGTAGGTTTAGTACACATCAGTCTCCATCAGTTTACTTTTCTAAGCTTCATCAACTGAATGTCCAAAATGTATGAAATTGGAAAATGTAAGATTTTGATTGAATGCTTTCATTTGTGAAAAAGGAAAAAAGTTATCACGAATATTATAATAGAGTTTTAGAAATAAAACTGCCTTTACAATGATTTTACCCTGCAATATTTTGGAAATTATACATTCGAAATGTGTTTTAACGTTTCTAACATAGTTTTAATTACATCTAAAAGGGAAAAAGACGTTAAAACAAATATATTGCTGTTTCATTAAGCGTTTTCAACCAGCAGAATTTTAACTTTACTAAAATTGCGCAAAGAAAGCCATAAAATTCAAAGCAGTTTCGTTAACATATAGTGGAATGCATAAATTTTAAAGGAATCCAAGACAACGTAACTAAGTTATATTCAACATTCTTTTTGGGATTAAATTACACTTAGTATAGATCGAAAGAAAGGAACTAAACATGCATTCGGTAAAGCAATTTTTTAAATAAAAATATTAAAATTTTAATTACTAAATCCTGATAAATGAGTACATATATGCACGCCTATTAAGGTAAGTTAAAAAAAAACTTTTGCGAATTTGTTTAGTACAATTGTAAAATATTTAAATACGACTTTGGAAAATTCTGTAATTTATGTTTATGTAAATTAGAATTCTTCTTTAAAACCTTCTAGTAAGAAAAACTATATAGTTTTATGCTAAAGGTCTTTGACTTGTAAGGCACTTCAGAAATTGGAATTAATATAAAATACATGATTTATATGATATTTAACACAATAGAAATAAAAAAAGTTCTTTATAGATCTTTTCATTATTCAAATAAATGATTAAAAGCAGCATCATTCATTTGTTTGATGAAAAAATAATCTGTAACTTAAAGTAATATTACAAATATTATATATATTCCCCCAGCAAGATTAGTTAAATATTAAAAAATTGTATACTTTTTGGTATACTAAATTCCAGAAGAAGAAGTATTGTATAGATTAAACTCTGATTTTGAGTAATTGAAAAAGATATTCATATTTCCCGAAATACTTGAGAGATAAACATTTTCATGACTGCCTTTTATAATGTGAATATATCAAACAGCATTATCGCAAAGAAACATCCATACCTTAAATAAATTATTTTTGCTGGTATTAAAAATACCTATGGCAACAACATTTCTTTTATACGTACTTTATTAAAAGTTATATCAAAGGAATATCACAAGAGACGTAAAAGAAATGTGATTTAATAAAAATTACCTTTAAAATCCCCCACATGTTAAAGAGCTGTTGAAATAATTGGCCAATTATTCCTTTGCGTATGTTCTTGCTACTGATGCATGCCGAGCAGTTTACATCTGAATCAGAAGAAGAAAATTTTTTTTTTCAAAATAATCCGAGTTTCTCCTTAGATTTTTAACATTCCTCGATTCATAGAAATTCTAAAAATTCTAGCATCTGAAGGGAAGAGTACTTTACATGAAATTTCTTTCAAACTTTACTTTTTTAAAAGCATGAACGACTGCAAAAAAAGAAAAATATAATCCTAGCACAACATATCTTCGTAGCATTTAATATTTTTTTTTCTGAGTTACATACTGAAGGTATTTTTTTTTACTTTTGCAATCTGATAAAAAAAGTCTTTCCAAAAGAAATAAAAAAAAATATTTTTGTATGAAGTTCAAAGAGCGAATAAAAGAAAATGAAATATCACTCTTTTTTTTAAGTATCTAAGTTTATTTGTCATTAGTTTTACCAAAGCTTACCCTTTGAAATAAAATACCGCAGAAGTATATTCCAATAATTTTTGTACAGCGTTATAATTGAGCTGAATCCAATAAAAAATTATGTTTTTTGTATTATATTGAAAAGGTTATTTTTATGTTTAATGTAATGAACACTATTTTAGGATTAATTCAATTAAATTAGTAAATTAGTTTTTTAACAAAGAAAAGGAAATTATACTATCAGTTTCCAAAAGCGTTCAATTTATCTGTTTTAGTGATACTTTTTGCATTAATCTCTAAGGATCAATGCATGTTACATAACTATGCAACAGTAAATTAGTTGGATGTTATATAAAATAATAATGTTTTACAAACTGAATATAGCTAATGTTCAAATGTTTATATTGCTTCAAAAAGTTTGTACAGTAAATATTGTACAAAACGGAATTATCAATAAAATTAGTACTACAAACTTCCTCTTTCACTGTCTTATTCGTCACACTTCAATGACACCAAGCCATTTAAGTATGTAACTGCAAGGAAAAATTACATTTATTTATTATTATTATATTATTTTGCACATTTATTATTATTATTTTGTACAGTATATATTTTACAAAGTGGAATTATCAATATAAATAGTACTACCAACCTCCTCTTTCACTGTCTAATTCGTCACATTTCAATGACACCAAGCCATTTAAGTATGTAACTGCAAGGACAACTGACATTTATTTATTCTTATTATATTATTTTGTACATTTATTATTATTATTTTGCACAGTAAATATTTTACAAAATGGAATTATCAATATAAATAGTATTACCAACTTCCTCTTTCACTGTCTAATTCTTCACACTTCAATGACACCAAGCCATTTAAATATATAACTGCAAGGACAAATTATCCTAGATTTTAAGATTTCACATAACACAATAAAGCTATACTATGTTCCACACTTACTAAACTTAATGGTGTAAGAATACAGTTTACAAGGAATTAAAAATAAATATTGATCAACTAACTTAGAAATTAAAGTCGGAATTTTTTGTGTTTCACATAAATCAGGTTCCTCAAAAATCAATAGTTTTTGGCACAATTAAATGAAAATTATTCGTCTGTATCAAGCGTGACTCACCGTTATTTGTTTTAAAACCAAAATATTTAAAAATAATTTTATAAATATATCTATCCGTTTACTCATATAGGCTTTTTCAATTTGCTGTAAGCTATGACGCTAAGGGCCCGTTCACATAGAATCCGTCAGCGTCAGAAATATATTTAACCAATGACAAACCTCCAAACGATTAGCAACGAAATTGTGATTGGTTTAAAATATGTCAATACGAATAATTCTGACGGTGACGAATTCTATATGAACAGGCCCTAATTGTGGCCATCGTCTAACACTGCAAAAAATCTCGTGGTACAAGTTTTGAACGAGACAAACAGAGTTTTGTAGCTAAGCTCTTTGGAAAACTCAGTACGTTGGGGCCATTATGGCACATAAACTCAAACAATACACTACATTTTTTTTCTCAGCTGTTAGAAACCTGAGAAATCATAACACTTCTTTGTCAAATCATTTAACCCTAGCGTCAATGACCAAACGCTTCCCTTACTTTCAATGACCGGGTACCGCGGTACCCACATCGAATTTCGAAAGCGTAACGCTGAAATCAGCTTTCTTTCAACCACCCTTTCTGTTTAAATGGAACTGTTCTTTACACCCTCGTCCTTGCGGAAAGTATGAATCCTGTTTTTACTGAAAAACGAAGTGGCTCATTATTTTCCTCTCGTTTTATGCGTACGTTTCACGTTGAATTGTATGTAAGAAACGGACGCTTTCTTCGATTTATATTGTATTTCAATTTACTATATCCTTTGGTGAATTAATAATGAATTAGTAATTATTTTATTTATTTATATCTTTATAAATCGCAAATGGAGGAATTACAATTTCGACAGTAATTCTTCTGAAGACACTATTAATGTATTGGTCACGCCATTGAATTCGTTTCAAGCCAAATATGGAATTATTTGGAATAAAGATCCACCAGTTTATAACCAAACACCAGCTCATAATATTGTTCGTGAAAGAAGTGGGCCACACAAATCAACACAAAACTTATTCATTCGTGATACATTCAAGTGTATATTTACACATGAAATGGTTGATATGATCGTTAGACATACAAATCAGAAGGCTATTACCATTTACGACAAATATAATCCAGACAATTCAGAAAAGAAACAATTAATACGGACGAAATTAACAGCTAAATAATTTGAAGCTTTTATTGGAATTCTACTAACACCAAGTGCTAATAATACCAACACTGATGATACCATAGAAAAGGGGAAACCAACTTCATATCCGCTTTACAGAGCAAGTATGAGTATAAATAGGTTTTGGAATATCCTTCGATTCATTCGATTTGATAATCAAAACACAGGAGCTGCACGACTCGAAAATCATAAATCTGCTGCACTTCTTGATCTTTGGATATTACTTAACAATAAATTAGCGAAAAAGTATTAACCATCGCAAAATCTGACAATAGCTATTTCCATATCATGGAAGAACACGATTCACTCAGTTTATGCCAAATAATCCCGGAAAATACGGTTTAAAAGTGTGGTGGATATGCGATGCCATTAATTTTTACCCCCTTTCTGGTCAATTGTATACCGGAAAATCTGGAGTACAACGTGAAGCCAATCAAGGCGAACGGGTCGTAAAACAGCTGGCTACTCCATACAAATGCTCCGCAGAATCCTGGATAATTTTTACGTCACTCTCAATGGCTTAACATTTGTTTTCATGGCGTCTGACAATCGTAGGAACTCTAAATAGAAACAAGAAATACATTCCAACTGAAATGTCACCATTTCAAACACGAGAATCGTAAAGTTCTTTATCCGGATTCAATGACAATGTAACAATATGTTCATATGTTCCTATAAGAAGAAAATAGCTGTTATATTGATTTCTACTTTACATCATGATGAAAGTATCTCTGGGGCCAAAGATCAGCCAGAAATCATTACGTTTTACAACAAAACAAAATCTAGTGTTGACACGATGGATCAGATGCTTCGAAAATATACCTCTTAGAGTCAAACGAAGAGAGGGCCACTTGTGTGTGTTTTTTTTTTAACATTTTGGACATATCTGCTCTAGCTTCTTGTATTATTTATAAGGCGAATGTCTATATGCGCAGACATAAAAAGAATGACCGCCGTTTATTTTTCCGTCAGTCTCCCATCAAACTTGTTTCTTCCATCAATTCAGGATCGGTCAAGAAATATTCAAGCCATGAGACATTTTTCAACCATCTCAGGTGTAGAAAGCATTCTGAATTCCTCAAACAGTGCATCTCTGCCTGCGATGCCGTCCAGCTTCAGTACTACCACAGATTTTCAACTGGAAGAAAGTCAGTTGTTGGAGTTTGCCAAGTGTGTGCTTCTGCTCCTAAGAAAGTTCGGAGAAAAACGAGAAAATAATGCAAAACTTGTGGAAAACCAGTTTGTGATGAGCTTTCAATCTCCATATGCTAATGTAAAGCATGTACTGAAACGTAATTTTTTTTCTATAATTATATTTGTCATGATGATAATTATAATAATAAATCATAACATGTGCTGAAACGTAATTTTTTTAAGAACTATATTTGTCGTGATAATAATAATGTACTAAATAATACTAATAATAAAAATAAATACTACTACTAATAATAATAAATAATTATTTTTATGTTTGATTATATTTGTTGTGATAATAATCATGTACTTTTGATTATAGACGAGAGACAATAATGAGTACCTAGGTACCCGGGTACCTGGATATTGAGAAATGGTATAAGAAAGTTTAATGCAAAAGAACCAACAATATTATTTTTCCTAAAACTTTATAATTATATGTCTAGTTGAGATTCATGTAAATAACGAGGATTAAAAGCCATTTTACCAAGGCTTAATTAAAAAGGATAAAAATTATGATAACAATCGCAAAAAGGTACCCGGGTACCTGATCATTGACGCTAGGGTTAATTATATTTCGGAGCTACAATAGTAAAACTTTAAAACAAGAAAACTGAATAACAGTTTTCACATTGGTGTGATTACCAAGCGTTTTCATTATGTTATACCATTATTCAGTAAACTACAGCTACTGTTAAGCAGTTAAATTGATATATTGGAGAAATCGATGGCCTTTTCTGATGAACGATGTATATTTCTAAATATCAAGTAGTATACATGCTATTATCCGTATTTCGGACGTAAAAGTCATGTAGTTGACCGCCCACAAAAATGTCACGACAAGCGGAGGTGTTGACTTCGGTATTACCTAAAAAAAATGTTACAGTTTATCAATTAATTCAGCTCGTTTTCAAGCAGTCGAAAGATAGCATGATTTACTATAGGCGTGTTCTATTAATGATTCTTGTTAATCATAGTGTGATTGCCGTTTGGATTCTGGCGGTTAAATAGATACATTTAAGTTACATTCCTGGGGCACAATATATTAAAGGCCGGAAAACGATGTATGTCATTAGGTTCACGATGTTCGCGGATTGTTAAAGAATCAATGAGTATATTTGTCGATTTTTCATTAGTCCCACCAAATCCAGGATCAAAATTTAAACGAGCGATCATTTATTTGTTGACTTTATTTTGAAAATTTCTAATGCAGCAGACTTAGTGAATAAGCATCCTTAGCCACAGTACACAATAACAGATATATTAAAAAGTGTTCAGAGCAAATTAAAGCGAACAAAATTGAACTTTCAAAAATAAGTAAAATTGAAACTATGAAACTGGCGTACAGTCTCTGTTCTGCCAATAACGAGAGTGGATAGTTCTCTCAGCCAAAGCCGACCAGACACGATTGTAGTAAGCATTCAACAATTCACCGCTACTGCAGGAAAGAGGGGTAGGGGGAAAAGAAGGAGTGCTCCAGGTGATCGGCGAGACGATCGTGTAAAGTCGCGAGTCAGTGCGGTTTAAAAGGTGTCAGTTTGTACATTAAGCTGTAATTCAATAGACCGTTTCATCATAATTGGCACGACAGCCCCAGGTGGGCCTTGGCCTTCTCTAGAAGTTTTCCCCGGACTACCCTCTCACCAGCTTTGGATCTCCAGTTCTTAACCTTCATGGCACTAAAGTCCGAATCCAGGCAGTCCTTCCATCTCTTTTTTGGCCTTCTTCTCTGTCCTTCACGAAAGGGGACTGCAGTAAAATCTTTCAATGGTGCTCTTTCTGAGTCCATTCTTAAAAGATGACTTGCCCATCTCATTCTGTTCAATTTCACGACGTCTTCATTTTTAAACAGTTTGTATAGTTCAAAAGTGTGTCTCCTTTGCCAAATATCATTATCAAGGTAACCATCAAAGATAGCCCTCAAAACTCTATTTCAAAAATTACCAGAGCCTTCTCTTTCCTTGATGTCAGTGACCATGTCTAAGAGGCACATCAATAGACCGTTCAGCCGCAAAAAAATTTTGGTAAAGTTGAAGGGGGCATCAAGAAATTTGTCATAATATATGCAGTAGTTGGAAGCAGCAATCACTAAAAATTCATATCTTTGAGCTCATAATTCTAAAGACATTTGAAGAAAAATTCATACCAAGACACATTTAGTTTAAAGGGCAAAAGAAGACTCACTTAAATTTCTAACCTGATAATATACATTGAGGTACATATTGGATATTGCACACTATTTCTTAACTTATTGAATCTTCTGTACTTTATAGAGTATATATAGCTCACTTCTACCCAGACTTGGGTGTATATAATTTGAAGTGGCACTCTAAATGAATTTGATACAAACACAGTTTATACATGAAACAATGTTTATTGAATATTCTTGCACATGTAGGCTTTGCTTTTAACAACAAGATTCATACGTACTACTTGTACAGATATATAAATACAGCTTTCAAGAACAATATATTTTTCAATACTCACAAACCAGCAGAGAGTCAAACCAGCAGTACTGCCACGTAAACTTTGGGCCCCCTAAGCTCTAGCTCAGGATAGTACTGGAGCTGCATACCTTGTAACACCCTATCGCTTATCTATCAACTTTAACAACCTTCTTCAACCCTAACCACCTTTTTTATTAATGACGCTGCATGGTATTTATACTAAGCGCGTATACCGAAATTAGCATATCTCAAGCAGCTTCTTTAATTCATTCACTCAAAAGTTCGATTCTTGTGTATACCTTACAACTTAAATGGTAGAACTCGAAAAATTTGACTATTACTTAACAATGTTTCATTTTTTTTATTTTATATCAATCTTGAGATTTCGAAATTGGTCAATTTTCTGAAGTTTGTGAATTAATTGCAGGAGGTGAGTAAAATTAGAACTCAAGTATCGATAAAAGAGCTTGCGTGGCTACTAGTTTAAGAAGTAATTGATCCGACTTGAGAGGTAGCCTTATAGTGGCTGACAGAATTCAAGCTGATATTTCTTAATCAGGGCATAAAAAAAAGTCTAGATTTCTGAAGTAATGCGGGCTACGTTTAAGGTAGAGTGAGAAACTTCTTAGACTAGTGTGAGATTGTTTGTTTTACGCATATTTCAGTAATAATCACTTCATCGTCATAAGATAAAATTTTATACATAAGTGAGGCTATGGAAAGGCAATGCCTTGTTTATTGCAATATCTTAAACATCTGTAACTTCAGTGAAACTGTCTGCATAAGAAAAAATTTTTAAATATCAACCATAATTTTGGTAGAAGTGAATGAAATGATGCCTAAGTTAGCTTGCACCACAACCCTAAACCACAATGTGAAACTTTAAAACACCACCAAACACCTAACTTTAACAAAATATGTTTCAGAACTCTTAAAGTTTTGTTATGCTTAAGTAACTAAGGTTAGCCTCCCCCTTTTTAATCTTTCTAAAGTATTTAAAATTCCGAATCTTTTGAAAACAGCTTAGTTTAGTTGATTTTCTGAGTGCCATTTTATAGATTTCTAGTTATATAATACTTTAAAATAAAAATAGAGCTGTAAGATACATTTCGTCCGTCTACATAAAATCAATACATTTGAGAGATATATCTTTTATTTATGTACAATCTCTTGAGTGAGCGAACCTTTTTTCTACTCTCAGGTTACTATGAAATGGACTATTTTCCAGAAAATCCAATGGCTTCTTTTGGATAAAGATGCATTTTGCACAGAATTTTAGATATTTCCTCAAAAAGTACCGATTGGACTCTGAATATTTCATAGATGAGAAAGTTAAAATGTATTTAGAAATAAAAAGAAAGATATTTTCATAGGAGGAGAGATACTTTCAAATGTTTTTGAAAGAAAAACTATTTTAAATCGCTCAAACTGTTATAATCTTTGATATCATATTTGTCTCATAATCGAAAGAAAAGTTTCTGAAAATTCCGTCTATTTGAATACGTGTATGGACACGGTTTCAGATATAGTAACTGGTCTATCGTAAAGTTTCGGACTTCCCTAATCCATTAGTGAGGGTCTTTTTCACTAAGATCAAATTGTTTTCTGCTCGGCTAAGATGACAGTGAATTTTAAATCATATGCATAAGCAAAACTATTTTAGGCTCAGTTTTCAAGAATAGTGATCTACCTGTTAAACATGGGCAGTATAATTGTATTTAATCTTACGGGTTATCTTTCATTTTGAAGAATGTATAAGAACAATATATAAGTATTTTTTAATCCCAAAAAGCCATTGAATATCAAATATACATGATAAAATCAAAAGTTAGCAAATAATCAATATTTCCAGACTCAATAGAATTTTTTAAAGATTTAGTATTAACGATTCAACGCTAATATAGTATATGAGACTGTTCCCTGCAACAGAATTGTTTTGATTAATTAAAGCATCAGATTTTTAACTTATTCCTACATATAATTGACTTTTTATAGAAATAAATGGAGTTTTACTGAAGCAAACAACAGGGATGTAACACATCCCATGATTTAGGAGGTCCATTAAGAGTTATGCCTGATAAGTAGCAAAAATGGATTTATATATTAGTTTTATATGATAACTAGCTAAATACCCGTACTTCGCTACGGAGTTCATTCAAATTAGATCCAACGGTCAATGTACACAATTATTGCCAATATATATATATATATATATATATATATATATATATATATATAATAAATACAATGACCAATGTATGCAAATGATGTAAGAAAAACAAAAAATATTTATAAAAATCGTAACGAATATTTTTATAGACAAAAATAATGTAGAAGAAAATATTCAAATTAAATCTAATAGAATGTACTGAAGAATATAGTACAGTTAATAGAGTACAGTTTGATGAATATATCTTTTCTGTATTTAAATATCTTTCTGGATAATGTTCAATCGTCTGCCATATTAGCAAGAAAAATTTTTTTTGTCTATTTCATTGTTATTCACGTGACGCAAAATTAGTTTAAAGTATCACAAAAAGAAAAGAAACCAGGTGATCAGCATTTAATAATTTAAATACTAAAAATTAATATTTAAAAATTCCCCAAAAATCAGAAAATGGAGGTAAAGATTCTAAAAAGATTTCATTTTAAAGAAATTTGTATGATCTTTCTCTTGATATAAATTTTATAACTCTGAGATTATTATTTCATATGCAAACTTCAAAAAATTTACAAAACAGCTTAAAAATGTAATATAAAAAATTTTAAGAAGAATTGTTCAAAAATATTTTTTTAGTGCAACCCTATACTATAAGAAGAATCGCCATGCAAAGTTTCAGCGCTTTAGGTCTAGCGGTGTGGTCTGTGCGTTGTATGTCAGTCAGTCAGTCAGTCAGTAAGTTACGGAACTGTTTTATATATATATATGGATTGGGTACAAAATTTTGCGTAAAATTTAAGTTCATTTGTGAAGCTGTAATTTTAGAGTTTGATAGGCTTATAATCTGTAAGAATAATGGAAGTTTTAACCATTTGTAAGTATTCCTCTAAATTTTTCTTTTATAAAATGACCTAAAGTAAATAGTAATGGAAAAGAGTTTTCCCTGATACTTAGGTAGATACTTAGGTAAAATTTAAGTTAATTTATGAAGTTGTAATTTTAGGTTTCGACATGCTTATACTTTGTGAGAGTAACAGAAGTCAGAAACATTTGTAAGTATGACTTTGGTTTCATAAAATGGCCTGTAGTAATTAGAAAGGGAGAGGTGTTTACCCTACATAAAAGCAATTATTTATAACGCATAGTAAATCCTCAAATCTGCGACCTGAAGCACTGTGTATTAGAAATTTTATTTTCCACAGGCTAAAGAAAATATACGGATGCAATTAACCGAAATACCGTTCTATAAATATCATTTACATGTATTTTACTCCGCAAAATCAATCCCAAACACTCGGCTCTAAGCATACAACCCGAGGGAGAATTGTTAAAAATAGCCTTCCCATTTAAACACTAAACACACAGAAAAAGTTTCAAAAATTGACTACGTGATATATGGTAACATTTAATCTCAAATATTTTATAACATTATACAAAGGTTTTCAAGAAGAAAATATGAGTAGGATGTTAGAAAAAATAATGACGCTGCATTTCAATCTCCTTGAAATGATATACATGAGAGTGAGTTTAATCATGAGTAAGTAAATACACTCGAAATTGTATACATTAAAATACTTTTCGTGTTGCAATGCACGTTGTTCATATTGTAATGATAACACACTACACGAAATAGTACTCAATGTCATACATCATGACTAAATTTTTGACATTAAAACTGATACACACACACACATATATATATATATATATATATATATACATACAGGTTGTTATCAAAATAATGGAAACACCTATCAATATTAGTGGTATTTATGAATGTACTTCGTATTCCTTAAAAAACAAGTCTGGCCACCCGTATTTTTTATATAATATAGTGTATGTATTATTCTACTTTCAGGTAGCAGTAATGTACCTGACTAAGGGTTTTACCATAGGGCTAAGGGACTAAGGGCTAAGGGTTTCGAGCTTTTGGGGCGAACAGCGTAAAATGCCAAACCTTGCAGACCTTGCAGAAAGGGCAAATTGTTGGAGTGCGTTTAAATTGGAGGATCTGTTACTTCAACCCCCAGGCTAATGGGTGTTTCACGAGCTATTATATCGAAAGTCATGATAGCATACAGAGTGCACGGAAAAGCATTCTTTGCCAAACAAAATAGTGGAGGAAAGGGAGAGCAGAGTGAAAGAGACAGACGAGGTATTGAAGTGGATTGCGACATGAAGAAAGAAAACAACTGCAACCAAAATGTCCGAAGAGCTCAATCTGCATCTGCATGCTCCGGTATCAACCATTAGAGGTAGAAGGGAACTTCACAAACAAAGCATTTCCGGAAGTGTAGCTGTTCCCAAGACACTTGTAATAGATGTCAATACAAAATATCGGTCACACTGGTGCAACGAGTGCAAATCCTGGACGAGTAATATGGCCAAAAACGGCATTTGGTCTGACGAATCATTGTTCACATTTTTCCTTGCAACAGGACGTGCATATGTCTGGAGAACACATATACAAGCGTAAGATTCTGACTGTCTCATCTCAACTGTCAATCATGGGGGTAGATCTATCAGGGTTCGGGAGGACATCTCATGGATTTCTTCAGGCCCTAGTGTAACCCTAAAAGAGAGATTGAATGGGAAGGACTATGTCGAAATTTTAGCTTACCAGTTCATCCTATGGTGCAAACACTGTTTCTTGCAGGAGGTGGCATTCTCCAAGGTGAAAATCCCCTTATACATACAGCTAAATCTATCAAGTATCGGTTTGACGAGCATGAAAAATAAGTCATATATCTTATGTTGCCCTGTACAATCACCCCCGACTGTATATCATCCAACCACTGTGATCTGTATAAGCGGATAGAGCCAGGTATCGACATCCACCACAGAATCTCTACAGGATCTTTCCCTATTTTTCCCTGAAAAATGGTATAATATATTCATAACTACTATTCATGACTTGTATAATCGAATTCCATGGTGAATCAAGTGGTATTACATGACAAAGGTTATCCTGCGCCGTATTAATAAAGGTTTACATCATGTTTCTTAGTGTTTCCATTATTTTGATAACCACCTGTATATATATATATATATATATATATATATATATATATATATATATATATATATATATATATATATATATATATATATATATGTATGTATATATATATATATATATATATATATGTATATATATATATATATATATATATATATATATATATATATATATATATATATGTATATATATATATATATATATATATATATATATATATATATATATATATATATATATATATATATATATATATATATATATATATATATATATATATGTATATATACATATATTAAAATATTAACTTTTTTTTTATTTTGTTGTCCTTTAATATTGTCAACATTTATATATTTGTTTGTCGATTGGTAATTAATCGGTGTTGATTATCCGACCTGGCTAATGAAATCATAAATAAGATACTGATATCCGCAAGAGATATTAGATTCTTCCTCCAAAGAAATTTAATATCTCTGATTAATTTCAAGAAATTTGAGTAGAGTAGGCTCTAAACTTGCAACCTCCATCAGAATGTATTTTGTAAAGGGAAAAGAACCGAATATAGATCATATGTATTTAAGAGGGTATATCTTGTCAATTTTAAGAAAAATTGAGTGAAAAGAGATCTATACTAGCAATCGCCATCAGAACTTTTTTGGTAAAGGACAAAGAACCGAATATAGATCATATGTATTTAAGAGGATATAATACCTCGTTAATTTTAAGAAAAATTGAGTGAAATGAGATCAAAACTAGCAATCTCCATCAGAACTATTTTTGGTAAAGGAAAAAGAACCGAATATAGATCATATGTATTTAAGAGGATAAAATACCTCGTCAATTTTAAGAAAAATTGAGTGAACTGAGATCAAAACTAGCAATCTCCATCAGAACTTTTTTTGGTAAAGGACAAAGAACCGAATATAGATCATATGTATTTTAGATCATATAATATCACGTTAATTTTAAGAAAAATTGAGTGAACTGAGATCAAAACTAGCAATCTCCATCAGAACTATTTTTGGTAAAGGAAAAAGAACCGAATATAGATCATATGTATTTAAGAGTATATAATATATCGTTAATTTTAAGCAAAATTGAATTAACTAAGTTCAAAACTAGCATTCTCCATCATAACTTTTTTCCGGGAAAGGGAAATAAATTGTGTGTCATGCCTTTTAGTGGATATAAATTTAAAGTTACATTTTGAAAAATTCCCATATTATTTTTTCTTAGTAGGCTTTTTAATAAAATGTCTTGTTTTAAAATGACTTAAATACTGTAAGAAAGTATCCTTAACTCATCTTTGATTTAAAAAAAAATGGAGATTGATTGTTTTGATCCCACACCACTCAATACATCTCCAATATAAAAATATAAGATAAAAATAACAAATTATAATTAACCATTACACATATTGAAAACTATATCCTAACAATTTTAATCGTTACTTCGATTCTAAAGGTTACCCTAAAAGTTTGAATAAACGACAATCTTTCTAATCTCTCTGAGAATACAATGCTGGGAAACAAACATTCTTCAAGCAAAGTCCAAGACGATGTTTGACACATTTTACTTCTACCACAATTCAGTTTATTCCCACGATTCCTAAGAGTCAAAATTGCTAAACGTGGGACTTGAAGGACAGTAGATATAAATCACTCCTGATTAAATTTCGAAGCATTTATTTTACAACTGGAAGGATTATCTACATGCAAGCAACAGTTTAAATAAGTTTCCAGTTGAAAACAATTAATACTTCAACATAATTGCTCCCTAATTTATCGCATAAATTTAGCTATAAAAATATAGAGACTATTATTTTAGTAATACAATTTGCATTAATAAATATTCTTAAAAATCAGCATCTCTAATATTTCTTCTGGTAAACCTACATATAAATAGCATTATTTTAATGATACCATTTACATTCAAAATAATCTTATTAAATCAGTATCTACATTACTTGTACTCTTTTAAACATGCATCCATTCGCGTGTATAATTAATACATAGGTATATACGAAGTTCGCTGCATATATGAATATATGTGTTACGTAGAAATATCCAAGCTACTGATTTAATGGCGAAATAAATTAATACATAAAATTTGTATACATTGCGAGCTCGCATTCATACGCTTAAATATAGTGAATACATATGTAAGTATGCATTTATCTTAAACTCCCTATCTAAATTTTCTAAAGTAAAATTCCCTCTACACTTACACCTCTAGCTTCTAAAAGCTTAAATTAATCTCCAAATTCTTTATATAAACATTATTGATAAAATGCTGACTCGAGATAAAAGATCAAGTTGCAGAAAAGTTTTTATTCCAGCACAGCATTCACCGCACTTGCATTTCCGACATTCGCCCTTTCCTCACCGAAAATTTTTGGCCTCCTTATTACGGGAACACCATATATGTGAACCAACATAACTACCTCTAACGAAGCAGCGCTAAAATACCAATGCCTTAGAGGGGAATGGAACCTAGGCCCTTGTAACTCGTGACAATAACAACTTTACACGGGAATTAATGAGATTACATCCAAATAATGCATGAAGTAATATATCATAACAATGTTTAATTTCAAATTAGATTATCATAAATGTTTATGAATTAAGAACATAAATCAAGTATTACAAAGATTGAATATATATATATATATATATATGAAGGCCGTATTTGAATAGTGGCCCAACGCCATTCTTGTTCATTTTTTGATACAGAGCCTTAAAGTATAATTAGTGCTGAGAAAGGACTGCTGAAGTCTGATTCGTAATGCCCTCTGTTGGCAGCAGAAATAAGCTGGAGGTGTAACTGTTTAAAAGTAAGATAGAAATGACTTGTATGAACATGAAAGTGAGGCTAACACTATCTAATATATAAAAATGAAAATTTGTCTGTCTGTCTGTCTATAGTTGTATAGAAATCCACAGTTTAAGAGCAACGATCGTGAAATTTTACATACAGGCGTCTTTAAAAACTGCCGAGGGACTTAAGAACTTCCAAAATCGAAATTAATTACCGTTAATTTTTAATGTATAAAAAACCAACAATTTTTTAAACTAAATGTAAGCTGTTACACTAGACGTGCAGTAGATGGTACCACTATTTTAAACTTTTAGTATTTTACGACAATCAATGTATACAAATGATGTAAAAAAAAGAAATATATATATATTTTTTAAAAATCTTAAGGGAAATACTTATAGAAAAAATAATGTAGAAGAAAATATTCAAATTAAATCTAATAGGACATACTAAAGAATATAGTACAGTTAACCTAGTACAGTTTGAGGAACATATCTTTTACTGTATTTTATTTTATTTTTGGATAATGTCCAATCGTCTGCCGCATTAGCAAGAAAAAAAATTGTTTTTTTGTTTGTTTCGTTGTTATGTGACGATAAATATATTTAAAGTACCAGAAAAAGAAATCACGTGATCAGCGTTTAAAAAATTAAATTCTAAAAATTAATCTTTAAAAATTCACCAAAAAATCAGAAAATGAAGGTAAAGATTCGAAAAAGATTTCATTTTAAAGGAATTTTTATGGTCTTTTTCGTGATATACATTTTATAACCCTCAAATTATTATTTTAAATGCAAACTTAAAAAAGTTATTAAAACAGCTTAAAAATTTAATTTAAAACAATCTAAGAAGAAATTTTCAAAAATTAGTGTGAAGTGATAAAATCTTCGAATTTCTGCGACCAGAGAAAGATTAAGGATAGAAGGAAAAATATAATTAAAATTAAAGTACAAAAAATAGGGGTTAGTAAAGACAAATATTTTTTACCTTGAGTAATGTTTACACCACTCAAGTATGAGTTTTAAAGAAATTTAAAATGTTTTTTGCCGTAGAAATAGGTCTACGTATTATTTTTTTAAGATTATATATATATATATATATATATATATATATATATATATATATATACGCTCATGGACAAAAAAATTAGCGCACCAAGAAGGAGTCGTCAAAATGAAACGAAATTTTACATACGTAATGACTACTTTGATATAAGTAAATGATAAGAAAATCAAAGAAAAAGGATAATTTATTTCAGAAAAAAGGGCAAAAGAACGGAGGAGTTAATACTCCGTTGGACCCCCTCTAGCGCGAATGCACGATGCGATACGATCGGGCATTGAATCATACAAGATCTGTATGATGTCTTGAGACATTTCGTCCCATATTTGCTGTAACCTTGCCTCTAGTTCGTTCAAACTTGTGGGATGCCCAACTCGTCGTCCCAAATGATCCCAGATATGCTCGATTGGAGACAAATCTGGGGATCGGGCAGGCCAAGGAAGGGTAGTAACAGTGCGGAGACAGTCTTGTGTCACCCTTGCCGTATGAGGCTGAGAATTGTCTTGTCGAAAAATGGCTCCTGGGAGCCGTTGCATGAGTGGCAACACATGTGGTTGCAGGATTTCATGAACATACCGCTGGGCTGTCATGGTGCCATGGAACAATACTAGGGGTGACCGTGTATTGTAGGCAATGGCACCCCATACCATCACACCAGCTGTGGGAGCGATGTGTCGCTGTACAGCAAAGGCAGGATTGAAGCGTTCACCACGGGCTCTCCACACACGAACACGATTGTCTTTACTGCCTAGATTGAATCTGGATTTGTCGCTAAAGACAACTTGGTTCCGTTCCGCTGCAGTCCAGTTTCATCGTGCGCGGCAAAACTCCAAACGGAGGCATCGATGGGTGGGCGTCAAGGGCAGCACACGTAATGGGCGCCGCGATACCAACTGTCCTTCAGCCAGGCGCCTTCGTCTGATTCGGTAAGACACAGAGGCCCCTAGTGAAGGTGCTACCTGTGCCTGGATGGCGGCCGATGAAGCAGTTGGCTGTACGCGTGCATTTCTTACGATGTGGCGATCTTCTCGACGTCTGGTCTGTCGAGGGCGTCCTGAGCCTGGTCTTCGTGTACATGACATCTCTCGGGTCCACTGGTCCCAACACCTCCTCACAACATAATCAGAGCGGCCTAATTGACGAGCTACTCACCTAGCTGACCACCCAGCTTCCATCATCCCGACGATTCTCCCCCTCTCAAACTGCGACAACTGCTTATATTGTCTTCGAACACGGCGTAATGGCATGTCTATCTAAGCTCTTCCTTTGTAAATGATTCAGCACACTCAAACACGCTTTAGTTACCTGTTTTATACTCCACAGAGTACGATGTTCAACGCCCTCTACCGGCTATACATAATGCGCAATCACGCTGCATTTCTAATCATTTGCATATCTCCCCGACATGTACCTTCATTGCAAGTTTCGTTACAATCCCGCTATTATTTCTTGGTGCGCTAATTTTTTTGTCCATGAGTGTATATATATATATATATATATATATTTTAAACAATTAAAAAGGATAGCCGACCAGAACCTTGCCTACTGTGCGAGATTAGGAGGGGGAGGGGTTAGTCAAGTTGTCAAGTTGAAAAGTTAGTCAAGTTGTAGATCCGATCCCGCAAACAACAGGACGGGAGGACCGCGCTCTACCTCAGTGCAACAGATGACACAGAAAGAAGAGGAACATTACCAGTCAAGAGCAAGAGACGCTCTTGGTCTTTTCCTATTGAAAGGTTTCTTATAGTCATAATTAGAAAGTTCAGTTAATAAAGTTAGTTAGGGTAGGGAAGATAAGTTCTTCATAGATTTTATAATTTCTAAAGTAATAGGGGGCTTCAACAATATCTGTGATAATTTTATTCTGAGCAGCACAGATTTTAGTAATATGATATTTGGCACAGTAGGACCAGGACTGGCAAGCATAAGTTAAAATAGGTCTTAGGAATGCACTATAGATGAGCAACTTCATATTGAGATTCAAATAGCTATTCCGAGCAATTAGAGGGAAGAGTTTTCTTTTAGCAGCTCGAAATTTATCAGTTATGTGTTTTATGTGGGGGCGCCAAGTGAGGTTTTTATCAAGAATAATACCTACGTATTTACAGGAGATGGACCAGGGCAGAGCAGTGTTGTCAATAATGATTTTGTGATCATTGTACGAGTCAAGTCTTTTTCTGGAAAACATGACAGCAACACATTTGTCAGTATATAGCTTGATTTTCCATTTAAGTGTCCAAGAGTTGATGAGTTGAAGGTGTATGTTTAATTGATTCACATCAAAGTTAATTTTGTTATGTGATGTGTATGTGGCTGTGTCATCAGCGTAGACTGCACTGTTAGTTCTGAAGTGTGTGGGAAAGTCGTTAACGTAGAAACTGTACAGCACAGGTCTCAAAATGCTACCCTGCGGAAGTCCACATTGAACACTGTGCTTGTCAGAGAGTGTGTTTTGTAGTTTAACTTGAAAAGTTCTATTACTGAGGTAGCTATGTATTAGGTGTATAATGTTGGGAGTGAAATTATAGTTTATTAATTTGTGAATGAGACCCTGTATCCAAACAGTATCAAATGCTCTGCTAATATCCAGAAAGACAGCAGCAGTGGATTTACTGTAAGTTTTAGCTTTAGTGAGTTCATCAACCACTATTCAGTCAGTCAGTTACGGAATTGCTATATATATATATATATATATATATATATATATATATATATATATATATATAAAATACTGGGCTGCACCCACCGCTCTTCATGTCCATCTGGCCAGACAGACTGCTCTTAGCGCGTTTCTACTGAAATGATATACCCGGTATATTTTTGATGGAAAGTATGAAAATTTTATATCTATATATCTACCCGTACAGTCATTCTTTAAAAATAATTTCATTAATTTTCTTGTGCCTTAATATAACTAATGGACTAATAGTTCGGAATGAAAGTTATGTGTCGTTATGATTCTCTGTTTAAAGAGCTTTTCTTGCCACTGCTTAAAAAGTCCCAAAACTCTAAAAGATTTATCTTATATGATTTCACGGAATAAGTAATGCAAATACATATCGTATGTTAACTCTCTTTCGCGAACTTAGGGGAAAACCATGTAGAACTCTTAAACTTCTTCTCATTTTATGATCCTCAAACAATTAATATATTTAGATCAACAGAAGGCTTTCAAAAACTGGCCATGGGATAAACTTAATTTTTCTTTTTTTTTTCTTCTTCCTTTTTTTTCCAAATTTTATTAAGTTCTATTAGTTTGAACGCCATTGTCTAAAACTGTCTAAAGCAGCGGTTCTCAACCTTTTTAGACTTATGACTCCACTAAACGTAAGAAAAATAAAATAAACACTTCGCCCTCCCCCTCCCGTCACCCCCAAACCAACTCTCAAACCACCCCAGATCACCCCTCAGAACAAACATCTTTTCCCCCGCGTATCGAATTTGACTGGTTGTGATGAAGGGGCTGTATCCACATTCACTTAGGGGCACAAAAATCATTAAAAATTTAATAAAAAAAAACAAATTGAGCCCCAAATTTCGTTTTTTCCTGATTTAAGTTTCTCGGGTCCGAAACATTAACTGTGCCGAATTTTGTCCCGGCGGGTGAAACAGTCTATGATTCTATAGCGTACAAACAAACAGACAAGCTCTTATATATATATATATATATATATATATATATATAGATAATTATTACTATCTTTATTTCATAACGTTAACTTCTTCGCACGCACTATTTTCCTATGTTCTTTTTATTTTTATCTTTTTAATAGCGTAATTTTCATATGATTTTAAACAACAATCGTTTTTAACTGGCATTCAATTGGCTTTTAAAAATTATATTTACACCCTATTTAAAAGAAGTAGGGTGTAAATTTTTCAAAGAGGATGTTTCAACACCCAACTTCAAAGAAGTAGGGTGTAAATTGTAGGGTAGAAAGTTAGTAAAATGAAAATTTTGTGCAATGTATTTAATTTCTCGATTAAAAGTAGTTCTTTTCTAAAAATTAATTTATTTCGCTTGAAAAGCTAAATATTTTATACACGCGGTTTATATAATTATTACTATCTTTATATCGTAACGTTAACTTCATGAAAGATCATTATTTCCTTATGTTTTTTTCATTATTATATTTATAATAGCTTTATTTTCATATGCTTTTAAACAACTATCGTTTTTTTCATATTATGTTGGTGTTTTATTAATTAAAACTTAAGGGTAATTAATTTCGTTTCCGGAAGTTCTTATTATCTTTATTTTCATATGCTTTTTCATTTACGAATTTTTCAAGTGTTGGTTAAAAAACTTTTGCGCAATTTATACATTTGTGGGTGTTTAATTATTGAAATTAATAAATTTATATTTCTGGAGAGGATGTTTCAGTTTTTAGTGGTATTATGATCAAAGGCTGAATCTACCAAAATTCTGAGGAGTTTATTATGGAGAGAAAAAGAATTTAATATGTAGAGGATGTTTATAGGAGTTTAAAGTGGAGAGGAGTTGAATGGTTTGCAGCCCTCAATCAAACACTTCATTTTTTAAGAGGCAACGCTGAAGTCATATCATGGTTCTATTGGAAATTTCTTTTAAACCTGGAATTTCAGCTAAAATAAGGCCTTCATATATATATATATATATATATATATATATATATATATATATATATATATATATATATATATATATATATATATATATATATGTATATGTATATGTATATGTGTGCGTGTGTGTGTGTGTGTTGTGTGTTTCCGTTTATAACCAAGCATATCTTACGAATTTATTGTAGACACTTTCGTAGTTGTCAATCAATTACTTATTCATCATTTATTGATAAAATTTATGTATTTCAGTTATTTTACACATTTTCAAGGTGGAATTGGTTATATTATGCATTTGGATCATATAATATAATCTTTATTTTCATAGCTAAATCCAATACTCTAATACGGATACATTATATACAAAACAACGTATTTAGAACAGAGATATTTAGCATCATTTTATGAAGGATGGCTGTGTAATATGAATTTAATCTAATTTTGTGAATGTATCTTTAGTTTATACTTTATAGTTTAAAATTTATAAAACCATAAATTTGGAAATGGTATTAATATATAAATTCACAATTTCGAGTCGCATAAAATATGCCTCAAAATCATAATAATTGTAAATTTTCTATTATTGGAAAATTGTCCACTACATTTAGATTTATACATTATCTCTATTTTAATATAAGTTTGTGTTAAAATTAGTGTAAAATATATTTATTCAATAAAGTAAAATTAATGTATTTTATTACCACATGTTAGCAAGCAACATTTATAATCATCCATTTTATGAAAAAAAATTCCTTTAATTAGCTAACCACAGATATCAATACTTGACGGAACAAATTCAGCCTTGGTATTTTGCATCCCCTTCCTAATCTCCGATGAAATTTGAAAATCTAGTGTAGCAGATCACCTCACATTAACTGTGTGACAGACCATCATTCTGGAATACTATGCAACAGCTGCTAGAATATTAAATAAGGAATGGCTCTCCTGCATTCTACTCCAAATAACGTCCTTTCCGAATATGGAACTTTGAATTTAGGTGATTCTGTCTTAAGTAAAGATTAGCATCCTTAATGCCGTAGAATTGTGTTTCTGCCAATTAGTGATTTCCATAAGATAGAAACTCTAATTTTCTGGTCTGCAGCTAAAATTTGCTCACGGAAATTTGCGTACAACTACTATTATTTTGTAAATTAACTAATTAACTTTAATAAAGTTTCAATATGCGAATAGCTCTGGGAAGTTTTCTATGCTTATCAAAGATTCTAAAGTTTATAAGTTTCTATGTTCTGAATAATTTTGGGAAATTTGGTTAATAGAACACAGATTGAACACAGATATGTTGTAGAAGAGGAAATGGAAATTTTCATCGATATTATAATCTGGAAACATTCATTTCGTTAAATATGCTATGTTTTTTTTGTTTAAAACTTCGAAACTGTTTGTTTAAAACTTCGAAACAAAATTTATTTTTTGATCGGTGTTCAGAAAGGGCTAAAGAAAACACCAAATGCGTCGTGAATATACATATTTATTAAACTCTTAAGCTTAATTACTTAAAACGTATGTCATTAATGCTGTTATAAAAATTTACTTTTTTAAAGACAAAATATCAAATTCCATAAAAATAGCAACTCGTATTTCTTAATTGTTTCTTAAATAAAATATCTTAAGTCTGCGGTGTACTAACTGTATTGGTTTAGCTCACCTCAATGTTTACGTATGGATAAAATTTGTGCAAGGTTTGTCGACTTGGATTTAATGATTTTTTTAAATTGTACTCCGTAATAGAAAAATAAATTTTACACCTTGGGTCATTTTTCGTCTTTTTTTTAAATGGAAAATAATATTTTAAAATCTAAATTATTCGGGAGAAAACTCTGGTATAGTGTATTTAAAACTCTCCCAAATTCCTTTGATGGACGAAATTTATAAAATGAATTCTTGTGAAAGGTTCAAAAATGTTAACTCCGTAGGTGAAGTGAGAGAATCCAATAGGTTTAGTTACTGTTAGGGGTACTGAATACTATTTCCTGTTATAGATGCAACTGGATACAATTTATTCATGCATATAAAATTCTTGATTCCAGGACTCGACTGGAGCTGAAAATGGCGTTTGAAGGTACACTTTAGCCAACTGCACATCAGAGTGAATAGTAAAGTAGATAAGACAAGATTTTAAGCGTTCTTAATTTATATACATCGTAGAAGGTTTATACGATGTTTCATCACTAAAAAAAATTTTCTTGTGATACTTCAGAGTGAAGTCACCACAAATATTATTTATTTACCTTCCTTATAAGTAAGTAATAAAGTAAGACGAAATATAAATTAACTTCTTTGGTACAGGTATTTGAGTAAATTTTGAGACGTTAAATTATTTCTTGCCATAGATGCAAATGGCTACAGTATATTCATGGATAATACAGTCTTGGTTTGTACGACAGGATTGGAGCTGCAAATGACACCTTATAGGGTCACTAATTTCTCAAAGAAGTTATAAATAGATACGAGAGGTTATCTAAGATTTCTTAAACTCCGTACACTGTAGAAATTTCAGTAGATTTTTCCACTGGGACGTAAGCTTTTCCTCAAATACTTCAAACTCTAACACAATTATCATTATCTGTTTACCATTTATAAATATAAACTAACTAGACATATTTTTACCTATCATAAGAAAACGGAATACAATCCCGAGAATGAAAGTGAGTCTAAATTTAATGAATATTCTAATATGTTAAATATATGACAGTCTATGAGAAAATCCTTTAAGGGGATAGTGGACCTTTCAAAACGATTTTTGAAATTTTTACCACAGAGATATGAAATTTTGTATATATATTCAATAAAGTATAACAATATTAAACACCTTATAAAATTTTATAAATATTTTTAAAAAAATATTTTATAATTAAAAAATTTAAATTAAATTACCCTTCTTTAAAATGCTCCTTGCGACTCAATTTTAAACTTTTCCCCTTAATTTTGCATCTATATTGCTTATAAATACTTTCTGAACAAAGTTATGTATTTTTTTGTACTTTCGTTGATTAGTTAATTTTTAGAAAATATTTTTATGCTTGTACTCTGAATTTTCGCGAAATTTTTGTACTTTTCTACACTAAAGTTAAACTTTTATAACCTAAATGACCTCGAATCCTTAAATGGATACATAACTTTATTTTGATGTATTACAGAAATCTTTATTATAAATTTCATAAAATTTCGTCAAAAATTATGACGCGAGGAGTATTTTAAAGACTTGCAAATCTGGAAATTTCTCATTTTGAGAAAAAGTCATTTAAAAGATAATTTTTTATCTACCTTTAATACTTGATACTCTAAAGCCACCAATTTTTCATTTTTCTTTTCATTACACATTTTAAATGCATTTCATTCCAATATTTACATGTTTTTAAAATATTAATACACCCCCAAAAAAAATTCCAATTTTTGCTCGATTTTTGGTAATTTGAAAGTCCACCATCCCCTTAAAATCCTTTATTTTTCTAATTTACTTAATGTTTTCCGTTAAGCACTATGGGAGAAAATGGTACTTGCAGAATACTGCAGGCATGCAAATAGTTTTGTTAAAAATTTTTGGACCTTAGGCAGAAAATCTAAATTCATATTGAGAAATACCACACGAAATAATAGAAGAATCATTCAAAATTATTCTTTTCATAAAACTATCATTAGTTGTAATAGCCCAGTCAAAATAGGTTTTATGGCTAAAAAAATATGAAAGTTTTGAAAATTGGTGGAGATATTTGTTTAGGAATGCTAATGAACATACTAAAAGTCCCCACCGATCAGACTTGAGCTTTCGCCGCCATCTTGGAAAATGTGTACACTTTTTGGTTTTTTTTTTAAAAACTTTAAAAATATTAATTTTATAAAAAATAATTAAATACAAAAATTAAAGAGCATTAAATTATGAACAAAAATCATTCATAACATTTTTTTATATGTCTAACAGGAACAAAGATAATTGACTTTGAAAAGATCGCACTATCACATCTGGGACGCGCAAGCGCTGTTCGCCATCGCGGTGGGGGGAAATACCCGCGCATGTACACACCATAATTAGCCAAATTAGTTTTACACTAAATGGGGAGGTTTTTTGTATTTTTTCAAACAACTAGGGAAATATTAACTTTACGTAAAAAAAGTTTATTTCAAAAATTAAAAACATTAAATTATGTACAAAAGCGATTTTATACATTTTTGTCGTAAACCTAACAGGAACGAAGATATTGACTATAAAATACGCGTTGATAATGGAGGTAGCTTTAAAGTCTCCTTGCAGGCGCTCATCTTTGAATATCTAACCTCTCCCACATTTCACCATTCTTTAAACACAAGAAAATAGACTTTAATGTTTTTGGCTATGTAGATAATTAATCATTATTAATTTTATACATGAATGTAGTAAACTTGGGGGTATTCACTATCAGATTTCCATTGCGAATAATTGTCACACCGATCAAGCTTACCTACTTCAGTCTTTACGTGCTTTTTCGGTACGGGATTCTCCCCTTCGTCAGGCATGTATAAGATCGTCTATGGATCCGCTAGCATCGGCCCATTCATAAACTTCTTTCTTTCGATCGTCATCATCAACAGGGCTGATGCCATTCTGACATACCCCATTACATCTATTGCAGGCCGTTGTGCAGTTGATGCCTGCTTTCCGACATCCGCATCTTACTCCATTGTCAGTCTTACAGTTGCAAAACACCATGTTTAAAACTGAATCGGGAGCTACTGCATCCATAGTTATGATGGGCACAAAAATTTTCTCTTGACGCTTCCAGCCCCACAGGCAGTTGGGCCTTTCTTTTTCAGGTGCTCCAAATTCTTCCTCATTTTAATTTCGATGGCTCGTATTTGAGTGTGTGCGTTTAAGGTTTCTTGCGATGGTGGTTCAGTAGCAAAATCTCGAAACAACTCACGGAGATTTTTACATTCCAAATCCGATATGTCCATGCCGTCAAAAATTATTTTTGCTAAACCTGTTTGGGTCAATAAATGAGCTCGGACTGCCCTAGCGTATGCATGGCCAGGCAACATTTTTTCTACTGACGTAGGTGCATAAATCAAAGTTAGTATTTCTTTCAACCCACTTCCAGCCATTATGTACCCAATGCAGCCTATGAATGACATTAAAAGATGAAATCCACCAAGCCTCACAATACAACTTGATAATAATGGATCGGATGTTGCTGCGACTATCTCTCGAGCTTTAATATACAGTGGTTGGTCAAACGTGAGTATGCAAGACTTTTGGTGCATTTTAACACACTGCTGGACAGCATATTTCAGCACAGTGAAAATGGTGTCATACTTGCTTGGTGGTAAATTAACAAAAGGAAGGGGTATTACTTTGGTCTTTTCACAAGGCTGGTTTCTGGTTAAACAATGGAAAAATCCTTTCCATTCAGGTATCTGTGGAAGACCTAACCACTTACCGCACATCCAGGAGATATCAGATGGTTTAGGCAGTGGTAAATCTTCCGCTAAAGGATTTAGGACATTCAAATATTCGATAGTAATTGTTTGTAACCCAGGCCCTCGAAAATTTTCAAACGTTTCTAGAGGAATGATTCCCATTTTGCCTACGGTCTATGCGGATGTAAGTTAGGTTAATTTTTTTATCTTCGTCCCGGGTTCCACTGCTGACGCTGGAGTAAAACAAGCAATGCAATCCATGCTATGAAACGTATTCAGGCCATTGATTGTCGACACATTGAAATCTGCATTGTCAAATACGAATTGGCAGAATGATCCCTCGCGCATTTGGGGTTGCGGATGTCTTATGGCTGACATCTCAAGTGTTTGGGCTTCATAGTAAGAAGAACAAAATCCCAAATTCGAGAGCATTGTTATTAAATTCTTGGAACAGAACTTTTTGTACAAAAATAAATCAAGACCATTGAGCAGAGGAGACATAAATGATCGTGGTCTTAGCGCTGATATAATGTCGTGAGCTATTGAAGGGACTTTTTTTCTGCCTTAGCAGTCTTTTTTTTAATAATCAAGTGCTCCAAAAAAGATTTTAGGCTTTCTGGAATTCCCTTGTTCACATCTCTGAAAAAATTATCACTTGGAGGGTAGCAATGAGTGTCATAAACTGGTGTCTGGATATCTTCTTTTATTATGGCTGCAGCAGTTTGTACTATTCGTAGACGCTCCTCACGATCATTTCGTATCCTTTTGTCGTACCAAGAGTCTGATAAGACCTTCATTCCAGTATTACGTAAACATATGACAGTAACTTTTTTGGAGTTTGAAGCAAAAATAATGCCATCCCCGTATTTTTGTTTCAACTTATTTCTCAAAGTGATGTCATCTGGAACTAGCTCTGTAATTTGAGATTTGAGTTCAGGTAGTGAGAATTGACAGTCGTCATTATTATCAAGGAAGAAGGATATTTCGTCTACAGCTGTTGAGGCGTAATCCGACTCAGGCCACCCTCTCTTTCTGATTGGTGCAGTACGTAGAAAAAAGTCATGAAGTAATCTTGGTGATAAATCGCATCAGCTGCAACTAAATCAGCAACGTTTATTATACGACACTGAACTTCCTCTCCCCACTGGTCATGTCTATTCTCTGCAGCTTCAACAACTTTGTGCTTTATTTCGAGACTCCTAACTTCGTATATAGTTCTTCGTCTGTCAGTTGGTTTTTTCTTTTGTCTTGCTTTGAATTCTTCGTCTATCACTGCCGTACAAAAGAAACATTTTGTTAGAAAATCGAACTGAGGTGAAAAAGATCATAAACTTACCGCGCGCTCTTCACTTTGGGATTTCTTTTTAAATTAACTTTTATATTTCCTGGTCTGGTGTAATTTCTCCGACAAAATGTATGAACCGAAACAGATTTTAAATGTTGCAACCGTTCATGCTTATTGTCTTTTCTTTGGGACCTAGCTCTCTTTAAAGCGTCGATCCCCTTTTTTCCTACATTCACGAAATCATCATTTGAAATTAATTTTTTACTTATAAAACATAGTTCCATATCAGTCATTGTTCACAGACGCACACGGAACGGTGACAAACTATTAACTGTCTAGGAAAATACTAGGGTAAGACCGATTTGGCGCCTTACGGTATGCACATGCACGTATTTTCCAGCCATCGCGATAGGCACCCACGCATGCGCGTCCCTGGGGTAATAGTGCGCTCTTTCCAAAGTCAATTATTTTTGTTCGTGTTAGACTTAAAAAAATATAATATATGTTTTTTGTGCATTGTTTTTTGTAGAAGCTACCTCCATTATCAACGCGCATTTTATAGTCAATATCTTTGTTCCTGTTAGGTTTACGTCAAAAATGTATAAAATCGTTTTTGTACATAATTTAATGATTTTTAATTTTTGAAATAAACTTTTTTTACGTAAAGTTAATATTTCCCTAGTTATTTGAAAAAATACAAAAAACCTTCCCATTTAGTGTAAAACTAATTTGGCTAATTATGGTATGCACATGCGCGGGTATCTCCCCCCACCGCGATGGGGAACCGCGCTTGCGCGTCTCAGGTGTGATAGTGCGCTCTTTTCAAAGTCAATTATCTTTGTTCCTGTTAGACATATAAAAAAATGTTATGAATGATTTTTGTTCATAATTTAATGCTCTTTAATTTTTGCATTTAATTATTTTTTATAAAATCAATATTTTTATAGATATTTTCAAAAAACCAAAAAAGTGTACACATTTTCCAAGATGGCGGCGAAAGCTCAAGTCTGATCGGTGGGGACTTTTAGTATGTTCATTAGCATGCCTAAACAAACATCTCCACCAAATTTCAAAACTTTCATATTTTTTTAGCCATTCGTCAAAATCGGGTCTATTTTGACTGGGGTATAAGTATAGTTTTTACTATACAATTCGAAAGGATTTCGTACTATTTCATTCACAGTTGTTTTTTACACGTCTAAGTAGTAGATAATATAAGTATAGGGCTTTATGCAGAAAATCTAAATTCATATTGGAAAATAACACACGAAATAACACAAGAATTATCTAAATTATACTTTTCTCAATACTATGATTAGTGTATAATTATAGTTTCTATTACACAATGTGAACAGATTTCGTGTTATTCTTTCTCAGTTACTTTTTATACTTAAAATACATAATATTAGTATTGTCGTAATATGATTTTAATCTCCTGAACCATATTTCATCAGTTCATACAAATAATACTTCACTTCCCCGATAGAAATTTAAAAAATTTCCACACATTCCGAATTCAACTCTAACCGCAATTGTTTCAGAAAAGAGTACTGATTCTTTGAGTTAATTTTAAAAGAATTTCATGAACTCGCTCGGTACAATTTCAACACTTCTTTGTTGACATATTTACATAGCTTCACTACCTATTTAAATAGAATATTGTCTCAGGTTTAATTATCATTGTTATGTTTAATTATAATTGATATGCAATTATCACAGATGTTTAATTATCAATAAAGAACCGATGAGAATCCAGGATTTTAGTAGTTTTATCTCTTTGTCTTTAACTATTTAAGTGGTAAGAAAACCGTATTTGATGATTTTGGTAAACACTTCGGTGTGTAAATAGATTTAAAAATTATTATCTCTTTTCTTTTCATCATAATTACCATTATTTTGGGAATCAAAATTTGTACATCATGGTGATCATGTCATCAGTTTCTGTTCCTATAAAATATGTTTTAAAAGGAATAGTTTGTATATAACTTCAAATCTCGGTCTCTGACAGTAAAAAATCATTCAAGCAATTAACAATCAGCTGCTAAAAATAAACTGCAATCGCGTAATTAATGAGAATAGATTTATATTAATAACATGTATTTGTCTATCACAGTTTGTTGGAACAATATTTATTCCTCTCTGAGTCTCACTTAATTAATTTTCCTTCTGCAGAATGAGGGTTAATAAATTACAAATACATAGACTAATTAAACGATTTCACTTGAATTTCAAATGGATATTTTTCCTATCATTCTCTTGTTTAAATTAAGATATTGCTGCTTGTTACCTCTTAAGAATTGCAAACATGGTACTTAACTAAAATAATAGAAAAAAATATATCTCCACTTCATAATGAATAATTTATGAGAAATAATTTATCACCAACTAGCCAAAATTTTTACCTACAGCCAGATTACAGTTGTCAGATAAATGTTTCAATTTCCTGGTAATAAAAACTGTCTGCAGTATAATTTTCCTTAACATAAAAATCGATAGTGATCTGTTTTTTTTTTAAAATAGTAATATCTAATATTGTTTAAATACTAAAAAAAAGGAAATATAATGTAAAAGCGAATCAGATGAAATTCAGAAACTAAACGACGTTAGAATTCAGCTTATCACAAAAAAAAATATATATCGATTTAAATCATTTTCTTTTTGGTTGTATTCAGGTAATAACTTTATAAAAGACAAATAAATCAAAAGAAAATTAATTGTATTAAAATGTATTGATGCTGTTCACTGACAGTTTTAGGTTTCATGATACTCTGTAGAATCCAATATTAATATGAAATTTTAGTTATAATTACTAGCAATTTCTATTACAACTGATTCCAAAATTAGTTGAATAGTTTGTCTAACGTTATAAAAAATAAAAAATTCTCAAGCAAACAACAAAATATGTTTTCTGCTTTTTTAAACTTCAGTTTACTTTTTTGGTTAAAATTTCAAAATTAAAAATTGATTTTAAATTCCACCCTTATTTCTTATTCCAAATATTATATAATTCCATCTTGTTTATTCTTTTTATGGTCTAAGAAAATTTTCAGACGGATTTAACACAAACTGGTGAGTAAAATAAATTCCAAAATAGACAAGGAAATGGAAGTGGAATCAGAAGTAATTACCGAGTGACATTCTTTTATGCTTTGAACAGAGTCAAATTACCTCGAAAATACTTCAGATATTATTGATTTATCCTTAAATGCTTCTAAAAGTAGAACATATAAATTACATTCAAGCATTAAGCTCTTTAGAAATAATCTTTTCAATAATCAGCTTAAAGTTTCAAAGCATAAGGGGATTATCGATTTATTTCTGTTTTTCATAACTACTGAACGCACTTAAAGCACTTGCGAGAACGAAAAAAGTCTTTTTGAAGTGTCAACTGCGTACAATGCTTTATAAATTGCACTTTCTCTCAGTATTCAGTTGCACGCATTATTTTTTTTTCTCTGTGAAATGTGAATCTCGACTTATTATTAATTCTTTTTTATTTTACCTCAGCATATGTATGCGATTAATATCAAAGGGATCGTAATTTTTTTTATCGAAGTGACGTGTTGATTTCTATAAAAATTTAATGACGCATATTTTATTTCTTCTTTTAGGTTTTACACATACACACACATTCACATACGCATATATATTTATTCATATGTGTATTTGTAAGTGTGTATGTATGCGTGTGTTAATACACACCTACATACGCACGTATGTGCATCTATGCATATATGTGTATGTATATCTGTGTTTGTAGTGAAAAGAGTGTCAAGTTCAAAATCGTAGTTTTGAGAAAACAGGATTGAAAAAAACGGCTTTTGTAAAGTCAATCTTTTTAAGTTTATTTTTAAATTATTTTTTTAAAGTAAATTTCACCAATTTTATTTTTTTGAGTAAAGAGTGTTAAGCCCTTGATTGGGACATAACTCCTTTAACACTAACATGCTTTTGTTTTGTTTCACATACTCCAAAGTTTCTTGATTAATAAAAATATTTAGGCGTGGAATTGGACTTAGCTTTCTGTACCCTGCAGTAGCCCTTGATTTTTCAAACATGATTGGTTTGATAACTCAATTTAGCCCATTTTGGACTTAACACATTTTGCACAGCAAACAAATATATATATATATATATATATATATATATATAGATAGATAGATAGATAGATAGATATATATATATATAAATTTATATAAAGACAGATAAGAGAGTTCGTGTATAAATATATGAGTACAAATCTATATACAGAAAAATATATAGATGGATACACACGTGTGTATATTTTCTTTACATGTGTTTAAATTTTCTTCATGTTTCTTTCGAGAACTTAAAATCATCATAGATTATTACAACAACCGTTTTCAATGGTATTTAGATAAAGCAAAGGGCGAGAATCAATATGTAAATAACTTAAATAATAATTATGCGGCGAATATCTTTTGCACTTTTAATGTTATAGATGTGAGAGTACATGAATTTATAAATTACAATTTATACTTTATCATTAATTTCACTATTTCTCTAGGTTAGCTTTATATATATATGTATAAAGAGAGAGAAAAAAGAGAGTACGTGTATAAATATATAAATACAAATTTATGTACTCAAAAATATATAGATGGACACACACGTGTGTATATTTTCTTTACATGTGTTTAAATTTCCTTCCTACTTCTCTCGAGAACAAAAAATCCCCATGGATCATTACAATAACAGTTTTCAATGGTATTTCAATCAATAAAAGAGAGAGAAGCAAGGTGTAAATAAACTTAAACAGATACATAAATAATAATTATGCGGCGAATAACTTTTGCCATTTTATTGTTATAGATGTGAGAGTACATGAATTCATAAATTACAATTCATTATTTATTATTAATTTCATAATTTATCTAGGTAAACTTTATTTATTTATATATATACATATATATATATATATATATATATATATATATATATATATATATATATATATATATATATATTTTAATCATTTATTTATTTATTTATTTGTCTATTGAATTCGGTATTGAAGAAGTTCTTTTATTTGTATATTTAAGCACGTGAGTGAGGAAAAATTCTCTATTTCCTATTGTAGTCAAAAATAGGCACTGCTTCCCCACATCATATTTCTTGTGAAACATTTTTAAATCCACAACTCTATTTACGTCAAAATAATAGACAAGACTTTCGGATCATGTATTTACTTCTAAGTGCGTACTCCAAATTAGTACTGGTAACGAAATTCCAAAAGAAGAGCAATTAACTCTCTTCTTTTTCTCTCCCTCTCCCCCCCCGTTAACTGTCCTAGGAACTATTTATTTTGCCTCTAACCCTGCTACTTTAATTTACTTTCTTTTCGGGCATCTGGAGAAACTCATACAAAGTTTCAAATATTTGCTCTATGAGGCGCTATGCAATGTACTGTAAAAAGAGAAGCAAAGAATTGGGAAAGTAATTTTTCTCTATGGTATAAATGTAAATTGATTTACAAAGTGCGTATTATTATTTACTAAGCTTGAAATATTGGTTCACAAAGTGCGTATTAATATTTATTAAAGTACAAAGATTGATTTAAAGAGTACGTATTATAATATTTACTAATCATTAAAGGTCTTCTACGAGTAAGTATATTTTTATAAATGTATTTGAATCTGAATATTTGAAGAAACAGTTTTGCATTGTAATTTTATTTTAATAACGACTTTTATAGGTAAAGCACGTACTGAATTTAAATTATTTGTCATCAACTTATGGTTATACCTTTCAAATCACTGCTCTCTGATTACTTTAGTACTTTTCTGTAAATAGATTTTATTTTTATTAGATCATATATATGCATGTGTGTACACCTAAAATTTTTGTATTTGGTAATGTACTATAAATAAAATTTAAATTTATATGGAAATTAATTAAGGAAGTAAACTTACTAATGTGAATAAATAATTCTATTCATACATTAATCTTTGACATATATTGACAGAAATTTAGAAACTGAAATAAGATTTTAGAAAGATATAAGATTTCCAATTTTTTTAACATAATTAACACGCTGAAAAATTTAATTAAACATTTTCCGACTGAAATCACTATCAGCCTTCATGTTAGGGAATGGATTTCGTAATGTAGAACATTTACCATGAACCCGTTATTGATTACTAGTCTTGGATGTTGGTCATTGCGGTTCATCACACTTTAAATTACAATATGGAATTACTTCTACTTAAGAAATGTAAATGTATTCTTTAAAATTAGCCTAATACCACTGCTTGAAACCTTATGTAGTGAACTTAATTTATTAGTAGATACTTTTACTAACGGGTTACTGTATTTGTAGCATTATCATTTGTAGCAGTTGGTTTATTTCTATACATTCAGTGGTTTTCTTCTACATTAACTGGTTAAATTCTACTTGAAGGGTTTAATTCAACTTGAAAGAAATGTAAATGTATTCTTTAAAATTACCCTAATACCACTGCTTGAAACCTTATGTAGTGAAATTAATTTATTAGTGGATACTTTTTATAACGAGTTACTAAATTTGTAGCATTACCATTTGAAGCAGTTTGTTTATTTCTATACATCCACTGGTTTTCTAATTGTCTTATCGTGTACCATCAACGTACATAACATTAATTAACAATAACAGAAAGAAGGATTATTAAAAACGTTTATAGTGAATATATGGGCACTTAAGTTTAAATATCACGCCTAAACGCAGTAACACTTATGAACAAGTGTAAATTAACTGATATTTCAAACTTTGACTACTAAATAACTTCTAACATAAATTGCAAGTGATTTTGCTAGACTGTAATATTTTCCGGTAAAATGAAAAAGTATTTTATAATGAAACGCTGTAATTAATTTGTTTCACAATTGATAAAGAGTAATTTTTCTACTACAGTTCAATATTTAACAAATTGAGCATGTAAAATATTTTTCTTGAAATGAAGAAATGTTCTTCACATTTCCATACTATTACTGTTTCGTATATTACCAAGGATAATTATGGGTTTAAGTATACAAGTAATTATTTCAATTAATTTAAGAGTATCATATTCACATATTACTGAAAGAAACATAACGAAAGGAGCCACTTTGTATCTATGTAACTCTGGAATTTGTGATTCAGATAGTTCAGGGTATTCTTTCCAGCCGTTTTATTTTTTTAATAATAAATTGAACAGAATTATATCTTTCTCTCTCTCTCTCTCTCTCTCTCTCTCTCTCTCTCTCTCTCTCCCTTTATATATATACTAGCATTATTGTCCGGCGTTGCCCGGGTAGATATATAGATATAAAATTGTTCATGCATTCCGTCAAAAAAATACAGGGCTGCTCCCCTGCTCTTCATGTTCATCTGGCCAGACAGAAAGCGCTTAGCGCGTTTCTACTGAAATGATATACAAACAATAAGAAAGAAAGAAACTTTGAGTTGCGGACCTTCGTCTGATTTTATTGAGAATTAATAACACCGTGTTGCGTGACTCGCACGTTTGGATTGAATAAGTTTGCTGTTTAATTATATTTGTTAGATACTGTTTAATTAGATATAATTAGATTTGTTTTATCCACTGTTTAATTACAAATAAGTTTTATAATTTACATTTGCCTTTATTATTTATTTTTCCCTTAAAAATGAATGTGACGTCATATGAACATCCAGACGATATGTGTAATCAAAATCATCTACAGATTTCACAAAGCAGAGCCAGGAAAGTTATGTTTATCTGGGGACCCAGGGCCAAAGGTCATTCCCAATCCTCTTCCTCCCGCGCATTGGAATTTGACACCCCCCCGTCACTCTCAAACCAACACAGCTGGTTGTGGTGAAAGTCTGTATCCACAGGGGGTACGCTCACCTCTTAGAGGCACAAAAAACATTAAAAAATTAATTTTAAAAACACTAATTGAGCCCCAAATTTCCTTTTTGCTGCGTTAAGTTTCTCGGGTCCTAAACATTAACTGTGCCGAATTTGGTCCCGGTGGGTGAAACAGTCTATGATTCTTTAGCGGACAAACTCTTATATATATATAGCGGGCGAGCTCTTATATATATATATATATATATATATATATATATATATATATATATATATAATATTAATTGATTGATTGATTGATTCATTTATTTATTTATTCACAGTGATAATTTATAATACATCTACATTGCTTCCCCACTGCTTAAATTCTAGCTCTGCCTATTGTTTTTTTTTGTGTAGTATATGCATTTTACGAAAAACATACATTATAAACATTCAGCCTCTTCAGTATACACTGTTTCATAACATTACACAACATTTAGCCTAACATCCATTAGGAACAGTTCCAGCTAAATGAAAATTAATAATTAATTTCCTTATCTCTCAACTACAAACTTCTGCTGCTTTAGGAACTTTAAATTGTTCCCAACGTTCCAGTTTGCATCCATTTGTTATGAACTTAGAAGCTACCATCTCCCGTACTTGTCTGTTAGCACTGCAGTTATCTCAGTACTTCTGATTCAAAAGGTTTACGCTTCAAATCCAGGCTGCTTTAGAATAGGTTAAATAGGTAAATGCTGCCGAATATATGAGAAGCCAAGAGTAATTTCTCTTTACTGCATTATCAGAATGCATTCGTTTTAATTTTTAGATTGTCAGAATTGTTTGATATATTAAATCTCTTTAGACTACCGCGCTCTATAGAGTTGAGGAATTCTGTAAAGTATAAACAGCTTTTGAACGATGAAGAGTAGCAATGCGTTTTCCTTGATGGATGATTTCTCGTGATATTTCTGAATGATATCTAATAGCTCCACATTCATTTTATTTAAATATATATAAATCAGTTTCAATTCAAATGATGTACATTTCAGCAATATTTCAAACTATGTTTATTCGATAATAAATATATCAGGTTCAACCAGCTGGGTAATCAATCAGTAACTAATTTTATTTTTAAGAGAAAAAGAAACAAAGAGACTAGCTTTCACCGTGTTCAGATCATAAATGTAATTATTACGCTTCGACTATTTATCGTTTCGTCCAAAAAACATTTCTTCGTTTTTTGTAAAGAAAATATTTGTTCATTTTCTTAAAAATAACTTTATTGAATTAATGAACAAATATAAAAACAAAATCTTTACAAGTATGATTAACAGCTATGTAATGTAGGTGTGAAGGTTAAACGTACACACACACACACATACACACACACACACGCAAGCATCTGCGGCTTGGTACAAGAAGTGCCTAAGTCAGTTTTTTCCAAGATGACTTTGCTTGCTTATGTCTCTTCAAAAAATATCATTTTCAATGTAAGAAGTACCAAAGTCTGTACAATGGTTTATAAAACACTTTTATAGCATCGGACAGACTTGTGTACTTCTTACATTGAAAATAATAGTTTATTAAACAGCAATCAAAGTCACCTTGAAAAAAAAACTGACCTAAGCTCTTCCTGTACCAAGCCACAGATATATATATATATATATATATATATATATATATATATATATATATATATATATATATATATATATATATATATATATATATATATATATATATATATATATATATATACATATACATATACATATATACATATACATATACATATACATATATACATATACATATACATATATATATGTGTATATATATATATATATATATATATATATATATATATATATATATATATATATATATATATATATGTATATATATATATATATATATATATATATATATATATATATGCCTCTGTGTGTGTGTGTGCATATACTCGTATATCCTCAACTTGTGTGTGGAACATAAAAATTGAATCAATGAAAATATTTACACAAATGAAAGCTAATTTCGACAATATGAATGTGGGTATTAATAAAATGAATAATAATAATTGATAAACATATATAAAGTAAAGACTTTAATTCAGGTAACTGAATTGATCAAATCAATATAAATTTTAAAAAGATAAAGGGCTTATCCGAATATGCATCATTAATATATGTCGATTATCATGTTTCGTAACAAATCAAGATACTAAAAGATAACGCTTTCTCATTAGCCTCTCTGTTGCCAATTTATCCGTATGAATGATCTTAATTCCGCAATATCGCATCTGTATATGATCCATGTTATGATGCAATGGTTAACATCAACTCTTAAAGACCTGGATACCTCTACCATTGACCATTTCTTCGATATATCGGTGAACCGACTGTAGTTGGATAACAGTCATGCCCCCCCCCCTCTGTCGATATCTCTTGAGGACATGCCCTTAGAGGGAAAAATGTTCCATTCACTCTATGGGGATCACGTAACTGTTGATTGAGAAAACGATTTATAGTTACAAGTATAAAAATCTAGACTTCAGTATTTCTATTCAAGAAACTGGACGTCCGGTGGCGTCCAGTTTCTAGAATAGAAATACTGAAGCAAGCTAATACCCGGTTAAAAGCATCAAGCTGCCATCTCACAGTTCCAGGGTTCGACCCTGCGACTAGGTAAGGTCGACTCAGCCATTCATCCCTTGAGTGGGTCGATAAAATGCGGACCACGAATGCTTGGGAACTAAACTCCAGGGATCCCACGTCACGTTGACCACCGGACTGAGACATACGCTGTATGACATCCCAAGCCCACGGTCTAGAAAGTGGAGATGGGTACCCCCGGCCTTGGTCCACAGCGGACTGTTGCGCCATGAATTTAGTTTTAGTTTTTTTTAATTCTAGAAACTCCGGATAAAATTAATCCTCAGTTCATTTTTGAATGCAATAAGCAAGCGCCTTTAGCGCAAGCAGACGTTAAGTCAGCGAATCAATTTAGAAAAATGGTGAACTATTTAGAAAAATTTATCTGACCGAAAAATAACATGTTTTTCCCACGTTATATTGTACTCCCTTCCTACAAAATCATCAAATACGTTATTTTTCATGTAGCAATATCTGTATTTGGAAGGAGTTCTGAAAAAGAAATTTCTTCATTTAAAAGGTTTAGCCCTTATCCTTCAGTAGCAAAACTGTAAATGGCTGTCTTTGGAGATGATTCTTTATTATCATTGAGTTTTTAGAGGGGCCTAAAAGTTTGGAGAGATCGGTTTGATCCTTTTCCCTGGCAGGTGTTCTTTACGAAAGGTTAAAGACATAAAGGAATTATTTATGTTGATATTAAAATATAATGCTCTTGATTTGTAATTTAGAACGCTTATTTGAAGATATTACAAATGATTAATAATTATAATTTTTTTTAATTTTTGGTCTAAAAAATAATATCCTTCCTTACATAGAATTTGTAAGTAGTCAATATTTAAGGTATCTGAAGTAAACGTTTTATCTAATACCCCGAATCCACAACTCGAGATTCCCTTACGAAATCCGTGGTATATTTAAACCTTTTCTGAGTGTTTTGTTTAAAAGAAACGCTCACGAGGCCCAAATTATATTCAAGTATTTTTGCGAGTATGCGAGCATAAGAAAAGTCTAGAAATTTTGATGGATGGTAATGAACTTAGACCCTGTTCTCGAAATCACTTATTTAAGAAACTATAACACATTTTTTATAGCAAATGAGGTAAAAGAAAGTTAGGAACAAAAGTTAAAGCATTAGGGTTTAAAGTCATTATTGGTTTTAGCATCATTAAAGTAAACGAGAGAATAAAATAAAGTAGAGTTTCTTTTTTTTTCACTTGCTATTAATGAATATCAAATACTGACGCTTTTACATATTTCAGATTAAATTTGAATTACTTCTTCAGCTTATATGGGATTTCAAAAATAACACTTCAGGTAATTCTAATCACAAAAATCTTTAATGAAATGCAAGTTCGTAGACTAATATTTGTTAAAATAATATAAGTACTTCATTTCTGAATTTTACAGTTAATCGTCAGAAAACCTGCTCAATGAATTTTAAATGACGCTCTTTCATACACACACACACACACACACACACACACACACACACACACACACACACACACACACACACATATATATATATATATATATATATATATATATATATATATATATATATATATAGTAGAGTCCCGATAATCTGAACTTCGGTAATCCGAAAGTCAGCTTAATCCGAAACCAAAAGTCAAAAAGAACTAAGGTTACAATAAAACCACAGTGATACTAAGTAATATGAAGTATATTTCTGAAAATTACAAGAAAATTCAATGTTAGACAATGTACTGAACTACATTGATTTGAAAAAATTCTGTTACTTTTTTTCTTTTTTTTTGTCGAAGAGAAGAATACATCACCCTTGAAGCCAAATTAAGCCAGCGCAATACCCTCTGCTCCCTGCCACCGTCTGTTTCACCTTCAATCTCGTCTGAGACGTTGACAGTACGGTGGGTCAAAAAAAATATTTCGGTACGCTTTAGTGCGGAAAAGTTGCATATTGTAATACGAAGATAAACGACATAAAAAATTAAAATTGGTTAACATCTTCCGTTCGCGCATCGTACTTGAAGTTTATGAAAAATTGCAAAAATCACGATATTTTTGTAATTTTTTCTGTTAGTTAAAAGTTTTAAAGTGAAGAACTCTTTAGCTTTTATTGCTTGTTTCATGGGTTAAATAACCTAAATAAATTAAATTATGATCAATAATCTAATTTTTTTCCCGTTCGCGCAACGTCTTATGAAAAACAGAAATTTTTAAATATTTCGCAATTTTCACTGTTATACTCTTCGTTCGTGTTGCTAGAATAAAACGAACCAGAACTATAAGAAGAATAGATTGAAATGGTTTGAACTTAACTGGAGTCAATTCACACCTGCTAAGGAAAAATGGGGTCTTTTCTTTGACGGACGAAAAGATAATTCTTTGTTCGTCGAAAAATCAAATTCCTAGCAATTTCGCAGGAATGTGAAAGAAGAACACGATCTTATCCAGGAACATGGATGAACTTATATTGGGCATGTATCTTCTTCCTCGAGTTCATCAAATGATATAACTCAAAGCATTCTCGTTTGTCTGAACTATCAATATCATTAGAAAAACTAGGAGTAGTAGGGTGTAATGGAGATGCAATCAACACTAGATGGAAGAACGGTGTCATCCACCGACTAGAAAATCATGTAGGACGCCCACTACAGTGGGGTATATGCCTCCTGATGTTTAATAAGTTTCTTTTTCGCCACATTTTCCAACATATTGACAGTCAAACTGCATGCCCTAATTATTTTAGAGGGCCAATCATGCAGAAGCTCACTTGCTGTGAAAAACTCCCTGTGGTTGATTATGAACCCATAGATTGTTCGATTCCTCATATAGACAGGCTTTCTTTGAGGAAAGACGAACAGTATTTGTTGGACATTTTAAATGCAATCACCTTCGGACATTGTCCAGAAGACTTGGCAAATAAGGACCCTGATCCTTTTTCCCATTCCAGCAATTGCTACCAAATGAGTTCTTAGGTTGTATAAAAGTTCATCAGATCCATCTGAAAACTTAAAAGAAATAGTTGGCTTCATCTTGAAATCATATATGCCTATGTGGCTTGCCATAAAAAAGAGCAAGCATTTTACTGACGGACCAGAACATGTCTTTCAAAGAATCCAAAACATTACGGAATTTATCCGACGAATTACTTCAAGTTGTCGATCCAGTAATTCAATTAAATGTATTCTTTGCGCACCCAGAGAATGTTCTGTTGGCAATACTTGTTGGTGAAAGAGAACATATTCGGGAGCTTGGTTACAGAGGACTCTTAAAAGCAAGACAAATCGTCCCAAAGAAGAAGACTGTTAGAAATTTCGTACCACCAAAAATAAACTTTCAAGCATCCGATTACATTGAAATTATTAATTGGAATTCTTGTGTGGTCTATCCTCCCCCGATGGTGTGGAACCTAAGTGAAGATGATATTAAATCATTCATCAATTCTGACACTGCGCCCATCAGAGAAATAAAGTTTCCCTGTCACACCCAGGCTCGGAAGAGGTGCGTCAAAATTGTAACATAGGCCTCGAATAAAGTATTTGGACATGAAGCTAGAGATAGATATAACCGAGCAACACTGAATTCTACATCGGTTCTGCCTCATTTCTCCAAAAAGTCAGACTTTAAATGTGTATAGATATAAAAAACAAAAAGTAAAAAACAGAGTAAGCCAAAAAATCCTACTCTATGGAAAATCCTTGTAAATAGATGTAAATATATTTTAAATATCACACCCAACAATTGGATGGTTGATTGGGTAGGGTTTGGGTAGAACTCGACGTGCAACCATCTCCACATGATGAGTTCTGGGTCCTTTTTGTTCTAGCAAATCGAGTGAAGAGGTGCACAGTGAAAATTGCGAAAAATTGTTAAATTTCTATTTTTTCAAAGACGTTGCGTGAACGGAAAATTATTAAATTTTTTATCAGAATTTAAGTTATTTAGGTCATTTAAACCGTAAAGAAAGCATACAAAACTAAAGCGGGTTTATTTTAAAAGTTTTAACTAACAGAAAAAACTTTAAAAAATATCGTGATTTTTGCAATTTTTCATAAACTTCAAGTACGATGCGCGAACGGAAGATGTTAACCAATTTTTATTTTTTATGCCGTTTTTCTTCTTATAACAATAGGCAGCTTTTCTGCACTAAAGCGTTTCGAAAAAAAATATTTATTTTTTCGACCCACCCTAGTTGACAGGTTCTTTCAAAACCATTTCAACAATTTCCTGATCGTCTAAAATCTTACACTCTTCTGTACTGTACTAGACAGCGTTCCCATCTCATATCACATATTTCGTCCCGAGATTTAGTAATGTTCAGACAGGCCTTAAAAAATAAACTGAGTAATCGCACGTAATACGTAATATTTATGTTATCACATGTTATTAAGTAATTTAAGATTATTTTAAGAATGATTTCGCTTAATCCGAAAAATTCGTTAATCTGAAAAGGGCCTGGTCCCAATCATTTTGGATTATAGGGACTCCACTATATATATATATATATATTTATATATGCCATGAGTTTATAATAGCACTTCACGAAATCTTCAGCTCACCAGTTTTTACATGAGTGTTGCAGTCGATGGTCCGATGGGGGAAATAACTCATACTTGATTAATTTTCATGAATGCTGTCATCTGGGCTGGAATGACACAGATGCCAGTCTTTTAACTTTTCGAAACATATTTATTAAGTCCACATAAATTTTCCCAGCTCCATTCTTAATGGTATCGTTTCACAATTTAACTCATAATGCCAAAATTTCTGTTAATTGAAATTCCCTTCTCCGTTCATCTCGATTTACTCCATCCCTAATCAATTATCTTAGTCAGCCTCACGCGGTATCTACACCCTTTGGAAGCTTACATGTCTCTAACCATTATTCTACGTTCGCAAGAGCACCTAAAAGGAATCTGTTTACCTTGCATAGAACTTCAGAGAACTCCCCCTGCCTCGTCTGCATTATTTTCGCGCCAACGAAACGATGAGCTTGCAGGACAGCCCATGTGAAGACTTAAAACTCTATAAATAACTTTTTACGTCATCGCCAGCTATGTGCTATAATTCTTTCTCCCAATGATAAAGTATTTTCCGAAGTCCGTATATATATATATATATATATATATATATATATATACACTGCTCAAAACAATTAGCGGAGCACATGGTTTTAACGAAATTACGCAAATACTTACACCGATAAGTAACATAAAATAAATTATCCATAATTTAAAGCCTAGCAGGAAACAGAAGAAGAAAACTTCATATGCAAATCAAAGTTCATGACGTCAAAAACCAGGAAAAGAACACAAGGGCGGAAATCTTGATGTTGCAGAAACGTCTGTTTCACTGCCTTAACTGTGAAACTCGATTGCTCAGTTATTCTTTTTGAGAAAAGG